>OX104064.1:169345356-169371278 GCA_944474145.2 Dicrocoelium dendriticum | reverse complement strand
CTTCGGATGAGAGCTGGGCGTCTCTTCCCTATTGAAAGTTTGCACGTCGTCGTAGTGTAGCAAACTTCACGTAGAGTAAGACAAAAGCTTAAGCACACGCTGTCGGCACTCGATTGGGGCTCGGGTGACCAGTTGTTAGCGGAAATGAGAGGGTTCAACTTTCCGTAATCAGTCCAGCGTTTGGTATAAGTTGGCTTGCTGGTGAGCTTTTCGGCGAAGCACATAAAATCGAAAAGGAGGACGCAGTGGTCGCTAAGCCCCAAAGGGGCATCATACTCAACGTGCTCAACCATCAGTTCTTCGTTAGTGAGGATGAAGTCTAGCAGGTACGGTTGGTTGTTGGATCGGAATCTGGTCGGCTGATACGTGTTTTCGTACAACGGGGCCGTGTGAAGAAGATCATGAGGCCTGATGCAAAGGAGTTAGTAGACGGGGCAGGTTGAAATTACCCATGATGAGAAAGTGTGTGCGCTTGTGGGATAACATAAGGTGGACGTCGTGCAGTAGTCGTGCGTCCTTCTCGGGAGAGTTGTTTGGGGGGCGGTGAATGGTACCAAGACAGCTGGAGTGTTTGGCGGTTAGTACGACCTCGCACCAGATGGTGTCTGGAGACTGGAGGGCAGTGTTTGTTAACATGCTGCAACTGGGGGAGATGTCATAGTACAGTGCAACACCGCCACCTGGGGTTGCGCGGTCAGAGCGGAGAACTGACATGTGAGGAAGTTGGATTTTACCGTCGGTTATGTCGCCGGAGAGCCACGTTTAGGTCTATTAGGTCCGCTGGTGTTGACTGAAGTCGGGATTGGAGCTCCGGAAGTTTGGACATGAGGCCCTGTGCGTTCGTGTAGATACCGGTGAGGCCCGTTTGAGTAAGGTGCGCGGGAGTAACTAGGGTGCTGCCGGTCATCCGATGACCGGCAGTGCACCGTTTTTGGTTACAGGAGTGGAGCCGCTAAGGTTTGTAGTTGAGGAAGCAAGGTGTGGGTCGGCGGAGCACAGATGGGTGCTGGCGGCTGGATTGTTGAAAGAATGAAGGTTGGAATGTGCAGGTGAGTAAATTGCTCCAGGCAGTGAGGCAGGTGGTTCGGTGATGGACCGTCTGAGGACGATTTCGTCAGAGTGTGTCGGTACCGAGTTGGCTTCTGCTATAGGTCTGTGGAAAGCTGCGCCCGTCGGCACCGGGTGCCCATCTGGACGCAGGCGGATAGCTGGTGGTGCTCGTCTTTTAATAACATACCAGATGGTGGATGCATCGGTTGCCATGCTAGCGGCGAGGAATGCCACTTTCAGGAGATGAGGGGCTGTTCCTGTATAACTTGCTGGAAGAAGTAGGCGGTGAACGTCCGTTGCGGTTACGTTGAGAATTTTTATTGTCTGCTGCAGGAACCGCCATTGATTACAGTCATGCTGTTGTTGTTGTTGTTGTTGTAAGGTTGCGTCAAAGGCATGCAGTTCTGGGACGCCATGCACGATGATGGAGCATGGCTGAGTGGATGGCGTCAGCTGCTGTCCGCGCGCAGCGTGCTTTGTCCAAGAGATGTCGTGAAAGATAGAATTTGGTAAATGCTGAGAGACGCATTGTTTCGGAGTAGGTGTGCTGACAACAGGACATCTTCCGTAGCCGGGCCTGCCTGCAAGTCAACATGCAGCAGTCTTGGCTTACGGGCGCTCGGAGATATAGTGTGGCGAGTCAGTCTTGTGAGACAAATGGGTTTTGTTTCAGGGAGGTTTAACGCGGTACAGATTGAGCTCCACATAGTGGAATCATGAGAATGTCGATTCTGATGTTGCGCGTCGCTGGACTCGGGCACGTTTGTACATATAACGGAATTAGGAGTAGGGCTACACGTTATTCGCTTAGACGAACGCGGTTACATCCTCAAAACCATGACAATACGGGAATCTAGAACTGTGCTCTACAAAACATGTGCCCGGCCCCTGCTAGACTACTGCTCTATAGTATTCACCAACCTTAGAAAATGCGACCGAATAGCCCTCGAAAAGGTTCAGCGTACATTCACAAAACGCCTCCTGGGGCACTCAAGTCTGAGCTACCGTGATCGGTGCCATACACTTAAGCTCGACCCGTTTTGGCTGCGCCGATTGAAAACCAACCTCGCTTTCCTATACTCGCTCATTAACAACATCAGTGGGGGCCAAATCACCCCTGTCACAGACTCATATATCACTTCGTACCCCCTACGTGATGGACCCTACTCCATTATCCTACCAAGAACGCGCAGCAGCATTCGCGCCAACTTCTGCCTCTACAGATACGCACACGTATGGAATAGGTTACCTCTCACAATAAGGGCATCCATGAACATAAACCAGTTCCGCTTCTCTATTAGCAAATAACTCTCTGTCACACAAGTTTCCAACCTACTGAATATAAACTGTCCTGAAGAAAAGTTTTTGAAACTGGACCGGACCACTTATAATCGCCTCTTCTTACCTTCGACAATATTCCCTTCCCGACTCCACATCTCTCTCCTTCCGCGCCGTTATGCATCGTGCATCTTACTCGCGTCACTTCCTCTTGACAGCAGCTAGTCATTGTTGGCTCCATGTAGCTTGCAAGGAGCCACTTCTTGACTCTCCAACCTTCATTTTTTTCTGCCGTATGTCTCTCTAAGCTTCGCTCGCATGTTGACTTCTTCGTCGAAACAACAGATATCCAATAGTGGTCAAAGGTCTTAATGATATGGCTATTCCAGCCACTGATTCATTCTTTTCCAGAGCCACTATTTCTGCTTAGCAGCAGCTAGTCGCCATAGCTTCCATTTAACTCTGCAGATACCCGGAGCTCTGTAGGAGTCGCTCCTTTCTTACAATGTTCATTCTCTTGGATTGCTTGCGTCACAGCTCAGATGATTTGTTGATCTACTATATGCCACTGTAGGATCCACTAGTAACTGAAGGCTTAGCCCAAACTCTATTGCTCGCCACTCTTCTCTCTTTTGCCATCTGTCTCTCTTAAGCGTCGCCCGCATGTTGATTTCTCCATAAAACTGTAGGTATCCAGTAATGGTCAAACGTCTTAATGACATGGCTACACCAGCCACTGATTCATTCTTTTCTAGAGCCACTATCTCTGCTTAACGGCAGCTAGTCGCCATAGCACCCGTTTAACTTTGCGGATATCCGGAGCTCGCTCCCTTCTTACAATGTTCATTCACTTGGATTGTTTGCTTCACAGCTCAATGGTTCGTTGACCTATTATTTACCACCGTAGGATTCACTAGTAACTGAAGGCTTAATCCGAACTCCAATGCTGGTCTTTCATCTCTCTCCTAGCGCGCCATTATCCATCGTTCAGCTTACTCGCGTAAACTTTTCTTGACAACAGCTAGACATCGTTGGCTCCATGTAGCCTACAAAGAGACACTTCTTGACTCTCCAGCCTTCATTTTCCTCTGCCGTATGTCTCTCTTAAACCTCGCTCGCCTGTTGACTTCTTCATCGAAACTGTAGGTATCCAATAGTGGACAAACGTCTTAATACTATGGCTACAACTGCCTCTGATTCATTCTTTTCTACAGCCACTATCTCTGCTTAGCAGCAGCTAGTCGCCGTAGCTTTCATTTAACTCTGCGGATATCCGAAGCTCTGCAAGAGCCGCTCCTTTTTTACAATGTTCATCCTCTTGGATTGCTTGCGTCACAGCTCAGATGATTTGTTGACCTTTTATGTGCCACCGTAGGATCCACTAGTATCTGAAGGCTTAGTCAAAACTCTATTGCTGGTCACCCTTCTCTCTCCTAGCGCGCCGTCATGCGTCGTTCGTCCTACTCGCGTCAATTTCTCTTGACAGCAGCTAGTCATTGTTGGCTCCATGTAGCTTACAAGTAGTCACTCCCTGACTCTCGAACCTTTATTCTCTTTTACCGTCTGTCTCTCTTAAGCTTCGCTTGCATGTTGATTCCTCCGTCGAAACTGTAGGTATCTAATAGTGGGCAAACTTCTTAATGCTATGGCTACACCAGCCACTGATTCATTCTGTTCCAGAGCCACTATCTCTGCTTAGCAGCAGCTAGTCGCCATAGCTTCCATCTAACTCTGCGGATATCCGAAGCTCTGTAGGAGTCGCTCTTTCTTACAATGTTCATTCTCTTGGATTGCTTGCATCACAGCTCAGATGGTTTGTCGACTTATTATGTGCCACCGTAGGATCCACTAGTAACTGAAGGCTTAGTCTAAACTCTATTGCTGGTCACTCCTCTCTCCTAGCGCGCCGATATTTGTCGTTCGTCCTACTCGCGTCAACTCCACTTGACAACAGCTAGTCATTGATGGCTCCATGTAGATTACAAGGAGCCACCCACTGACTCTCCAACCTTCATTCTCTTTTGCCGTCTGTTTCTTAAAGCTTTGCTCGCATGTCGATTTCTTCATCGAAACTGTAGGTATCCAGTATTGGTCAAACGTCTTGATGTCATGGTTACAGCAGCCACTGATTCATTCTTTCCTAGAGCCACTATCTCTGCTTAGCAGTAGCTAGTCGCCATCGCTTCCAATTAACTTTGCGGATATCCGGAGCTCGCTCCCTCATACAATGCTCATTCTCTTGGATTGTTTGCGTCACAGCTTAGCTGATCTGTTGACCTATCACTTACCTTCACTGGCCTATAGTTACACTCATCGACCCTATAGGCATACACTAGTGACAAAGCGTCTGATTGGAATAGCTGCATCTGGCGACTGAGTCACTCCTAGCGCCAACATCTGTCGGTCGTCATAAATTCGGCATTTCTCTTCAGAAGTAGCTAATGGCCATTGGCCCCATGCATATGCGATGATCCAGTGCTTGTTAGTAGCCACCCCGTATCTCAATAACCTTTACTCCTTTAGAATATCTGCATCCAGTCCCTCCGCTGCCCTGCTACCAATTGATCTTTAAGACTCTCTCGCAGCAACCTATTTATTTTCGCTTATTATGCCCCCTCTCTCGGATTACACTAACTACGTGCTGTTCATGCACCTGACAATCACTACCAACATTCTAACTCTCTTTGCTCTATCCCCACGCAATTATCGACTCATATCAAACGGATACTCGTACTTTACTTACTGGTGCAACGCTCTTGTCCCTACGCAGGCGATAGCAATCCACCTATACGGCTAATGATTCTATAGGATACTCAAAAGACATTTTCAGCATAATTATTGTTGCACAGTGTACATGCTTTTGTCTCAAGCCCAAATGTTATAACACAAGACATTAACAATATTCAACTCCATGCCTGTTCTTGCGGTCTTCTCTCGGTTGTCTCTCACTTTCCCTTTTCTCTGAGGTCCGGGACTTCTTGGAGATCTGGGATTGGACTGAGGAACAGTTTTGGCCCAAGACGGACGTAACAACCCACAAGGACTGACATGGAGGATGGTAAAACTCCGCAAGGACCGACCTACAATCACCATAACCCTTGTCCAGTATGGAGAACTGGACATATCCTCATACTCCCATACATTATACATCTGAAAAATCTGGACAGCGGAAAAACTGAAACTTTTGCTCACCTGGACATACAACAAGAAGAAAAATCGCGGTGTCCCTCTCCTCCACCGACCTCAAAAATCATGGCGACCCAGATCAAAATACCCGTCCAACTAACAGAGGAAATTAGAAGCCATTACCCCGCGAAAAACCGAAGGTGAAACCAGTCGTCAAGCGGCTTTGCCAGTTCAACATTAATGTTCAAAATGCTTTACGGCAGTGTTGCAGGACGTGGTGGGTTTTCGCCTGGCAAGCGTTCTCCCTATAAAAGCCACAAATGTCTGTTTAACAACACTGCGACGTGGCGGATGTGACTCGCCATTGAATAAAGTCACAGCCCACAACTACATACTGGCAAGTCGACTAGATTCACATATCAACTCTTCTTGACACCGTTTCAACTACACACGATTGAACCCGGAGTATCATCGTGATACACAACAGTTTTTAAACCTTGATCATGCCTAAGTTGGTGCGTCTCTATGAAACTGAGAATAAACTATCTATTTATCTATTTTATCATGGACATACGACCAATTTTCTACTATTACTGTCACAGCTGCCATAAAATGTTTGTACAGTTGTACATATCTGATCATGCCTCCATGGGTATGCCTCGCATAGTCGAGAATAAAGTATTTATTTATTTATTTATTTATTTATGTGTAGTGGCAGCAAGCTTACTTGGTGGGAGGGCCTCCGTCGGAAGCGTTGGTCGTCGGCAAGTGTTAGGCAGACCAGCAGTTGCTAATGGTGAGACGGTACGTGATTCAGGACGGTTGGGAGGTTATTGTCGTCGTTTGGCTAGACCGTCGACTTTCCGCAGTACATTCTGTGGCTGTTCTTCCAGATTAAGCAAGCGCACTTCTGAGCGGTATTGTTGCTAGGCGGCTCGAAGAATCGTGGTGACCGGGGTGACTGCGTCTGCGACTTCTTGTTACGCGGTGTGGAGGGCGGGTTATTGGGAGACGAGATTACAGAACCAAGCATAGGGCAAGTCGTAGAGGAAAGGTGGCAAGAAATATCCCGCACCTAGTTCGCAGTCCTAAGAATGCAAACCGGGCAAATGCAACGCAGGACCGTTTGTGGATGCGAGCGACAGAATTCGATGTCAGTCGTATGGAGCGAATTGTCACATGGAGCGTGAACACTGTGAAGACAGATCGAGCAGGTGATGGCGTTGGAACGAGGTCTTACACGTTGAGTGCAAATCGAGCAGGTGTTCAGTGGCCGCATTGGCGTAGTGGGCGAGACCGAAATGATCGGCATGGTCAAACAGATAACGTAAAGATGACACAAATATCTGCAAATAAACGTGGTGGACTACCTGTCTCAGGAGAACAGAACGCGCAGGAGGTCGCTATCCGCTATCCCATTTCCTACAAGGAACAAATAGTTTAATTCTAACACTACGATGGCTCCTAGTGCCAATGGGGCTTGCGGAGGGAACATATCTAGACACTCACTTACGATGGTTATGTCGCCTACATGTGCCTTAAATATATCAAGATCCGTAGGCAAGCAGTCGCCGCAGACTGGTGGGGCCAAGGTAGAGTTCAGCGTACTTGCATTTAATGTTCCGGATAGCATATCGACGGGCGAGTTTAAGAGCACAATCGTTAAAGTTAACGGTATTGCGGAAAACTCGGTACAAGTTACGAGGATAGTCACAAGAACCAGCGATTTCCCAGCCCCACTCAAACGGCGAACAGACGATAGTAGCATATTGCGCACTATAATATTGAATTTTGAATAACTCCGCAATGATACCACGTCAAGGTAACCGTATTTCGACCCACCAAGACGGACTCTACCGAGCCATACCCCAGATATCAGTGAGACGGCACCGCGTACCACCACCGCAACTAATTCACCTACGGTGAGCACTACATTTGGCGAGCTACACAGCTCCGCTGAACTACATTCGCATCCAGGTTGCTGTGCACCTGCTACGTCTCCCAGACTTATACCGCCAGTCCACATACATACGCCTAATAGTCCACTGCTTCCTACCCCGCAACCTGCACATTTTTAGACCAGTTGGGAATGAGCCGCGACAGTTTTATCCCGGCACCAAACACCTCGTCGCCCAACTACCAACTGCAAGGTCTTCTCACTCACTTAATACATCCACTGGAGATAGCGATGTAACTATCAACGGCTTCATTTCGTCCCCTGTAAGGCTAGTTGACACCAAGTGTGCATTCCCCCACCTACTTAAACAGAATGCGTCGGCTGGGACAATCCTATAACAAAACCTTCAATTTTGCCCACATCGTGGAGGCCAATGAGATTGCACATCAGCATCCTGCAAGATACAAGCAGCGGCAAACAAAGCAAAAAATAGCCGCACCAAATAGTGCGAACAAAGCTAAGAAACTCAGCTGGCTGCTGTGCTCTAGGACCCCTAACTATGTACGACAGATCGCTACCCTAAAGATGAGTCCCAACGACACTTTTATTGACCTAAGCGTTTTATGTGAAGTCTTCAGCTCACAGTTTAAAGCAGCGCAGTGTTTAGAAATAGGTTCGACCTTTCAGGTCCTGTAAGTACCCGGTAACAAATCTCTGTATTCTATACAGTTTGGCATAAATAGTGTCCGTTCTGCGATTTTAACTACGAAGTCATCCTCCAACACTTGTCCAGACGGAATGCCGCCCAGTCCACTTACGAATGGTGGTGAAGATATCGCTATTCTTCTTATGAAATCTTTACATTATCAATGCAGAAAGGTCAATGCCCGACCGCTTGGAAACAGTCCATCGATATGCAAAGGCATAAGGGTGGAAGTCGGCAGGAAGTTAGTAACTATCACTCTATTAACCACAATGCTATTATCTCGCAAGGGATAGGGAAGTTGATTAAGATGGCCCCCATCACTCACCTTTACGCAGGCGAGCAAATAATTGAATCACAGTACGAATTTCTAGGTGCTCGGTCTTGTGAAACCTGTCAGGCTGGCTAGCCGAACAACCTCCTCGTGGTGCCAGCTGGGTGGTTCGGGTTTAACCCGTTCCAGCAAATAGTTCGGCGGCAGTGTTCCAGGACGTGGTGGGTTTTCGCCTGGCAAGCCTTCTCTTTATAAAAAGCCACAAATGTCTGCTTATCAACACTGCGACGTGGCGGATGTGACTCGCCACAAAATAAAGTCACTGGCCCGTGGATATCCGGAAAGTGCTATCCAACCCAAGGACATCAATAGCTTATGCTCACATTTCTGACGACAACAAACAGTCAAAAATGATGCGGCACATTTAAAGACACAAGCTACATTCATACTACATGGTTGGCGGCATCCGGTTTCGGATTTGCCTGTCACTGTGGCAAGCCACAGGACGCCTGCGCCTACAGAGGGACCATGGGTGGCTTGCGCTGCACCACCCACAGCTCCAACCACACACCCCATATCCAGTGTAAACCCGAAGGAATAAGACCGGGAGGCATGCGGATGGGAACCACGTTTCATCAACGGAGCCGGCCCACACTCCTTCACAGGCAAACACAAGCACGCTGTATTTGGGGAATCAAGCGCACACAAGGCGGTGGCTGGACCGTAGTCCGCTCCACACTGAGTGCATGGAACCACTCTTCGAGCCTAACACGGCCACAAGAACCGTGCACCCCGTCCCCTCCAGCAACGACCAACTGTCTCCTGGAGCCAGTATGGACGAGGTAGTGGGTAATAGACAGGTAGGCACCTTGTCAACATGCACATCAAGCGCAGCCACACCGGGGATATCAAACAACAGCCAAACACTTGAGAGAGAGAGAAAGAAAAAGAGAAAAACTCGATTAATGCATAAGGAAACGGTGACATAAACCTTAATTAAATAGCATACGTAATAAGTTGTTTACAAACAAATCCTAGCTAAGTGCACGAGGTCAGGAAGTATAGTTCACGGAATGCCACGAACACAAAAATGTTATGGAAATCGAATACAATTGGCTGAAGCGATGTGTGCAAGTTAATGGAATAGAGTACAGGGAGATATTTATATGAGAAAGAAAAGCATTAAGGTAAAAACTGTAAACCCACCACCTGAAATAAAGAGACTTAGCATGCAAGCACGCGGTTAGTAAATCGAAATCAGCGTGCCTACAAACGCTGCGCCGGCTCGTCGTAATTCTCTGCAGGACCCGTCGTCGCTTCTGTAGTGGCCCCAAATGGCACAGCTCATGGCCCACTAGACATTTATATGAGAAAGAAAGGCATTAGGAGAGAACCGAAAACCCACCACCTGAAATAAAGAGACTTAGCATGCAAGCATGCGGTTAGTAAATCGAATTCAGCGTGCCTACAAACGCTGCGCCGGTGCTGCCTACGTTCACTGCGGGACCCGTCGTCGCTTCGGCAGTGGTCCCGAGTGACCTCTCTCATGGCTCACTAGGCCTGCCTGACTAAGGCACTCGCGACCGCATGTTCTACAGCACAATGCGCTCGATGTCGATGGAGTACAATTCATCGGTGCTTGCCGCTTCCGCACTTGCCGCTTCTTCTCTGCATGCAAAAGGACTTTCTTACGCACCTCAGCAACTGCCTTCGTGATTAGATCGCGCCATGCACGCCCGATCAACCGCCTTCGATTCCCATGATCTGCAATCAAGATTAGAACGTGTGAGGCTCACTTTAATCATGTCCTGGTAACGTAACTTTGGTTTCCCCACATGCCGCTTCCCTATACTCAGCTGACCGTATAAAAGTTGTTTCGGTATCCGCGTCGAATCCATACGGCTCACATGACCGAGCCATCTCAGGTGTCGCAGTAAAAGTATGCAGTCCACTGCATACATCCCACTTCGGCGCAACACTTCCGTGTCTGCAACTCTGGCGCCCCAGCCGATCCGCAAAATTCGTCGCAGACACTGCTGATGGAACCGCTCGAGATATCGCATATCCCGAGGGTACATCGTCCACGTTTTCCACTTGCCGTATAGAAGAACGGACAGTACCATGGATTTGTACATCATCAGCTTCGTGCCAATGCTAAGCTGATGGTTGTTCCACACTCGGTAATCAAGCTTGGCGAATGCCGCCGCTGCCTTCGAAATTGGCTGGCGGCATCCGGTTTCGGATTTGCCTGTCACTGTGGCAAGCCACAGGACGCCTGCGCCTACAGAGGGACCATGGGTGGCTTGCGCTGCACCACCCACAGCTCCAACCACACACCCCATATCCAGTGTAAACCCGAAGGAATAAGACCAGGAGGCATGCGGATGGGAGCCACGTTTCATCAACGGAGCCGGCCCACACTCCTTCACAGGCAAACACAAGCACACTGTATTTGGGGAATCAAGCGCACACAAGGCGGTGGCTGGACCGTAGTCCGCTCCACACTGAGTGCATGGAACCACTCTTCGAGCCTAGCACGGCCACAACGACCGTGCACTCCGTCCCCTCCAGCAACGACCAACTGTCTCCTGGAGCCAGTATGGACGAGGTAGTGGGTAATAGACAGGTAGGCACCTTGTCAACATGCACATCAAGCGCAGCCACACCGGGGATATCACGCAACAGCCAATCACTTGAAACGACCAAATAAAATAAAATAAATCCAATAATGCATATAGATACGGTGGCATAACTCTTCGCTAAATTAGCATATGAAGTAAGTTGGCTAGCAATGAATCCGCGATAAGGAAAAAATGTCCACAAGTTACTCAAAAATGCTACAAACGCAACAAAATTACCGAAGATAAGCGCAGTTAGCGTAAGCGACGGGGCCAGCAAATAGAAGACTATTCAGATAGACAAAACTAACCAAATAAACTGGAATGAAATTTATGCAGCTTAAAGAGACCTAGTTTAAGTGTAAGTTGGTTTAGCCCAACTGCGGTGAAGAAGCATCAAGAATGCAACATCAGCCTCAGCATGGGGCACACATACATACATACATGGTTGGCGGCATCCGGTTTCGGATTTGCCTGTCACTGTGGCAAGCCACAGGACGCCTGCGCCTACAGAGGGACCATGGATGGCTTGCGCTGCACCACCCACAGCTCCAACCACACACCCCATATCCAGTGTAAACCCGAAGGAATAAGACCAGGAGGCATGTGGATGGAAGCCACGTTTCATCAACGGAGCCGGCCCACACTCCTTCACAGGCAAACACAAGCACGCTGTATTTGGGGAATCAAGCGCACACAAGGCGGTGGCTGGACCGTAGTCCGCTCCACACTGAGTGCATGGAACCACTCTTCGAGCCTAGCACGGCCACAAGACCGTGCACCCCGTCCCCTCCAGCAACGACCAACTGTCTCCTGGAGCCAGTATGGACGAGGTAGTGGGTAATAGACAGGTAGGCACCTTGTCAACATGCACATCAAGCGCAGCCACACCGGGGATATCAAACAACAGCCAATCACTTGAGAGAGAGAGAGAGAAAGAAAAAGAGAAAAACTCGATTAATGCATAAGGAAACGGTGACATAAACCTTAATTAAATAGCATACGTAATAAGTTGTTTACAAACACATCCTAGCTAAGTGCACGAGGTCAGGAAGTATAGTTCACGGTATGCCACGAACACAAAAATGTTATGGAAATCGAATACAATTGGCTGAAGCGATGTGTGCAAGTTAATGGAATAGAGTACATGGAGATATTTATATGAGAAAGAAAAGCATTAAGGTAAAAACTGTAAACCCACCACCTGAAATAAAGAGACTTAGCATGCAAGCACGCGGTTAGTAAATCGAATTCAGCGTGCCTACAAACGCTGCGCCGGCTCGTCGTAATTCTCTGCAGGACCCGTCGTCGCTTCTGTAGTGGCCCCAAATGGCACAGCTCATGGCCCACTAGACATTTATATGAGAAAGAAAGGCATTAGGAGAGAACCGAAAACCCACCACCTGAAATAAAGAGACTTAGCATGCAAGCATGCGGTTAGTAAATCGAATTCAGCGTGCCTACAAACGCTGCGCCGGTGCTGCCTACGTTCACTGCGGGACCCGTCGTCGCTTCGGCAGTGGTCCCGAGTGACCTCTCTCATGGCTCACTAGGCCTGCCTGACTAAGGCACTCGCGACCGCATGTTCTACAGCACAATGCGCTCGATGTCGATGGAGTACAATTCATCGGTGCTTGCCGCTTCCGCACTTGCCGCTTCTTCTCTGCATGCATGAGGGCTTTCTCTCGCACTTCAGCAACTGCCTTCGTGATTAGATCGCGCCATGCACGCCGATCAACCGCCTTCGATTCCCATGATCTGCAATCAAGATTAGAACGTGTGAGGCTCACTTTAATCATGTCCTGGTAACGTAACTTGGGTTTCCCAGCATGCCGCTTCCCTATACTCAGCTGACCGTATAAAGTTGTTTCGGTATTCGCGTCGAATCCATACGGCTCACATGACCGAGCCATCTCAGGTGTCTCAGTAAAAGTATGCCGTCCACTGCATACATCCCACTTCGGCGCAACACTTCCGTGTCTGCAACTCTGGCGCCCCAGCCGATCCGCAAAATTCGTCGCAGACACTGCTGATGGAACCGCTCGAGATATCGCACATCCCGACGGTACATCGTCCACGTTTCACTGCCGTATAGAAGAACGGACAGTACCATACATACATGGTTGGCGGCATCCGGTTTCGGATTTGCCTGTCACTGTGGCAAGCCACAGGACGCCTGCGCCTACAGAGGGACCATGGGTGGCTTGCGCTGCACCACCCACAGCTCCAACCACACACCCCATATCCAGTGTAAACCCGAAGGAATAAGACCAGGAGGCATGTGGATGGGAGCCACGTTTCATCAACGGAGCCGGCCCACACTCCTTCACAGGCAAACACAAGCACACTGTATTTGGGGAATCAAGCGCACACAAGGCGGTGGCTGGACCGTAGTCCGCTCCACACTGAGTGCATGGAACCACTCTTCGAGCCTAGCACGGCCACAACGACCGTGCACTCCGTCCCCTCCAGCAACGACCAACTGTCTCCTGGAGCCAGTATGGACGAGGTAGTGGGTAATAGACAGGTAGGCACCTTGTCAACATGCACATCAAGCGCAGCCACACCGGGGATATCACGCAACAGCCAATCACTTGAAACGACCAAATAAAATAAAATAAATCCAATAATGCATATAGATACGGTGGCATAACTCTTCGCTAAATTAGCATATGAAGTAAGTTGGCTAGCAATGAATCCGCGATAAGGAAAAAATGTCCACAAGTTACTCAAAAATGCTACAAACGCAACAAAATTACCGAAGATAAGCGCAGTTAGCGTAAGCGACGGGGCCAGCAAATAGAAGACTATTCAGATAGACAAAACTAACCAAATAAACTGGAATGAAATTTATGCAGCTTAAAGAGACCTAGTTTAAGTGTAAGTTGGTTTAGCCCAACTGCGGTGAAGAAGCATCAAGAATGCAACATCAGCCTCAGCATGGGGCACAACATACATACATGGTTGGCGGCATCCGGTTTCGGATTTGCCTGTCACTGTGGCAAGCCACAGGACGCCTGCGCCTACAGAGGGACCATGGATGGCTTGCGCTGCACCACCCACAGCTCCAACCACATACCCCATATCCAGTGTAAACCCGAAGGAATAAGACCGGAGGCATGCGGATGGGAACCACGTTTCATCAACGGAGCCGGCCCACACTCCTTCACAGGCAAACACAAGCACGCTGTATTTGGGGAATCAAGCGCACACAAGGCGGTGGCTGGACCGTAGTCCGCTCCACACTGAGTGCATGGAACCACTCTTCGAGCCTAGCACGGCCACAAGAACCGTGCACCCCGTCCCCTCCAGCAACGACCAACTGTCTCCTGGAGCCAGTATGAACGATGTAGTGGGTAATAGACAGGTAGGCACCTTGTCAACATACACATCAAGCGCAACCATACCAGGGATATCAAACAACAGCCATTCACTTTAAACGACAAGCTGAAATTAAATTAATCCAATAATGCATACAGATACGGTGGCATAACTCTTCGCTAAATTACCATATGGAGTAAGTTGGTTAGCAACAAATCCGTGATAAGTAAGAAATGTCCACAAGTTACTCAAAATGCTACAAACGCAACAAAAATACCGAAAATAAGCGCAATTAGTGTAAGCAACGTGGCCAGTTAATAGAACATTATTCAGCGAGGCAGAACAAACCAAATAAAGCGGAATGAAATTTAGCCAGTTTAAGAGGACCGAGTTTAAGTGTAAGTTGGTTTAGCCCAACTGCGGTGAAGAAGCATCAAGAATGCAACATCAGCCTTACATACACTGTTATGCCAAACATGTACTTATGTACATTATTGATCACACTGTTAGCTAAACATGATCATGCCTGTAAAGGTGTGTTTCGCATAGTCGAGAATAAAAGTTTATTTATTTATTTATTTATTTAATTTAGTCACCCAGGCCATTGGCGCTAACTTTTCAGTTGCCATTCTTTGCCTTGATAGGCAAAATGCGTGTGACAGGGTACCACACATGCGCCTGATGCATAAAGTAAATGCTTACGGGGTTGACAGTCTTCTATTAGATTGACTGGGGTTCAATCTTATAGGTAGCAAGGAGTCTGTTAAGGCTGGACATACTGTATCCAACCCGACCTCCGTCCCCAGCGGCGTGGTTCAAGGGAGCGTCCTTGGTGTTACTCTATTTTTGATTTATGTCAATGACCTCCGCAGGAGTTTGCAGCACGGTCGCTCCTTCATCTACGCTAACAACGTAAAAGTTGTCTCTGTCTTTCCCCTGGTAATGAATTATCCATAATTAATAGTCTCTATGAGGATATTACAGCGCATGAAAGTGGTGCGAACACTGGCAAATGACTTTCTCCGCTTAACAATCTAATGTCATGACCCACAAATTTTCTATACCTGCTCGGTCCCTAACAAAAAACGGCAGCACTATCAACCAGCATGTCATGACAACAGATCTGGGCTTGCCCTGCTCTATGTGCCTCAACGTTGTACAGTCAGTTCATTATGAAGTGGCAACAGTAAGAGGATTAGCTTTCCACATACGTCGTTGCGTAAAAACCACAGATGCAAGGCTAGAACTTTATAAGAGCCAAGTCCGGCCACATCTGTAATATTGCCCATTTTATGCAGCAACCTGCGGAAGTCGGAACGTGTTCTGCATAAAAGATCTCAGCGGCGCTTTACGAAGTGGTTGACTCCATCAAACCAAGCGCTGAATTACCGACAAAGGTGCGAACACCTTAAAATTCAGCCCCATGGCAAAAGCGCATTATCCTTAAGCTGTGCTTCTTACACCAACTAATTACTAAAAAGCTGCACAGTAATAGCACTTGTCTTAAACCAAGGAACACGTCTGAATCTAAACTCCGAAACAAGGGCCATTCCATTAAACCGCTAAGGCGAAAGAAGATACCGCGACCTCGTTAGTTCTTGTTTGTGTACTTGAACATATGGAACAGCTTGCCTTCCAGACTAAGATAAATCCAAAACTTTTGGGCATTCAGGAAGGAGATACAAAGATTCCTATATTTTGACAATATACAAAGCAGTTTCCAACTCCACGATTTGCAAGACCACTTCTTCGAAACTGGCCCAAACGCGACTTCAGGACGACCACTATGTAGTGCATGACATCCAAGCAACTTGAGCTCACAACTCATCCGCATTCATTGTCGTTACTCTCTTAACACCCAAAAGAATGTAACGGTATCCGTCGCACACATTTGTTAGGTTTTATGCATTGCAATCCGAGGAAAAATGACTTCAGTCTACAACGTTCCCTTCTTGACCTGCTTGAGTTCTCCTACGGACAATTCCGCCTTATGGTCGCATTATGGAAAGAGTAGACGTCACCACAAAAGCACCCTGTAAGGGATAATAAGGGATAATCCAAGAAATTGTCTTCATCAATTACCCCTTGTTTACATCCTATCCATCACCGCAAACATATTTCGCAGGTGGTCTCATTTGGATCAGTCGCACGCATCGTACAGGTGCCAACATTAGAATTCTAAGTGCAAGAGGTACTTAGCCATTAATAACTGGTTCCTAACCTCCTTCGGTTACTTCACTGACACGTTCCTCCAAAGGCTGTGTAAAAGTACTTTCGATGCTCTGTGTTCAACTCCGCCATCCGCCAAACATCGAGTGTGGACTACTCCGAGCGCAAATATCCCCCGCAATTCTCTTCGCCATTGCCACCGCAACCATTACCACAATTATCCTCACCACTACCACCGCAACTATCGCCCCAATTATCTTTGCCACTACCACCGCAACTATCACCCCAATTATCTTTGTCATTACCACCGCAACTATCACCCGGATTATTATCGCTACAGGCGTTTACATGCTTGGCCGCACTACGTACGAACAGGGTACTTATCGTCATGCACACTCTCATTTCACGTATCCGGCCTTCATCCGGTCTGTGTTTGACCAATCACGTGAACTTCACTTGTCCCATATAACCAGTATACTGTATTCCGTATCGCATTGAGGATCTGAAACCCTTCCTTGTTGGTCTCGGACCGAATTGTAATTCCTTTGAAACTGCGTTGTGTGGAAGCACTACTATTGAGGTTTGTATTATTATTGCTTCCTAATTGTTCGTTAATAGTGCCGTCATCTTGTCCAGTGTTCTTGTTCTTTGACCGGTTGGATACGCGTTGGCTCAAGGCCCTCCAAAGCGAATTGTCGCCTACAGTACTCAATACTTCTTCCTCGTTTGGTGTGATGTTTGAAGTTTCGAGTGCCGTATTCAACAGCATTTCGTTTGCTTTCAACTGGATTCCCGGAGTTTGACGGTGGTTTACGCCTTGAAGTGAATTGGAACTCACTCTCAATCACATCGGACAATGTCTGCAAAATGTTTACTTTTGAAAATCCCATAGATGATGCAGCATACCGGCAAGTCCTTGATGAATATCATGATGGTGCTTCATACTCTGGTTCACGTGTAAGCCATAAGATTGAGTATAGCATTATTTCCCGTCGTTCGTCCACTGTAAGGACTGTAGCAGAATTAAGAAAAAGGCCGTCAGATTTGGATAAGCAGAAGCGTTTAGTAGACCTTGAATTAGAAATGACCAATCTTCGAGTAGAATTAGAAGAAGGTACTGTCCACTCTGAGCTTAAATTGATAGTGGCCCCTAGTTCTGGTGAAAAGAATCGGCGTATAGGCGCTTTTGTTGATCAGTGTCAGTTGTCTTCAGCCAAGGCGTACGACCACAGAGCCAATCGGGGTTGTTTAGCGTCACAGCAGTGCCTACAGCTCATTATCATATCATCATCATACACTTTAGCTAGAGGTGGGGAACACCTCAGCTACTGTGCTGCAATACATAGAAAAAGGAGAAAAAGCAACTGGTGCAAGCTGGCTGAGCTGTCGGTAACGGATGGGCATCGTTCCGGTAAGCTACCAGCCGGCTGCTGTGCACCCAAAAAATTGCTATGCAAAATTATATAAGTTTAAATAATGAGACCGTGGTTGGAGGGGAGGCAAAAAGGGATGGGGTGGGACAAAGAAACTCACAGCACGAACGCCACTAAGGTCGGCTCCTTGCCATATCAGCAAGTGTGTCCAACCAAACGTGTTCATCATCTTTCGGACCCCAACCAGGGAGCCGTGAAGCTCCAACCGAGGCCATCTCAGAAGTGAGAGCCTTCATTACTCTGGACCAAGTCATCGCTTGGCCACTCCTCCTTTTCTTCCATCCACACCCCCGGCGCGCAAACAACACACGTCGCGGAAGTCGGTGGGCTGGTATGCGTAACACGTGGCCGAGCCATCGGATCCTGCTGCGTGAAATAACGGTGCTGAGCGGTTCAGTTCCTTTTCCTGTGCCATAAACAAAGCGTCGGACACGCTCGTTGCTCACGCGGTGTTCCCACCAGATGTGAGCTAAATTACGAAGGCACCGGTGGTCCAACGTAACTAGCCTCTTCAGGTCCGTCGCTTTAAGCGGCCAGGACTCACAACCGTACAGTAGGGTCGAAACTACTGCTGCATTGTACAAGTGCCTACAGCTAGATCTGCCAAAGGTTGAACTAGAAGATATCTGATCATGCCTCTATTAGCATGTCTCGTATAGTCGAGAATAAAGTATTTATTTATTTATTTATTTATGGTAATCCTGCTAAGTATTGGAAATTTGTAGAATAGTTCGAATACTACGTCGTAAGCCGCGTGTTTGACAGTAACCAGCGACTGCTTTATTTGCTTCATTATTGTCGTGGCTATGCCAAGGATGCTATCAGTGAGTGTGTGATGTTGCCTCCCTCTGTGGCCTACGATAGAGCTAGGAATGTTCTTCGTGAACCCTTTGGAGAAAGCCATGTTGTGGCTAGATGGTTAATTGATGGTCTCTTGACTGGCTTGGGGCCATTCTCTGCCAATCCAGAAGAATTGTCTAAATTGTCCTTGAAAATGGAAAATTGCTACCTCGCCCTGTCGCAGATGAATTTTACTGCGGACTTGAATTCCATTGCAACGATTGAACGCGTAGTGCGTGTTTTACCGAGCAGCCTTCAGGCCCGGTGGGCAAAGGTAGCAGACTCGATCACGCAGGATGGGCGAGAGGTCGATTTCAAGGACTTGGCTGATTTCGTTGCCGCGGAACCTCGTGTTGCGCGAAGCAGATTCGGTCAAATCGCTTCGTCAAATGCGCCGCGGCAGCATTTACATGCCAGACCACCGCTAGTAGAGAACAGACGAAACGATCGTAGCCACGTCCTCTACACTTGGTCAGGTGCCTCTCCTAAAACAGCGTGTTTGAACTGCGGTGGTGTTCATGCCACGGCCTCGTGCCGTAGTTTTCTCTCTTGGGACGTTCCTAGCAGGTGGAGGCTCATGAAGTACAGGGGTGGGTGCTTCACGTGTCTAGAAAAAGGTCACAAATATGCCACCTGTCAAAATGGTAAGGAATGTAATGTGCCTGATTGCAGAGGGCGTCATCATCCACTGCTTTACTCAGAGACCAGACAAGTGACTTCACCGACGGTAGCAAACACTTGCACTGTTACCTTCACTGCACAGCAGCAGGTGTGTTTGGGAGTGCTACCAGTGCATATAGAAAGCCAAAGAGGATTATTGGAAACATATGCATTATTAGATACAGGTTCGAATGTAACTTTGGTAGAAGAAGGACTTATAGAAGAAGCCGGCATCGGGGTTACTCCAACTCGTTTGGAATTCACGACGATGTCGGGCACATCCTCGATCGAAGCGAGTTGCGTAGGTTTCACTTTGTCATCCCTAGATGGCACTGGTTCGATTTCCGTTAGGCATGCCTACTGCTTGCCAAGACTGCCCTTGGAATCCGTTATAACCCGAAGGGGGAGTTGGCGCGCCAGTGGCCACACATGGCGGATATCCCATTTGAGGAAATCCGGGATAGTCGGATCCGAATACTCTTAGGTGCTAACGTGCCAGAGGCACACTGGCATTTAGAGCAACGTCTGGGGGATAGAAATCATCCTTTTGCTGTAAAAACCTTACTCGGTTGGACATTGCTAGGCCCAGTTGGAGAAGGTAGAACTGCCGTTGATTCCGCACATGATTGCCATATTAGTAGGCCGACAGTTGAAGAACAGTTAGGGAGGTTGTGCAACAACGACTTTGTTCGTGTAGATACATGCGATCATGCACTTTCAGTGGAAGCTAACGCTCCCTTGCCTATTGCGCGGAATTCGGCGCATTTGGTAAAGCGTCATTTTGAGATTGTTCTTCTCTGGAGAAATTCCCGGTCAGGGAGCCAAGTTGTATCGTATTACATAAATAAACTATCCACTGGATTCAGTACGTTTATCGCGAATCGCCTGTCGGCTATTCATGAAGTGTCATCACCAAATCCATGGGGCACGTAAAGTCGGAAGACAATACAGCTGACCTGTTGTCGCGAGAAGTGTTTTCATGCTTTAGGCTGAAGTATAGGTCCGCTGGGCCTGAATTCCTGTGGGGTTGCGAACTCCAGTGATCTGCATCTATAAAATCGTTCCCTACACCAGGTAGTGTGGAAAATAAACGCACGATAGCCCACGTTGTTTCAGTATCGGAAGAGCCCCCTCTGTTGCTCGCCGAAGCAGAGCTCATCATTGCCAGTAGGCATCTTAACCTGCTGACGACGGACGCTCTTGATCAACCATTTCTCACGCCTAATGATCTGCTGATACTCAGACCGAATACAGAGGGAATATCGGCAGCGAGGTTTGTAACAGGTATACACAACGTTGGAGGCAAACTAACTACCTGGCCACACTAAGTTGGAAAAGGTGGAGCAAGTAGTATCTCACGTTAATGCAATTGAAGCAAAGGTGGCCGAAAGTACAAGTCAACGTTGGGCATGGAGACGTGGAATTAGTTACTTCGGATTCGCTCTGTCGGGACAGTTGGCCTTTGGCAGTGGTTGAGAGTTGTAATACCTCCGAGGATGGCCTAGTAAGGACAATGTCGGTTAGACTAAAGCGGAGTGTGTTTGAGCCAGCGACGTTAGAAAGAGCTGGCTTATCGAAGGCAGAAAATGGGGTAAGGGGTCAGTCCCGGCTGTTGACTTTCCGCAAGAGGAAGGTGGGTGTTCGAACCTACTGCCTCAGGGAGGACCACCGTGAGTTCAACAGACTGAAGTGGAGAAGTTTAGGCATACCGTTATTAGTCCTACTCTTCTCCATATTGGATGGAGCAGGTTAGGGTGAGCCCGAGTACCTCAAGATCCCGAAGGTGAAATTTCCGTCCGAAATTTGGCGGGAGTGTAAAAGGATTTTCGATGCTCTGTGTTCACCTCCGCCACCCGCCAAACATCAAGTGTGGACTACTCCGAACGCAACTACCCCCCCAATTATCTTCACCATTGCCACCGCAACCATCACCCCAATTATCTTCACCACTACCACCGCAACTATCACCCCAATTATCTTTGTCACTACCACCGCAACTATCACCCCAATTATCTTTGTCACTACCACCGCAACTAGCACCCCGATTATTATCGCTACAGGCGTTTACATGCTTGCCCGCACTACGTACGAACAGGGTAATTATCGTCATTCACACTCTCATTTCACGTATCCGGCCTTCATCCGGTCAGTGTTTGACCAATCGCGTGAACTTCACTTGTCCCATATAACCAGTATACTGTATTCCGTATCGCATTGACGATCTGAAACCCTTCCTTGTTGGTCTCGGACCGAATTGTAATTCCTTTGAAACTGCGTTGAGTGGAAGCGCTACTATTGAGGTTTGTATTATTATTGCTTCCTAATTGTTCGTTAATAGTACCGTCATCTTGTCCAGTGTTCTTGTTCTTTGACTGGCTGGATACGCGTTGGCTCAAGGCCCTTCAAAGCGAATTGTCGCTTACAGGCTACATGGACCAATTGGTATCCGCAACCCTCCGGCTTCTCTTTTGCAGTAGTCGCCTCGTCAGGCTTTAAAATTTCAACAAACAATACAGTCTAGCCTACTGACTGGGAGGTTGGCAAACCCGTAGGTATTTGTCACATAGGATATTGCATGGCAATGACTAAGCTAACCGTGCAGGCGAACTTCGGTCCCCACATCGTATGTACCTCTTCATTCCTTGTCTTCAGCCTTACATTTATGACTATCCAACTTCTTAGACAACTTGGTCCGTAGCATAAAAAATTTAAGTCTACGACCTTTGAGGTACTTCTAGTAAAGGCAGCCTGCCAGACCAATACCTTGCACAAGATGTAGAAAGCGATCGTTGCTGCCGATACGCCTAAGATTCGCATTAAATTGTCCAAAACCGTCTAAATACCGGCTTTAGACGAACCTTTATGTGCTTCCTATATGTCGGTTGCAAGCTGGCCTTACTCGATGCTTTTTCATGAAGCCTGAGCATTAGTCACTTTATTCCGCCTTTTCCAACTACCATAATCATGCATAGCTATATATATATATATATATATATATATATATATATATATATATGGTTAGCGGCATCCGGTTTCGGATGTGCTTGTCACTGTGGCCAGTCACAGGACGCCTGCGCCCACAGAGGGACCATGGGTGGCTTGCGCTGCACCACACTGCTCCAACCACACACCCCATATCCAGTGTAAAACCGAAGGAATCAGACTGGGAGGCATGCGGTTGGGAGCCGCGGTTCATCAAAGGAGCCGGCCCACACTCCTTCACAGGCGAACACAAGCGCGCTGTAGTTGGGAATCAAGCGCATACAAGGCGGTGGCTGGACCGTAGTCCGCTCCACACTGGGTGCATGGAACCAATCATTGCTCCGTGCACCCCGGCCCCTCCAGCTACGACCAACTGTCACCTTGAGCCAATAGGGAAGATGTGGTGGGGACTAGACAGGCAGGCACCTTGTCAACATGCACATCAAGCGCAGCCACACCGGGGACCCCAAGCAACAGCCAATCGCTTCAGAGAAAGATAACAAAGAAATTGAATCGAGTAATGCATAAGGAAACGGTGACGTAAATCTGAAATTATTGAGCATATGAAATAAATTGGCTTCAGAAGCATATGAGATAAGTTCACGAGGTCAGGAAGTATATTTTACGGAAATGCCACAAACACGAACATGTTATCGAAATTAAGCACAACTGGCTTAAGAGACGTGTGCAAGTTTATAGAAGAGGGTACAGGTAGACATTTATATGGGAAAGAAAAGCATTAGGACAAACTTGAAAACCCACCACTTGAAATAAGCATACTTAGCATGCAAGCAGACGGTTAATCAATCGAATGCAGCGTGCTTACAAACGCCGCGCCTGTTCCGCCTAGTGCTCTGCAGGAGCTGTCGTCGCTTCGGTAGCGCTCCCGAGTGGCCTCGCTCACGGCTCACTAAGCCTGCCTGACTCAGGCACTCGCGACGGCATGTGCTACGACAACATGCGCTCGATATCTATGGAGTACAACCCATCGGCGCTTGCTGCTTCCGTACTTGCCGCTTCTTCTCTGCATGTGCGTGGTCTGACCCCCGCACTTCGGCAACTGCCTTCGTGATTAGGCTGCGCCGTGCACGCCGATCAACCGCCTTTGATTCCCATGGCCTGCAATCAAGATTAGAACGTGATAGGCTCACTTTGATCATGTCCTGGTAAGATAACTTTGCTTTCCCCACACGCCGCTTCCCAAACGTCAGGTGACCATATAATGGCAGCCTCGGTATCCTTCTCGAATCCGTACGACTCACTTGACCGAGCCACCTCAGGTGTCGCAGCAAAAGTATGCAGTCCACTTCATGCCTTCACTTTGCCGCAATACTTCTTGTCAGCAACACCGTCGTGCCAGTCGGTGCGCAAAATCCGTCGCAAACACTGCTGATGGAACCGCTGGAAATATCGCACATCCCGCCGGTACACCGTCCACGTTTCACTGCCGTATAGAAGAACGGACAGCACCATGAATTTGTACACCATCAGCTCCGTGCCAATGGTAAGCTTCCAGTTGTTCCACACTCAGTACTCAAGCCTTCCGAATGTCGCCGCTACCTTCGACACTCGGCTACGCAGCTCAGGGAGTATCTGCTGTTCAGTCGGCATCACACTCCCAAGGTAGCAGAAGCGGCGGGTGGTTTCCAATACTTCAGCACCAATGATGGTTCACGGCAAAATTGAACATTGCACCTCCGGTGAAGGCTGAAAGAGACAGACAGTTTTGCTTGTGTTGATGGTGAGCCCGAATTTGGCCGCTGTCGAAGCCAGAGCACTAGTCATGTGCTGCAACTCACCCGCGCTGTGTGCAAACAACGCACAGTCGTCAGCAAACAGCAACCTATGAATAGTCGTCTCACAGACTAGAGTTCTCGCACCGAAACGACGGATGTTCAACTACCCATTATCAATGCGGTGCTCCACACGAACACTGTAAGCACAAGCGGTATCAAAAACATTAGACATCACTGCATTAAGATATGTATCAAACAAAGCAGGAGCTAAGACACAGCCTTGCTTCACACCAGAGATAACCACAGTCATTCAAGGTTTCTCCACTCAGCTGCGCCCTCGCTCGCATACAAGCGGGCAGGCATGCAATTAAACTTACAAACTTACGCGGTCAGTGAGTTACCCAAAATCAGCCACAATGCCTCGTGGTTCACCGTATCAAATGCCTTGGTGAAATCAAGCAAAAGCAGCTGGTGTAGTTCTCCTGACATTCTCCTGCAACTGACTAGCCGCAAGCACCATATCTATAGTACAGCGCTCCGAGCGGAATCCACTTTACGTTCCACAACCTGACTGACGGGGCGGATGAGGAAAATTCGGGCAATCACCTTGCCCGCACAACTCAGCAAGTTGATGCCACGATACTTCGTGCAACATGGCTTGCTACTCTTGCAATTGGACAGTGGTAGCACAAGAGCATCCTTCAGCTCAGCAGACACCGCCTCCTCAATCCATACACGTTGCACCAAGTGGTGCACGCAGTCAAGAAAGCGGGTCTTACGTGTTTCAAAGCTTCAAGCGGAATCCCGTTGGCCCCAGCACACTTGCCGTTTCGCAGCTGAGCGGGTGCTCTCTGCGTCTCATAAAGTGCCCGCGTGTCCGCCAGGCACTTCTGCATATCGTGCTTCTTGAGGCCGTTCAATGTAGGCTAGTCCAATTCTGCACGGTTGTTCAAGAGTCGGTCAAAGTGTTTCCGCCAGATCTGCATTATGTCTACAGTCTGGGTGTAGGAAGCGCCTGAACTAGCATCGATCATCGCCCTTATCGGCTCCAACCTCGGTCCATACACGACCTTCAAGGAGTCAAAGAATTCCTTGTGTTGGCGGTGTTCGGCATAGCATTCCAGCTGCCTCGCCTCCGTCCACCATGCAGTTTAAAGTGACGGAGCGCTCGGCTCAGTCGCCATCAAAGCTTGCGAAACTGACTACTCTTCCCCAAGTCCATGGGGTCTGCGACATGTGCAGCAAATGCTGCATTCTTCCCCGACACCAACGAGCCAATCGTTGCATTGTTGTCAACAAACCTATCAGGCCGCTTACAGTTCGCGCGCTCGATGGTCTCCTCGGCAGCAGCTGTCACCTGGTCGCAAATGTGGTTCCACAGGTCGCCCACCGTGGCCATGCAGTCCACATCACACAGACTTGCAGCCATCGCCTGCTCCAGCCCAATACGTTTTTCCACAGTACAGAGGGAGAGAAAGTTAAATTTGTGCAGCTTCACCGCGGGATTGCAATACGTAGATTTACGGAAATATATGTACAGTTTGGTGCACACCAATTTGTGAGCAGTGCCACACTCAACTACACCTAGTACGCGGTCATGCGCACTTCAAGCATTTCACGCTGACGTACGATGCAATAGTCAAGCAGGTGAGCGTGACCACTCCGTGAGTGTGTCCAAGTTGATATACCGGTTGCCCTCAGTGCAAACCGAGTGTTCGTGTGCGTCAGGCCGTGAGTGGCTATCACAACTGGACTCTAACCGCAAGTACGTATTTCAACTCGTAGCGAATAAGCAAGAAGACGCGCCAGTCTGGCGCACAGTGTACTGAACACTT
>OX104064.1:169287096-169344858 GCA_944474145.2 Dicrocoelium dendriticum | reverse complement strand
AATATGACAAAGCTCACAACAAACTGGGATTAAAATAGGGAAATAAATTGACTCAGGTAAAACTCGGCTTTAGATCTGCCGATGACTTTGAGGTGACATAATGTTCCATTATATGGTAAGCAGTGTTAACACTGGAAAGTAGTGGTAGAATTGGTAAACTCGGTCTGATGCGCCTTCAAAATCAAGGGACAAAGTAGTAGGCGGTCTACGGCAGATGCATCGGTGGTCTAGCACTCGGAACGGCTCAGCCTTGATTGTAAATCCGACGGCTTCATGCTGACGAAATTTGAAGGTACCAGAAAGTAAAATATTCCAATGAAGTCTGAGCGCAGTCAGGTCGAGCTCGCTGCCATATCACTATTGACGATAGGTCAGCGACCAGCGTCCAGCATTAAGTTCAAGTAAATCGCCAGACAGCTGTTAGAGAGCACAGTCATGTTGCAGTTCACGCACAAACAAGCAGTAACAGTCCAAAAAAACAAACGACAGTTCAATCGAGGAAGTTGCTAGCCATAATTAGAAAAGAAAATCCGTCGTGTAGGAGACGTTATATCCGAAGTTAAAAAGCACACGCACAATCTTAAAAGCAAAACGAGCGTAGATTAATGCACCAAACGTTGGCCGCATAAGTCCTAAGCAGTTGTGGGGCAGAGACTCAAATCAACTGGATTCCTAAAGAAGCGTACGTCATATTTGGACAGCGGTGGAGCGTAATTAATATGGGCTTGTTCATCCGATGGATGAAATTGTCCCATTGCGTTACAAAAGACATCAATAAGCTCGGCTGATAGTGTCGGAGAGTCGAGTGGGCGATAAGGAGACAACGATTCCTGGAAAGTTTCTGGGTATAAGCGTTGACTTTATTATAAAAGATGTCGAAACTTGGCAGTCGAATGTCAGAAACACGCGAATTGTTGCTGAGTTTAGGTCAGCTCGGAATGAATAACCAAAGCGGGAGATGCATTATAGTTAAGTACAATCGAAGGCTTCTTTAAAAGAGGGGATCGATAACTTGGTGACGGTGATCATGCCACAGATAATCCAAACAAAGCACAGGTGGTGGTAAGTGTCTTTCAAACGGATAACGAGTGTACCAGACAGTCACAAGCTCATCGCCAAGTCGAGAGTATGACGACAGACGCCTCACTAACTGCAGAGGTCTTTGATGTTCCGGTACGCAAATGAAAGAGGTAATCGTTAATGTGAGCTAAAACACTCGGTAGGGGAGCCGAGCGACAAAACCCAATCAGAGAGCGGAACTTTCAATTTCGTTAAGGGACAAAGTATACAGCTAATGAATCAGACTGAGACAAGTATCATGAAGCTCTTGCTTGTACCAATGAGCACGGTGGTAACTGGCAGCCGATGTGCAAAAGAAGAGAGGCTCCAGTTGAAAACCTATGGGCATTTGGAGCCTCAGAGGCCGGACTGGTCGAAAATGTTTAATGATGAGAGGCACAGTATCGATGGAGACCTATCAAGGACTGGGAGGTTGCGCCAGCGCTATGGGTACCTGGACCACTATTAAAGAATTGCGCTGTTGACTAGAAGAGGTGCCAAACAAGATATACATTACAGTAGGGTTAAGCATAGGATTGGATGAGAACTGAAAAAGTTCGATTGGTGAGAACCTGGTGCTGGTAGAATAGGGAGACGTCGGTCCGATAGACGGGGATTTGAACACTGCAGAGTACGTTGTAGTCAAGAAGTGGTAGCAGGATAAAGCCATATGGGGAATAGAATAGGAAAGGATGCGATTGTGTGAGACAGGCGTTAATGTGAGCTAAAAGCCAAGGAAAATATTGGAATTCATAACCGCTCTTTTACTTCCTCCTATGCATGAGGTTTTTGTGACCGTACATTCTTGCTATTCTCAAGTTCCGGTATCCGAATATGGAGGCACGTTCCTCCTAAGCTCCGTCTGTTTAACCATATAACGGCTGATAAGCCTCAAAGAACCACTTAGCTTTTGGCTTACTCCCATTTCTGTTTAACAGGCTAGCTTTTGAAATGTGATGCCACATAACTCGCCATCCGAAATGCCAAACGTTTGTCTTCTTAGCTCACGCTTACTGCTTCCTCCAGCTGACATTATTGTCATTAGCTTCGATCTGAATGTAAACGCCGTTATCCGCTGCCTTTTCAGCTTTATCTGCTTATCTCTATAAATAAATCAATAAATAAATAGTATATTCTCGAATTTCCGAGACACACCTGACCAGGCATGATCAACGTTTACAAGCAATTTATGTTTCGCAACAAACACGTTGCTATGTATGTAATCGGCAATAAGCCGAAAGTTGTCCAAGCTTTGTAAATTGTAAAATTAATCTTGAGGTATAAATTCGTCAAAACATGACGACAAGTTGGGTTATAGTGGGCGTAGTGTAAACAGGCTGGGCATTCCGTTTGTAGAGAAAACTTGTCAGGAAAATATTACATTAGGATTCAGGTCCGCTTGCCAGTATGTAGTTGTGGGCAGTGACTTTATTCAGTGGCGAGTCACATCCGCCACGTCGCAGTGTTGTTAAGCGGACGCTTGTGGCTTTTTATAGGGAGAACGCTTGCCAGGCGAAAACCCACCACGTCCTGAAACACTGTCAGAAATCCGTTTGTACACTAATGTAAAACTGGCAGAGCAGCTCGTCGACTGATTTAACACTCGGTTAACCGCCGTCAATTGCCTTCTAAGTTCCTTTGTTAGCTGAACAGGTTATTTTTGCTCGCGGCGGCCATAATGGCTGAGGCCTATGGAGGGTTAGACCTTCGTCATCTTCGTGTCCAGGTGAGCAAAACTTCCGTTTCTTGCTTCTAGAATTTACAGGATTATGTATACTTCGCATGGATGGTACCCGTCGAAGAGCCACCTAGATTGTGGATTATCACATTTCATTTTTCCAGGCTATTGTTCCCATTGTGATGCCTAACCACCCAACGACACATGAATTTACTACGATTTTATCCCCTCATTCTGTGCCTGTGGTCTCTGTAACCACCTCATTCTTATTTCTTTCGCTAAAGGTTGTTGCCAGTCGCCGCCCGGCTCCATCTCTTTACCATTATTATGACTTATATACCTCAATAAACAGCACGGCACGCAAGTCCATTCTTTTCATTTCTAAAGGTTTCCCTTAGGACTACGATGGCGCATTGCACACAACCATCGGGATTGTTAACATTTTCTTCCCTTCACCTCATGTCGTATGATTATTTGGCCTTACGTGCTTAGCAGTATCTCCTGCCCTAGGCTTAATGTCGTTGTCCGCTGCTTCCTATCTCCACCTGTTTCTGCTATGCGTTAGATAGGCACTTAGCTGCTTACTGACTTTTATTTCAAATTCACTTCCTTTCAATTAAATTGTGCTGCTGCGGTACTCACAAACATCCGAGTTGCAATCATTTTCACTTCTTTGCTTCATGCCTGAGTTCCCTTCGGCATTACATTTTTAATTTTCATCTAAATTTCGGATTCTGAACGTCGATGCCCACCGCTTTCTAGCTACGTCTACCTCAATCTAGTAGATGGGTGCAGCTCTAAAGAGCCAACCAGCCAGTGGCACATTTCCACGGCATCTTAACTGACTTCATTAAGATTGTGATGCCGCGTTGCACACAAGCGGCCCATTTGCCGACATTGTGACCTTACCTCCTCATATCTAAGGTCTTTGGTCATGCATTCTTTTCATTCATTCCCCCCAGATTGTGAATGTTCCACCCTGGAATATCAAACAGATTCATTTTTAATATTTTACTGATACGTGGAGCAAAGCTACTCTCAGTCTACACATACTGTCCCGACTCCACCTACTGTGCCTTTTATTTACTATACGCACACATGTGACCATTTGATCTGCACCACACTGAGGACATGTTTCGCATTAGTGCTTCGAATGTTCCTGCAAATTGTATAAACTTTGGCCACAGTTGCTTGCTTGCGTTGTAATTTATTTGTTGCGCAACATAATTGCGTGTAAATGTTGATCATGCCTGCATTAGTGTACCTCGACGAATTCGAGAATAAAATATTTATTTATCTGTAGATCACTAGTATGACTGCTACGCCCCGAGTAGCTAATTGGACTAGCTCATTTCCATTTCATCTTTACAGGCTACCGGCTCTGGCCAACAAAATGGTGTTAACTCTCGCCCTCTGGTCCTAAGAAACGCCACCTACAATACGCAATGCAGCGCAATAGGTATCCAGCTTCTGATCTTCTGTTTACTTCCTTCCAAGGTGAAAGTACTCTGGGTCTCAGTTTTTCTTTAAGCATAACTGCAACCAGTGTTAACCTTCTGGATGAATTTTTAGGGAGCGATCATCGCGTGCTCGAATGTCACCTAGGGCTACGCATGGCCGAGTTACAGTAAACAATGCGTTATCCTCTGTTCAAATCTGTCAACTGTGATGCTTTCAAAGACCTGGTTCGTTCGATGAGTTGGGATAAATTCTTTCGCTTCATGGCTTCAACATGTGACGAAGCTGTTTTAAAGTATAAGTAGCTTTTGCATTGCTTCACCAGCACCGCTAACCTGTGCTCACCAAACTAAACCTAAATCTGATCGCAAGGCGTTGAAAGAAGCACGAAAGCTTTATAAGTTTCGGCAGAAATTCAAGTTAACTGCTGACTTTGTGCTGTTATTTCAGCAGTCGAATGTCGTCAAAGAACAGAGGCACCAGCATGACAAAACTCTCATTCGAGTGGAGTATAACGCTCCGCACGGCCCTAGTAAAACAGCTGACCTAGCCAAACTATGCCGTGCTCTGGGTTCGCGTTGCAGCGACAATTTCAATTTTAGCACCACGCCTGATGGAGCATACTACAACGCACCAGTTGGTAGCTGCAAAGCTTTCAGTGCTTATTTTGCTAAACCCATGCTAAAGGAATTACCAGACCAACTAACACTTAGCATTGCGCACAACAATGAAGTTCTATGCACAGTGCAATTCTCTATAACGCAAAGCACCGGTCAAGTCTCTCGCTTATACTCCTCAGCGTGCGAAGGCCCTGATGGGACACCTTGTTTAATACAAAGCAGTTGTAGCAACTTCCTTCTGCTTTTGCTTAACTTCTTTACACTCACTTTTCACAACGGATTATACCCTACTCAATGAAAACCTTCGGTCGTTATCCCGAGACCTAAAAATGGCGCTGCCCACGAGGTTAACAAGTTTAGTCCCATCAATTACACACCCATCGTATCTAGAATAATAAGAAGGATAGTGAAAAGATGAACTATTTATATGCTTGAACAACGCCAAGCTCATCAGCAATTTGCAACACGGATTCATACAAGGTTGATCCTGCACAACACGCCAGGCTGCCTTTTTAAGCCACGCGACGGCTGCCGTTGACAACGGAAACAGTGTGGTAATCCTCTTCCTGGATATGCAAAAAGCCTTTGATAGAGTGCCTCTCAAAGTTTACTAAATAAACTGAAGGCTGTAGGCATTGAACAACCGATATTTTCCTGGCTATCTTCATAGTTAATTGGTAGACAGCAGGTGATGCGCATAGGCGAACATTCCTCTAAACCGAAAGCAATCACTAGTGGAGTGATGCAAGGGAGTGTATTTGCTCCTCTTCTTCCAATTTATATTAACGTTATATTCCAGAAAATAAGAAATGGTATAGCATTTAACTTTGCTGATGACATTAAAGTTGTCTCCGCACAACCATGTGAAAATACACTGAAAGTCGTACGTCTCATTCGGGATGCCTATTTGCTCTTGACTCCTTGTGCCAACTGTGACAAATGCGAGTTGCCGTGGACAAGTGCAATATTTTGTCGCACAAAGGCCAATAAGGCCAGACAGTTTATTACTACAAGGCGCATATATATCGCAATGCAGGACAGTTCGCAACTTGGGCTTGCGATATTCACTCACGTTTACTTATTCTGAACATTGTGAGTTTCAAGTTTCGAAAGCCATGAAGACCATCGGTTATATCTGTCATCATTGTTACCTCACGGAATCTCGCATATCGCTTCACAATACATAAGCATCGCCGTGTATGGAATACTGTTCCATGGTACAATCTACTCTGTGGAAACCTGACCAGCATGCTCTTGAGAGGGTCCCGGAAAGCGTCACGATTATGCCACGTGGATATTCCTTAAAGTTGACATACAGAGAACGATGTGATAAACTTGGATTTGACCTAGTTTGACTTCGACTAATGAAGCTGCACATATGTTTTTTTAAACACTGCTGAATTGTCAAATTCGCAGTCTTGGTAACGGTGTTTACCTATCTTAAAGCAGCAGGTATCCAATAAGTAACCAAATGGTAATGTCATGATTCCAAAATTTACTAGGAGAATCAGAGCGGTTTACTTCTACCCCAATACTCATAGATTTGAAACAAACTTACAAGTAATATCAGAACATGCAATACACTTTGCAATTTTAAGCTTGTACTTAGTAAGCACTTAACCGCCCCAAACGTGATTAATAGGTTCGGGACATTACAGTCCATAGATAACGCATGCGAAAACGATAGCAAAAGTGCCGGAATAAATTTTCGAGCTACATACGCATGACATTTCGGAAAACCGCCCATTCCTTTCATTTCATCTTTGCTTGCCCCAAACATCTGTCATGCGTTTGTAAAGAATACTAGTTCAATGACTGGAAAACATTAGCAGAAAGATTCGGCTTACTTTGTGTCACCTAATTTGAAATGGCGCATAAATTTATTTCTGAAAGGTATTAAGCAATATCAAGGAAATTTGTACCATTATTTGATCGGTTTCCTTTACGGACCAACTGCTAGCACCGTCGAGAAATATACAACTTGTTTGTTCAGTTATTTATATTTTGGCAGTAAATGGCCGCTGAAACTTCTACCAGCAGGACCCTAAGCTGGAAAATAGTTGCTCAGCCTGCTGCTGTTTTCCTCCAACTTAACTTTACGTACCTGCCCAAACCGCCTCCGGTTTTAGCCTTATGTTGGTGCTCCGCTAGCCAATGGCTCCTCCGCACTTCCACGCAGGACACTAGCCGTGAAGCTACTGACGACCACACTACATTTCCCCGTATCCTTCCTTCCTTCCGTCAATTAAGTTTTGTGTCATTAACCACTCGCAACAATGTTAGAATTAATAACATCGCGGGACGAAGCACGATAACAGTAAACAATGTAAACAGGTCACCAATCCCACGTGGAATCTGTACGTTTTTCCCTTCATTGTTCCCACGTATTACGAGCTAATACGACATATAAGGACCAATCTACAGTATGCAGTGCAAATTCGTGAAGGTAATAAGATTACGTCAGTCTCGTTATCTCCTCCGGTTCATGCATGGAAGATAAACGGAAACTAGAGTAGTGACTATGGTGGAAAGGGCAAAAGCAAACATGACACCTACTGAATAAAGTAAGCTTCAGGCAAAACACAACACCTTTTTTGTGGTTTCAAAACGTTTTCTTCTTCTTGGGATTTTATATCGTTTTGGGTTCTATTGCGTTTTCCCAAGCGTGGATTTTTCAAAAGCTTTTGCCCATATTTGAGGTTTTCCAACTGTGTTGGTCAAAAGAGAAAAGGAAATCAAGAAAAGAAAAATGGAAGCCATACTAATAACTTTATCGCGCTTGCCAATGAACGAGCCTACGCAAAATAGTCTTGTTGTAGAGGTCGGAGGAACGCGTCGTCCTAGCTGTTTTATCAGATTGCACATTTGGAGGAATTGCAGAAGCCATGGCGGTTGGTTCGATAAGAAGCGGTGAAGCTGAAGTGGGTGACTTGGATACTCGGTGGGACTTTAAGTCAGGTTGTGGGTTGCAGGCGAACTCTTCATCATAGACTAGAATTTTTCTTGAGAAAACGTGCAAGGGTTTTCATTAAGCTAAGTTTCTGCGTTCACAACCTTGAGACGGTTAATCGAAACGACTTCACGTTTATCTTGACGGTCAAGTATAAAGGCGGTCGTTATGCTGCAGACCTTTGATACGACCTTAAAATAAGGCACGGTACTTGAGCCACGATGCAGGAAGTATTTGGGCGTCGCGTGCTTGGATGGTGTCTCGTTCGCAGCGCAGTCGCATGCACAGAATGCCGATATCTTGCGTTTGAAACAAACAGAACAGTGTTACGACAAATCAACAGCATTTTTTCTTAATACCTAGGAAAACTACAATTTTAGAATATTTAGCATAATTTACACAGTCGTAAGGGGAAAACTTTGGTTCTATGCAGTGCTTAGTAACACTGTGTGCACCGTCCCAGTGACTATATTAGTGGGTTGCACTAGTCTCAGTCCTTGGACCTTACCTCTACCAAGTATTCACCGACAACTTACCCAACACGCTTCATCTAGGTTGTGTAAGCTTTGCGGGTGAGCTGAAGCCATTTATTTAGGTATGCATGCTGGATGATGTCGATGCATTACGATGGTTGCTCATATACTACACTGCTTATCAGTCAAATGCCAAGTACCGTTTAATTGTGTTAACGGTTACATTTTTCCTTTGGAGCTGCTGTGCCGTTCGGCAGCTAACCGGCTTCCAAAGGGATGCCTTCGTTAACCAGCTCCTATTTCGCTCAGCTCAAGTGACCAATTCATGCTGTGCAGCGCGTTGGGCAGTTGTGAAGAAATTCGCCTAACCACCTCTTTTAAGCATATCCGTTTTTCGCCACAGACGCGCGTTTATCAAGAAGCTATTTTCTCTGGTCGCGCCTTACTCGTGTGAGGTCGAAGCAGACGGCTGGAAACCGATAAATGCCCCTTACCAGCAGCTCACGGAGGCTCGGGTTTGCACAACTGTAACCCAGTCCGGCATCAAATAAGTAGCGAATATTAAAAGATCTACAACCTACACTCACAAATCGTGCCTCAAACTGTAGCGCATTGCACCGATTTGTCAAAGGAAAGGGTCCGGAGCTATCACCGGGATCCGCAAATGTGGAGCACGATGCAAGACACAGCACATTCGTGTTCAACATTCCCGACGAATTCTCCATTGAGGCGTTCAAAGGGACGGTAGACACATTCTGCAGCATCTTGCCGCAAGCAATGGAAGCTGGCCGGTATTCAAACCGCATCTGTCGTTACCCAGCCCTATTAGGCTGGGCTCAGGTGACCAATGAAGATGCGCACTGCGATGGCTAGTTGTGAGTGAATTCGCATAGCCATCTCTTTCAAGCAGATCCATCTTTCTTCGCCAGGTTTGGGGGTTTCAGCTAACGCTAAGTGCCCCGCTGTTGTTATTATTTTCCTTGAGCTGGCACATTTTTTATTTGTCCCGCCTAATCTCTCTCCTGAGATTTCTGCTTACAGCGAGTTTTCACGTCATTCGCTATGCACGACTTCAGCTCCTCCTGCGGTGCACAATTTTATCCAACTGCGGAGTGACTTGAGACAAGCCAACCCCGTTGTAAGTGTCGTGGTTCTTAATCACCATTCGGTGGCTCCCTCTGCACCTCCGTCCCCTACAGTTAAAGAGGCCTCACCATACAGCGCATTAATTGCTTCGATATTGAGGCTCAAATACCCTAGCTGCATATTTTCACTCTCGATTAATAATGCTAGGCTGCTAACTAACGAGATGCACATCTTTCGTCCTCCGGTATGCATATCTGTATTAGATATGATTTTCATCACCAGAACCTGGTTAACAACATATCATTGTGTTGAGTACCCTCTCCTCTCCTCGCAATGTCGCACCCACAAGAGGTGGTGAGTGCACCATACATGTAAAGGAGGCTTTCTCAGCCCTTACTCGTCAGTCTCAAAGCCTTACTGCAGTGGAATGTTCAAGTTGGGTTCCTGCCGCATTTTAATGGCTATCGTTGTTTCTTAGCTGTGTCTATAGGGCGCCATCTGATTCATCACTGATGGTAACGCCTTTTTGAATGCATTCGTAAAAGCCGTGCAACCCAGGTATGATTGTAAACTGATCTCTGGGGATTTAAACATGTCAGGTTTCAACTGACTTACACCCACCTCGTCAGCAAGGGATGAAGGTTTACCTGCCTTATAAACTTGTGTGGATAGAGTCAGCATTTTTCCTTACCGATAAGAGTGGAACTTATTCTGGATGTAACTTTCAGTTAGAATATCTTGGAAGTGGAACAGTAGTGAGCGGTTAGTCCGTTGGCAGCGATCACAGGTTAATACATATCAATACGACTGGGGTGCAGATCTACAGGGACAATTAACCATAATCATGTGGTGCGTCGTCGTCCTTATCACTTTATAAATTGTGCTATATTTTTAATGCACTTAAGTGCAAGAAACTGGAATGAATGTTTTCTTACTTCCGCCGTAGATGAATCAACCAAACAACCTTGCTCTGAGTATATAGCAGTCCCGGATAAAATAGCACTTGTATCATGCTAAAATGAAGTACCTCCAAGGTGAAGATTTTACAGTTCATCACGCAAGCAAATCGGAAATCTTCGGATGAAATCCTGTAGTAGTTTATACTTCACTTATGTAATAAGGGCCAATGATATTGCCTTAGAACAATCAAAACAACTTAAGGTATATCAACTTCGTCTAGGACGCATTGCACTAGAGTGCGGGAGCAAAGGGCTAATGTTCAGCGGGCTACTACGCCGTATAAACTCAAATAAAGCTCCTGTGGTGGTGAGGCCAAACTGAGCATGCCGCTTGTTTATCAAAAGTTGAGCTTAACGATTTGGTGCCAAAAGTCCGAAAGATGGTAGAGCGCTGCGGAGACGAACTGACCGCTACAGTGCAAGCAATTTTGATCGACATGAATGAAGCTCGAACGCTGGCCAAGATTTTACTGGGAAGGAGATGTGTGCTACGCCAGGGTGTGGTTCTAATTGACTCAAGGTATGAAATGAGCTTGTGTTTTATGAATAATAGCTGTTTGATCGAGGGTCAGACGTTGAATGCGTGCTTCACCAGGGTAGTTTGACATGGTGTCAGTGGTGCTGTGGTACCAAATTCCGCTCGTATTCGATGCAGCAACGTTGATTTTGTGAAGGCGTCCTCCACAGGTGCCACAAAGCGTATTACCGGATAGTTAGAAGGCGTGGAAAAACAAATGGATAGACCTCACTACGCTGTTTGCGTTAGATGAATATTCGAGAGCAAAGCAAATAGCAAGGTTTAGGTACTGCATCCGCGAAGATGCGTGTCGGATACTAAGAGCTTGTAACGTCTGCCATTATGAGGATAAACTAGATGTGTCAGACATGACTGAATAGTTTAGTGATTTTTTTAGTTTCAGCAAGCCTATTCGCCCGGTGCTGTCCGGCGGCTATTGTTAGCTCACTTTAGGTTGAATATTGACCAGGAATAAAGAGAGTTCAAGTACCAACACGCGGGATCGCGACGAGCACGAGAGGATTATCGCGATCACGTCAAATCAAGGATGATCAGTACCGTTACGACTTGCTTTGTATGGCCACCGTGAGTACACTGTTCGAGACACACTGCAACAGAGTGAAGTTCAGTGTAACACGAACTTGTCACAATGGGTGGAAGAACTTGCTAATACTTCCGAAAGGAAAGGCTGTCGTGAAAGCTTCCAAGAATGCAAAGGATCGAATTATCAAAATCATAAAGTCGCGTGAGGAAATTTATCTACTGCTAGCTGAAAAAATACCTAGGGTATTCCGCATCAATCAGGCAAAGTTTCTATTTATACACATAGCAAACCGAATGTTTCCTGACCTAAGAAAGCATAAAAATAGGTGTGGTGATATGATCACACTGATCACGCCGCTTGTCCATCGAAAGGCGAGCTTAACGATTTGGTGCCAAAAGTCCGAAATCTGGTCGATCATTGCGGAGGCAAACTGAACTTTACAGCGCGATCGATTTTTATTTACTTGTACGAAGCTCGAATGGTGGCCAAATTTGTAATAGCAAGGAGATGTGTTCTACGTCACTGGGTGGTTCTAATTGACTCGAGATATAAAATTTGCTAGTGTTCTATGCATAATACACTTTTGTTCGAGGTCCAGACTTTGACTTTTTGCTTTACGGAGGTGCACTTGCTAACGCCCAACAGCTGTAGTATAAAATCTGGAGGCAAACGTAATACCAGTAACCTTTGAATAACCTGTGAACTACTAAACTTATCTCATTTTGTCACTAATGAGCGTTTAAAACTGAATAACGAAACACTGAACGTTGTTCAGTTCGACCTTAAAGGTATGCAATCAGTAATATCAACAATTGGGCCGTCCTAAAACTGGTTTAGCTGGTATAACACCCAGTTGAACATATACTGATGGTGAAACTATTCCCCTTCTAAACGAGAAATGTTTTACCTTATTCATGTTGCGTAGTGAGTATTGTGTAGCTTGAAGACACGCTAATCTTGCGCCTCGTCACAAAGGGGAATTGATACACGGTGTTCGTATGTTTCGCCCGATAAACCACACCTATATTATATCCCGTTTCTTGGGTAAATGATTGCAAAAGAAACTTTTAGCTTATCTGTACAGGGAAGGGGTCATCCATAAGTCGCTGCATGGGTTCCTCACAGCACGATCCTTTGCGACTCGCCAATTAGCTTTTTGGCCTTATCACCGAAGCCATGAATGCTAACAAGGTGGTAATGACATTGTATCTTTATATGCCAAAGTCATTCGATCGCGTACCTTATCGACTCTAAATGAATAGGGTTATCGCTTATGGCGTATAACTGCATCTACTAAATTGGTTTTCCTCTTTTCTTAATCAACGGACGTAATCAGTTAAACTAGGAGGGGTTGACTCAACTAGCGCAGACGTTAGGGTGGTGTTGTTTATAGCAACTTACTGGGTCCGCGCTTTTTCCTAATGTCGGTAAAGGACATGTGACGCGTTACGATCGCCTTTTCCTTTTTGCAGCGGATGTAAAATTCTCCTATATCTTTCAAGCAAATGAGCTATTACCTGAACTAGACATAATCCGCGATGGCGTAGCAGCATTGGAGACTTAGGCATGGGTGGCAGAGGCTGTTCTCAGCCGACAAGTATAACGTTATTGTTAAGAAATGCACCATACCTCCCGGGACCTTAACTATTTATAACGCCGTTATCAAATTTAGCACCACGGTGAAGGACCTAGGGTTTCTTTATTCGAATATCTCAAACGTTACTGAACGAATTTCAAATGAATAAATAATTAGAATGAATCAGGGGAGGCAGAATCTGAGTGCGGAGCACGCTTGTGAAGGCATGAGCATGACAATACAAACCAGTATCGTCGGTAATTGCATAAACACACAGCATGTTAACCTGTGACCTACTAGATTTGCGTGTCTGTAGATATGTAATTATACGCGTTGGTAGGTTATCCCCTATTGACGCTGAGGTTGCATCCATTATGCTTTTTCACCGCAGTTGGGATAGACCAACCTAGGCTAAAACTAGGTATTCTTAAGCTAGCTAAATTTTCTTCCACTCTGCTTTGTTTACCTACCTGAACAATCTACTATTAATTGGCTAAGTTGCTTACTCTATTTTTAAATAAATAAATAAATAAATCTTTTATTCTCAACAAGGTGAGGCACGCCTTTACAGGCATAATCAGTTTGACATAACGATGCATGAACAGGAATGTGCAAAAATCCGATATGTTTGCCATAGCAGTTTGTGTTTGTGTAGGGGGTGTGTATGTATGTCACTGTGTGTGGGTGTATGTAGCTGTGTATTTTGTGCTTGTAGTTGTGCTGCTCCAATCTTTAATGTTTGATATCGTCGTCAAATTGCAAGTAGGAGATTGGTGTCCGTGGGTTGGATAGAATTATCCGGTTATCCACGTTTACCGTTGTTAACTTTATTGCATTCGTAGCATTTCTTGAGTAAGTGCTGGACATTTTTTCTAATCGCAGGTGCGTCGCTAATCAACTTACTGCATAGGCTATTATGGCGAAGAGATATGTCGGCATGCCCTGTGCAGTAACAGATATCTTATTTTATAATGTCAGTTACCCGATGCTGCTGCGGTTAATGTGACTGTTGACAAGGTACCTACCTGCCTATTACGCAATACCTTGTTCATACTGGCTATAGGAGATAGTTGGTCGTTGCTGGGGCGAACGGGGTGCACGGTCCTCGTGACCGTGTTGGGCTCGAAGAGTGATTCTATGTACTCATTGTGGAGCGGACTACGGTCCAGCCACCGCCTTGGGTACGCTTGATTACCCAAGTACAGCGTGTTTGTGTTGGCTTGTGAAGAAGTGTAGGCCGGCTGGGTTGAGGAAACCTGGTTCCCATCCACATGCCCCGGCCTCATTCCTTCGTGTTTACACTGAATATGGGATGTGTGTTTGACGCTGTGGGTGGTGCAGCGCAAGCAACTCATGGTCCCTCTGTAGGCGCAGGCGTCATGCGGCTGGCTATAGTGACAAGCACATCTAGAAACCTTTGCCACCAACCGCATGGGTTAGTGGGTATAATGAATGAACTTGTGAAGTGCGACTAAATTCCTGAATTTGTTCCGTGTTCGCCAGCATAAATATATGAGGTCTTACAATTGGAGGACTTTTGTGGAGGGGGATCTCCGAAAAGGGAAGAGACAGTGGCTTTGTTACATGTCCAACCAAATCCGCTACGTCGCAGTGTTGTTAAAAGGTCCTTCATGGCTTTTTATAGAGAGGATCATTGTCAGGCAAAAATCCACCACTTCCTGGAACACTGCCGCCGAACTATTCGCTGGAAGAGGATTAACCTGAGACATCCAGCTGGCACCATATAGAGGTTGTTTGGCAAGCCAGAATGTGTTCGGCTAGCCAGCAGTTAACAACACATACCCATCCTCCAGCGTTTTCTGAAGCCGCTGCAGCAAACTGTTGACATTGCTAAGGCATTGGCGGACGCCATTAACCAGTCAACTTACTCCGATAGATCGTCAATGACACTGCCGGTGACAACACCTGAGGAACTTTTGTGTCTGCAGCGGAAGCCGAAAGACAAAGAGTAACGGCAGCAAATGATATACTTTAGATTACCGTTACATTGGATCACAGGTTAATTACGCAGTTAAATTCACTGGTGATACCTTGGCCCAGGAAAAGCTCAACTTCCTTCAGCGCCTTCTATCTAGGAATGCGACGGAGAATATAAACTATGCCGTGACGGGCAAAAAGCGTTATCTTTTATTAGAGCAACAAGCTATTCCATCAAACGTGGTAACTTTGTAATCATCATAGGACCAAGAAAACAACAGGTTGCTTCAGCGATTGAGGACAGCGGCGTGGCATAATCTGAAGTGGGTACTGACATACATAATTGCCTGCAACACATGCGGCACAGTTGTTATTAAAATGGCGGCCGCAGAACAAAAAGCATGGTGAGGTAAGGTTTCCATGGTTTAGAGGTAATGAACTAGGATTGTAATCTTGCAGCGCGGGTTCGAATCCGCGTAGGGGTGGGCGTCGGAGCCGTTTGCTTACACATTGCTGCACTTGAATTTGGGTTGCATCGTGTACTGTAGTACAGCCTTGTGAGTAATTCAGAAAACAACTTCCGCATTAAAATTAATATTACGTGTAATATTTTTATACACTAGAACACCTTTCTCAATAAGTTAAAGAAATTTTAATGAAAGTTATTGTTAACAATATTGACCCTAACTTAGTCCACTTGCTCAAACGTGACCTTGTCAGCGTGTGTGTGCTAACCGTGAAACCTTGTACTCTGTGCCAAATTGGACTTATCCCTTCCCATTCTTGTGCCACGTCCTCGGAAGTACGCCCAATTGCTTCGGAGCACTGAGCTCTATCCAACGGCGTCTATATTTCGGTACACCACAAACAAACTCTTCGGAAGTCTATTCACCAAGGCCAACTTGAGTAACTTTGATTATTTGAGTTTCATCAGTACCTTTGGGATACCATCCGACAGATTTTCTTTATGGCTGTCAGACAATATATAACTCAGTACTGTGTACCAGGGTACACCATAGGTGCAAGCATTTTTATCATCTCACCTTACCACCATATTTTTATGTGCATTTCACTGCACAAAGTCTGTGTGATTTTGGCTACTCCTGCGCCTAGTGACGCATCACCACTAAACCTGCTGACCGGAACAGACAACTGAGGCAACCTAAAAGTGCATACCGACTATTGATCCATGGGCCGGAGAAGTTTGTCAACCGGGAATCCAGTGAGCAACAAACCTAAGGTCAACCGTAGCTCAGACAAACAGAGAACTTAAATCCGCTCGAAAATCACGTGTCCTTTCTGTGTCAGTTCATATGACGCAACAAATGTAAACATTACACTTAACGGAGCTAACAGCGTATTGACAGATAGCTTGTGGTTTTTGACTTTTGTTCAGATAGTCTGATACTTAAGATTGTTCAAACGTTCACGACAAGGTGTGAAGCACTGGCTGTTACGTCGACAGACCAAAAGGAACTGATCGCGGTATTGGGAGGGAAATCTCAGAACACGAGTTGCAGCTTGGTGCATTATGTAGACCGAATCCTCGATCTGTTAAAGGACAAAATCTCTCTAGCAACAATGCTACCCAGTCCAGTGAAAGGCAAACACCGTTAGGGAAAAACAGCAGTGAAAACAGGCCGCTTGAGTGGTACCCCAAGTCTTACGTAATGCGCCAAAACATGCAGAGCTACGCACAAATTGCACGAGCACTACGTCAGTAGCTGGGCGACAACAATTGACCCCTACAGATAGTGCAACTAACGGCGTTGCACGCAAAAGTTCTTATTGTAGCCTTAGCCTATCGTCTACGGAAGACAAGCCAGACAACCCCACTCGACAAACCTACGCTCACAAAGAATTGTGGAACAAACAATTACTACGCCACCAAAAGGCAATGATAGTAATATGTTTAAACGTCCCAGAACCCATTAGCAAATCGTCATAAGGTAGACAAGCCGGGGAGCAAAACCGGTGGGCTGAAATAACCTGCGCACTCGGACTGAAAGTTCTCCCAACTAGTCTTACACGCCTTTCAAGAAATCCATCATCCCCACAAGTAGGGGAACCTCGGTTACTGAGAGGAACGTTTGGCAACACGCGCGACCTGAAAGATGTTTTCGTAACAGGCCACATGCTAGTGAACCCTTCTGTCAGTGCCCGCATTTTTCATGACAGGTCCCGGGCAGAAAGACAGAAGCGGAAATCCAACCCTAGTTCGTCAAGTCAAAATGAGATGAAAAAGTGGTACTGGTTAATGGTGTGCCAGAATTGAAGCATAAAGATAGCAATGAACGACAGAAGCACTACATCAAAGAATAAAAGTACATCGCAGAACCATACGCCATGCAGAATGTCGTGGATTTGACGTCACCCGTCTAATTGCTTCCACAAGCTACCAAGGTAGCGGACCACGAATTTTGAAAGTTACCTTAGCCGTGCCCGAAATGGTATCAGTGGCGATCCAAGCATGGCATGACAATGGAAAACTTGGGCCACCAGAATTACGGTTAAGACCATTCCTTCAATTAGTACAGACCACAAATACAGATGTGCCAGTCTCAATTGTACTTATCTCAAACTGGCCAACTGTACAGACAACCGTTTCAAAACTCTTCAGCAGACCGGCACTATTTGTGCCGGTCACTCACAGCGAACCGAGCAACTGATACGTCAAGAAATACAATGCTGCTACACCAACACTCAAGGGTTGTATTCTAATCTCTTGGAGCTGCGCCATCGACACGAAACAACAACTTGGGACCTCATAGCAGTTACTGAAACTTGGCTCTCAAACAACATACTTGATCCAGAGATTGTACTCAGTGAGACGCCAGTCATTCGAAATGATCGTCTATCTCGCAGTGGCGGTGTTGCTCTCTACTATCGAGATTATTTGAAATGTGAGGTTCTTACCAAACATTCTATTGTTATTCCAGACGCACTACTTTGCCGACTGCACCTAGCAGGTCTAGATGTTGGTTCACAGAAGAAGAGTGATGCTTGCCTCTTAGCAGTTATCTATAGACCTCCGAACTCATCAGCAGACAGCGATAGCCTTCTATTAAACGCCCTCCGCTATGCTGGTTCACAAAGGTACTCTCACTAGCTTATAATGGGTGACTTTAATGTTCCTTCAATAGCATCAGTGTCCCCTAATGGGAATTCATCTAAATCAAAACTCCTCGAATTCGGGGCTGTGGCAGTTTGTGTAACCATGTGCATCGACCAACCAGACATCGTGGTTCAAACAAGCCATCACTCCTGGACTTATTCCTGACTATTGAAGAGTTGATAGTTGAGTCAGTAGCATACGATCCCCCACTGGGCCGTAAAGACCATTCAGTACTAACATTTAGTTATGTATGTTGCGCCAGTATTGTTGCTAACGAAAGAGAGACTCAACGAACATTTACGGACTATTATAAGCTGCGCAGCTTAGCAGCAACCGTAGACTGAGACCTACAGACCCTCAGCTCAGCGAATGACGCGTGGAATGAATGGAAAGACAAAATTAACTGAGTGATACAATCAGCATCGAAAGTTGTACCATTACAAGCATCGCGCCGGACCAATACGTGGAGCTGTGGCAGAACACAAAAATGGATCAACAGAAGGGAGGAACTCTGGAGAACATTTACTAAGCCTATGTGATACCACATGACAGGATTACAAAGTCATCAGAAACTACTGCACGTCACTCATTAGAGTCGATAAGTACGAATGACAGGAGAATATGGTGCCTAAATTTACGAGTAACACCAAACTACTATACAGATTCGTGAATGCTAAAGAAAGGTTAAGCTCGGAATGCCACCACTCAAGACGGCCAGTGGCCTAACATCTACTGCTGTAGATGCGACGAACGCTCTACACTTGCAGTTTGGCTCGGTAGCTACAAATACCATGGAACCTTCGCCCTATCAACTCCCAACCAATGTCGTTGGCTTATCCAGCGTTACCTTTACGCCAGCAGCTGTTGCAAGCAAATTACAGTCTCTCCGACGGTACAGTGCCCCCGGAATCCACCTGATCTGCCCAACAGTACTAAAATCCCTTGCTCCCACCATAGCAGAACCACTTGCAACCTTTTTATTGTCTGCTTAACTTTCAAACCCTCCCATCTGAGTTGAAAAATGGAATCACCACTCCAATCTACAACGGAGGTAAGCGATGGGATCCTGTTAAATACCGACCAATTACTCTCCTTTTTGTTTTATCAAAAGTGACGGAATGGGTAATCGCAGATGAAATGACGAGATACTTTGAAAGTCATCAGATAATTTCTAATGCTCAACATGGTTTCTGACGCAAAGGATCTTGTCTCACCAATTGGCTGATCACTCGGGACTTATGGACCAGGGCAAATGAAGAAGAAATACCCAGAGAGTGATACACCTGGATTTTTCTAAAGCATTCGACAGGGTCAAGCACTTCTTTCTCCTCCAAAAGCTTGCTGCCTACGGTATCAACGGTTCCCTGCTCACTTGGTCAGAAGATTACTTACAGACAGAGCAATGAAGGTAAGAGTAGAGGACATTTATTCTGAAAGCCCTTGCGTCTCCAGTGGTGTACCACAAGGATCCGTCCTCGGCCCGCTACTGTTTTTAGTCTACAGTAATGAGCTTCTAGCAACCATTCTATCTCAGATGCAAATTTTTGCAGACGGCGCTAAAATATGGAGAGCAATTCGCTCAGCATACGACCGTGTCTACCTCCAGGAAGATTTGAATCGGATAAACGAATGGGCAGAAAAGAACCAGCTCCCACTGAAACCTGCAAATTGCTACCTGCTGACGATGCGCAGCAGATTCGTCAACACAAAGCTTTTTAAGCAACACGTCATGCAACACGTGAATAGTGAACGCGACCTAGGTAGAACCGTGCAGGTGGGTCTTAGAAATTCACTCCACTGTTCGAATGCAGTAAGTGTGGCGAACTTGAACTAGAGACTTTTGAGGCGAGCTCTCTAAACTTTTGAGCGACGGCTAGTGCCATTGCTGATTAACTCCTATATTCTTCCTCATGTTGAATATGTAAATCAGGCCTGGTGTCTAAGGTTAAAATGAGATATCCGCTTATTGGAACAGCCCCAAAGAAGAGCCACAAAGGCAACGCATGGACTATCCGGTATAAGTTACGAACTGTGTCTTCGTGTACTCGGTGTGTTCTCATTAGAATACCGACGGTTTCGCGGAGATCTTACTCTCACTAACCGAAAGCGAGCATCCATGTACATCACTGTTGACTCTAGCCCCTTGCAAACAAAACCGAGGCAACCATCTGAAACTAATGACGCAACACTCCCGTTTGAATTGTAGAAATTATTTTTCTCTTAGAATCTGTTCTCACTGGAATGCATTACAAAAATACGTGGTGAACAAACCAGACATGACGACACTCAAAAGACTCCTAGCTTTTCATCTTAGTACTAAACGATACACAACACTTTGCTAAAGTGCAATGATTTAACCACTGATACTTTACGTACCACGTTGAAAACTTTTGATTTTAATTTTCTTTTGCATATCCATCCTGTGTTTTGTAAAGTTAGACTTTTTATTCCATCGTACACCATTGAGCCATTGCACCATCAAGGGAGCAAAATTGGATGCTCTTCCATTGTCAGAAGAACAAATATTCCATACTGTAAGGCTGCATACCAACGAAAGTGATAGAATAATTTAGCGTGCACTTACTTAAAGAAACGAATGCCTCAGCAACAGCAGCAATCATCTGATCAACCAAACAAACGGATAGTGCTGCCCCACATCAAGAACGTCTCCGAACTAACATGAAGATTGCTGCTATCACATGGAATCTCTGTGGCTCACAAGCCAACTGCCACCCTAAGTAAATTGATCGCAAGACCCAAAGGAAAAGTCAATGAAGCCGACCAATGCAATGTCATCTACCAGCTAAAATGCAGTGACTGCGATAAAATCTACGTCGGACAAACCGGAAGAAAACTTGGTACACGAATCACCGAACACAAGGCGGCCGTCAGAAGGCACGATCCACACTCATTGGTTTCTGCGCATGAAGATCAAGAAGGTCACATTTCGATCTGGAGAGTGTAAAGATCCTAGCGCATGGAAGTACAAAACACGAGAGGAAATGTTTGGAAGCCTGGTACTCTACAACGCATGCAATCAATCGACACATCGAACTTGACGCAGTATACGCCACGCTACTGACGAAGGACCGACAACTCGATCGATTGAATCCGGTGGAACGTGTGACTAGACAACCCGAACTGGCGGCAGACTAACTCGCATGAGCAAGCGGACAAAGAAGTTGAGGTCAAGGTCATCTGCCCATTAAGCAAGCTGAACACGGATGGAAGTCCCAAGCAATAGGATTGCTCGGATCCGCGGCCAACCACGACGGTATAAAAAAGCAAGCACGCCACGCTCAGCGCACTCTCACCGAGGCTCCTCTGCGCTACTCTACGCTATTGCACGCCACTCCACTACGCACTGATGATGTCACCTCGATTGGTGACGAAACGTTTGCAACAAAATTGCCAAGCTCAGAGAACAGTTCAACAGTCACTCACTCAAATGCTGTCAAAGTTGTAATGCAGAGCTCCCGCCTGACGGGTATTTTTTCGCCATTGTGCAATCAGGCGCCACGCTGAACTTGTATACTAAGTAAGGTTGTGCCCGACAAGTTTCTCACAATCCTGAGAGAACCGTACAGTAACACATCGAGCAAAGTTATGGCTTACCGCCTGCTTTCCATTTCGGTTGCTGTTGTAGTGGTTGTGATTGTAATATACTGTATTTGCTTTTAGCATTTCCGTTACCGACCTTTTTGTAAATTTTTTAAATTCACAAAATTTTGAATACAACAATTTCTATGCGCTAGAAAGCTGGAGTCACATTTTGGCTGGAAGGAATCTCCTTGCAGAATTGCAATGGAACGTCCGTCTAGAGAACTGTACTGAAAATGTAATAAGTCGTTATGTCGTTATTCTCTAATCAAATAATTGAAAACTTACAAGCTATATTTCATAACTGTGTGAATAATTTTCACCAGTTACATTAATTACCTTTGCTAGGCTGCAAAGTCAACAACTGTGCGCAGGCACGTTCTGTAACGACAGTTATGTGGAATCGCAATTTAAAAGGGCATAAATACTCACGGTTAAATAGGGTATTAATGAGTACCTATAATGGGAAAAAGTGAGAGTCATGAAAACTGGAAGTCGGGGGCGAAAGGAAATCAAGTAATGATGTGGCAAGTAGTTGGTGGCGCTGTGAAGTCAGTGAAAAACATATAACGCTAAACCACTGGTTAAAGTTGCTATTGTATGGTGAAATATAAGCGCGTGAGATGTGCAATGATGAGGGTTTCCCACGCCGAATAAGCATAAGAGGAAATTTGGCAGGTGAATTGCCGGCAAGCGGTGCAGCATGTATGAAAGGGAGGAACTTGAGGCGAAATAATAAAATGTATATACAAAAGAAGAAAGCGTGAATGGAAATAATAATCCGTGTTCCCTTTTAAGCAAGTAAGAACTTTAAAATATTATAAACATATATAGCTGAATGCAGGCTTAAATATTTATATATATATATATATATATATATGTATGGTTGGCGGCATTCGGTTTCGGATTTGCCTGTCAATGTGGCCAGCCACAGGACGCCTGCGCCTACAAAGGGACCATGGGTGGCTTGCGCGGCACCACCCACAGCTCCATCCACACACCCCATATCTAGTGTAAACCCGAAGCAAAAAGACCGGGAGGCATGTGGATGGGCGCCACGTTTCATCAACGGAGCCGGCCCACCCTTCTTTACAGGCAACACAGGCACGCTGTATTTGGGGAAACAAGCGCACACAAGGCGGTGGCTGGACCGTAGTCCGCCCACACTGGGTGCATGGAACCACTCTTTGAGCCCAGCACGGCCACAAGAACCGTGCACCCCGTCCCTTCCAGAAACGACCAACTGTCTCCTGAAGCCAGTATGAACAAGGTAGTGGGTAATAGACAAGTAGGCACCTTGTCAGCATGCACATCAAGCGCAACCACACCGGGGATATCAACCAACAGCCATTCACTTTAAACGACAAGATAAAATAAAATAAATCCAATAATGCATACAGATACGGCGGCATAACTCTTCCTAAATTACCATATGAAGTAAGTTGGTTAGCAACGAATCCGCAATAAGTAAAAATGTCCACAGGTTACTTAAAAATGCTACGAACGCAACAAAATTACCGAAGATAAGCGCAATTAGCGTAAGCAACGTGGCCAGTTAATAGAACCTTATTCAGGTAGGCAGAACAAACCAAATAAAGTGGAATGAAATGTATCCAGCTTAAAAAGACCTAGTTTTAGTGTAAGATGGTTTAGCCTAACTGCGGTGAGGAAGCATCAAGAATGCAACATCAGCCTCTGCATGGGGCGCATATATATATATATATATACATACATATATATGTATACTTGTGCCCCAGGTTGAGGCTGATGTTGCATTCATGCCGCTTCTTCACCGCAGTTGGGCTAAACCAACTTACACCTAAGCAGGGCCTTTTTAAGCTGGGTAAATTTCATTCCACTTTATTTGGTATGTTTTGCCTACCATAATAAGCTATTAACTTGTACACATTGCTTATGCTAACTGCGCGTATGTTCGTTAAATTTATCACGTTTGTAGCCTTTATTGAATAACTTGTGGAAATATTATTCTTATCACGAATTTGTTGCTAAACAACTTACTTGCTTGTTTTCTGCTTGATGCGTTCGTCGCGCATTGCCTGACCTGCCTTTGCTATTTCCTTAACTTGCTTAGAAGATTGAGGAATAAAAGCCTAGTTTACAGCATTTTCACCCGTGGTATTTTCTTTTTCAACCTTAACCATACTAATTCTTTTCCACACTATCTTTCCAAGTCCTGTCATCCTGAGCTTTTGCTAGCCTGCATGATTACTCTGATAGTGCTCCCCACCCTGGCCGTATGAACCTAAATGCCGCTGGATTAGATCAGCAGCACCTGATTCATCACATCTCTCTTCTCCCTTACCTCAGTACGTAGCTTTTCTTGCTCTATGCTACAGATTATTTGTCCTGATTATCTGCATGCCACTTTAAGTTTCTCCCCCACATCTGCTGGGTCGAATAGTCTCTTACTTCTTCCTAATCCGGTGTTGTCTGAGCTGTCTCACTTTACTTCTGAGAGCTGATAGGCAACTGAAGTCTACTAACTCACGTTTGGCAATTCCACTGATACCTTTAGCTTTCCCTGCTTTAATTGTTGATACTCCCACCATTTTCCCTATAGTCATTTCAATTAGGTGACACATTTGTTAGTTTGAGCCACTTATCCCACTAGCACCTCTCCTGGCTTGCTTGTCGTCTGCCTAGTAGGTTCGTCACGAATTTCCTCATTCTTTGCTGTTTCCTTAACTCGCATAGACCACTGAAGCATAAAAACCTGGTTCACATCAGATTCTGCCGTAGTAAATAGAGCTCTTCCTTTTTACCTCCGCTTACCACCGTCTTCTCTTTGTCCGCACGCATAATCTTATTCCTGCTTCTAGTTATTAAGCAGCGTTTGCTTGCTCAGAGTCTTTAGATGTTCGCAGAACATAAAAAACCAAATGTTTTCTTTACCTTTTACATGTGTCCTTTCCAACATGTAGTTATATAAATGACTTTTACATTCACACCACATGATGTCACAGGTTTCCTTGGTGGTCGCTGTTGCTCTCCTTTGCTTAACGTTTCTCTTCTCCTCCACGAAGTCCGAAAATATCAATGCAAACTTACCAAGCATCCCATCTGGCCGGTGGGTCGGCGATCGAATCAACCTACAAAAGCAAAAATGGATCCTTTCAGGCCTACAACACACTCACGCCTTTCCTGGTCTACTAACACTGATCAATTATGCTCTGGATGCTCTTATCCCGATGATTGGATCAGCCATGACCTGCCTGCAAGAAAGCCTTCGAAACAGTGGATTACCACAACATACCTGAATCAGTTCATAATTACCTAACTTGTGGGCACGTTTGTCAAGCTTTCAACCACTCTCTTATGGCTTGTCAGCGATCTCCTGCTGCTAAATCCGTGACGAAAATATGACTTACCCGGGGTCCCAACTGTTTAACGACAGCGCTCCAGGACGGGGTGTTTTTTCGTCTAGCAAGCCCTCTCCCTATAAAAGCCACAGATATCTGTTTAACGGCACTGCGACGAGGCGAAGGTTACTCGCCTCTAACTAAAGTCACGGCCCCTTTTTTACCCAAACAACCACACATTCAACACGGAAGCCACTCCACTCTTCTCACACTATCTACGTGATAAATTGCAATTGCAGTGGCACATATGCAAACCCGTATAACTGATAGACATATGCACTCCTACATACATGTAGGACCTCACAGCTCCAAAGTTCATGGCTAATTTGCCCCATCTTTTATACCTTCTCGGACATTTAGTTGTACCATTAACTTGTCCATGCTTACATAGGAGCCCCTCGCATTGCACGAGAATATGGAACTTATTTTTATAATTATATACTAATTCGGCGATGAGTTATTTCACCGTACCTCTATGCAGTATTCAATTTATTCTATTTCATCTTGTCATTTCAATTGCTTGGCCGTTGCTTGATATCCACGGTAAAGCTGCGCTTGTTGTGCATGTTGACAAGGTGCCAACCTGTCTATTACCCACTACCTCGTTAATACTGGCTCCAGGAGACAGCTGGTCGTTGCTGGAGGGGACCGGTGGCACAGCAGTCGTGGTCGTGATAAGCTCGCGGAGCGGTTCCATGGACTCAGTGCGGACCGGACTACGGTCCAACCACCGCCTTGTGTGCGCTTGTTTCCTAAAATACAGCATGCTTGTTTTTGCCTTGAAGGTGTGTGGACCGGCTCCGTTGTTGAAAAATGGCTCACATCCACATGTCCCCGGTCTTATTGCTTCAAGTTTACACTGGCTATGTTTTGTGTGACTGGGGATGTGGGTAGTGCAGCGCAAGTCACCCTATGGTCCCTCTGTAGACGCAGGCGTCACGTGGCTGGCTACAATGGCAGGCAATCAGGAACTGGATGCGGCCAATCATATAATTACTGAATAATTGGTACTTATGTATGTATCGCTTAGTAACTTAATGTGGTTGGCGTATGCAAATGAATAGGGCTATATATAGGTCTATATATATATGGATATATATATATGGATATGGGGTATGTGGTTGGAGCTGTGGGTGGTGCAGCGCAAGCCACCCTTGGTCCCTCTGTGGGCGCAGGCGTCCTTTGGCTTGCCACAGTGACAGGCAAATCCGAAACCGGATGCCGCCAACCATATATGTCCCTATGTATTGGCGTATGACAGCGATATTTCTTACTTATGGTTGAAACTATGTACGAACCTAGTAATAAGTGACAGAAAAATCTGAAACCGGATGCAGCCAAACATAGCTGAGCTTAAGCTATGATGGGTTTTGGTATGTATTTGGCGTGGTATTAAATGAGAACTATAGTGCTGGGTATGTTTTAACCATGGCGAAGGTGGCTATTAATTTTTCCTTTTAGTTCAGAAACATATCTATTCTTTCTAATGTAGCTTCTAGTAATTAGCAAAGTGCAGGGTAATTACTGGGAACGTAATGACCCCCCTCTCCAAATATTAATGCAGCTGCTTTGAAAACCTTCAGACGCGTGGTAGAAAATCCGTTTTGGTGGTTAACCACCTTAGTTACCGTCTTCGATTTCATAAGTGTGAATGTTGGCCAGTAGTATGGCTGCTGTCGGAAGGATCTCTTCTCAGCCTTAAGGTTGGCAAAAAGGGGATTAATTGGACGGACCCACATGGGTTCTTTAGATACGAAGTGATTACCTTGACAAGTGATCACCAGTGGAAACAATACAAATGAAGAATACTGTTCTTGGAGTCTAATGCTGCCCCAACTAACAGTAGTGATAAATGTTTGCAACAACTTACCAGAGCACGTTGTTGTGGCACATACTGACCAACATTTTACTCGTCTCCTAGAATGACACGTGATTATTACCGCCCGTTATTCGTGCTTCTATTGAAATGTGACCATCCTCTGAGGCACGTCGACTGCCATATACAAGCATGAAGCCCGCAATGAACTGTAAGCAGAGTAAGTGACAGTGGTCGCTCCCCCTGCTCTGTACACACGAATGAACCAATGGACGACGTGCAGGTAAAAGCCCTAAGCCGATGTATATAAGCCCTGTGGATGTACGTCCTAATTTGGCGAATTCTTAGGCTTATGCTACCGATGTTCTGTTATCACGGACATGCTCGGTTGATGTGCCAGAAGTACGGGCATTTGGGAAGTAGCCGCCTAGGGCTCCGTAGGCTAGCATGAACGGTAAGCATTTATGCTGTCTAAATTGGAAATCATTGGCACCTCTAGAGGTACTAGTGAAACCTGCACTGTTGGCTGCTCACGCCTCCATACATGGTATTTATGAAGACCAATTGGATGTGCTAAGATGCATGAGTGGTGTAACATAGAATCCACGAAAGTGTGATAACAGGGTTGCTGCTTCTCCCAAATGCAATATAGGTTAGTAAACCAACAAGTACAAATGAATTCATTTCTTGCAGCCTTCCAGGCGTAGCTGTCATGCTTTGCAAGTGTAATGATATCACTGCGGAGGTAGTTGCAGGTGAACTGCAATGCAAACGAGAAATGTCAACGGGGTCAAACGTGATGTCTGTACCGTTTCCGAATATTTAAGTCATTGGGGAAGCATACTTAAGCGCCGTGCACCCGCAATGCGTAACTACTGAGTAATGATGTGTAGCAGTGTTTGTCACATACGTGTGAACGTAACCATCATAAGTATGAAGCAAATTTGACTCACTGAATGGAGAGCCCAAGTTTTTAATGAAACATAACATGGCCGGGAGGTCCATTGCATGAAGCGAATGTGGTGGCGCCGCGCAAGCTGTTAGGCATGGGTATGTAAACAAATATGTATTGAAATGCGGTGGTGAAATGTAACAAACACATGGTCGGAGGAATTGGTTTACCTGGGCCCTTTAGGTTTTCCGAAATTTGCATTGTGCACATAGGCATCACAAAGTTGTTTGTTTGTGGACTGTTCGGAACTATATAAAAACGTATGGGGTATATTATTTATCATTCCTGAGCGGAAATTGCAAAAGCATTAGGAAAGTGTTGTGAGCAGTCACTTGATAACTGGCTCTATAGGTAATGGTTATTACGAAATATGTCAGCATGATGCGTTGTGGGAAACGGGCGTCATAACCATCCACAGTTATTCCAGACTCAACCGGCGAGCGTTTAAATGGCTCATAACCCACAACTCGTGAACGCTGAGAAAGGGTTTGTACCCTGTACAAAAAGGAATCATCACAACCGGGTAGCAATCGTACCTAACGCGACGAATGTATCCTGCATTGAGGCAACCGAGACAGTGTGAGCTCGCTCCTCCCAGTTCCGGAAAGGTTAATCACTGCGGACCAATACGAAAGCAACACACAACAAAAGCGATACCTTATTAATTCGAACGAAGCCTTCACAGCCGTACCATGACAATGAGGTATGTAAGAAAGAATAATGAGAGGAAGAGGAGGGGTATTACCTGAGAACATTAACACCCATAGCAAACATTCAGGGTCAACGTGCCTACACGTTGTGTATTGTGGCATGCCGTTACAAACAGTAGGCAATGGTGCACAGATAAGGCGGCATCGGCGAGCCACCACCCTTTCGGCTTGCACTAACCCATGTAATAAGCAAGCATTAGGCCGCAGTTTACTCAGCGGCAAAACCTGTTTAAACAGGTAATCGGACTAGGAGACAACAGCAGACCCGACACCACTGTCGGTCGCGCGCCATGTGCTGTAAACTCTCGAGCGGAGCATAAGACGAGTCAGGTGGATTTCCCCCCGGAAGGCTTTATTTTACCAACTGCACCAAGGTTGACCGCCAGTGACTTCATTTCCCAATGACAAGTCCACTTTCGTCCACCTGGAGCCTTGCGCCACCCTGAAACTGGCAGTGCATAAGGCCCTCGTGGGCAAGCGATAGTCAGGCATACTTTGCACGCACTCCATATTATTGCAGCTTAATCGATGGTACCTGTTGTACTCTGTCTGCTAGCATGATAATCACTACGTGTACTCGCATACGGACATCAGCATTGTGGGTTGTACGGTGGTGTCATCGGACGACAACAATGCTTCTCGGACGACGATGATCAAAGACTTCCAAGAATAGCGGCTACTCGATTACCTTAAAAGTCTGGAGCACTAGTTTGTACAGCTATGCACACCGGTTGGCGCGGAAACGAACGGGCAGCCGTGGCTTTAGTATAGCAAGTGAAACTTAGTAGGAAGAGGTCCAGAAAATGTGACCAAGAGAACCTAAGATCGATACAGCGAACAATGTATACGGCGCTCCTTCTGCAAATCAAAGGAACGGCGCTGTCTTTGGGTAGCTCGCCGACACTTGATTTCCTTGGACCATTGTTGGGGATTAGCTGGAAGAGCCTCCGATAATCGCCTAGCGCTCTTGGCTGCTCAATTTCTTGAGCCTGACTAGCCTACCAAGCTCCCTTGTAAGCATGCCGGCTCTTCTGTAGTTTGCGCCTAATAGTTCACTCAGTTGAAATTTGCTCAAAGCCAGCCGGGTGGTTTTCTAAACAATGAAGCGCATTCAGTGCCCTCCAGCATACCTAGTTACTGCTGCAATGACAATTGATAGTGTCACAAACAGCTGCTTTGCTTTCGTGCATGGTAGCCGAGATCTTATTCCTCTGAAATTGGGTGTTATAACTACAAGAGATGGACCGTTCTATACGCAGCGCGTCCTTAAGAGGCTTGCAGCAACAAACTGAAGGAATGTATGAGGAATGCAATCGAAATGGATAAACAACGGCGTACCATGGCGGGATAAGCTTATACGCAGGTACAGCAGTACCAGCAGCACTCCCGTTTGGAATCAAGCAAAAGCAAACAGGTGTCATCCATAGACATACGATGTGCAAAAACAAAGCTTTGGAGAAGAAGCCAAAGATGCTTAGGGGAATATGTGTGAACGATTGCGACGAATATGTACACAAGCACCACGGAATGCTGTTACATGAGCCACAGACCTTGACACCAGTTCTCCAGCCGATGTACCGCTTAAGCACTGGTAGTTTGTTGCTCTCTGCTGCATTGGAAGACATCAGCAAGGGTTTACGAAGTATAAGCGGACCTGCCAAAAGCAGTGATTTGTAACACATCTTGCATACCTGCATTGGGTGATATAGCAGGAATGTATGGCTTGGTTGTTGCTCGGCTTCATTACCTGTCACAATGCACACATATAAAGCGTTCCTTTCCCTAGTAGCAAGCACAGGAGTATTGGTACCAACGTTCGCAAACATCAAACATCCGCACATCACGTGTGCACTTTCGTGCACTCCATCGTCCTCCCGGAACCGCAGTGTGCACACGTCTTCTTCATCGTACTAGGAAACTTTCTTCCTCATTCTCGTCCTTTTATCTCAGGGGTCCGCGCACGGCCGACGTGGTGCTGTGTAGATGTCAGAATTTCGTTCCCATTGGCAACTTGGAGGCTGGCGGTACCTGCGTCACTCGATGAACCAACGGCGACTTCCGCTTAGCGGCTCCAACAGGTGGATTTGCGGAAAACTTCATTGAGGCACTGGACTGTGCGACTGAACACGAAACCTGGAATTTCAAGGTGGGATTTGGAACCGCGCCTTCGCTATGGACTTCAATCTCATTGACCGTAGCATGTCCGTTTAATTGCACATTCTGGCAAGTAGCCTTCAAGCGTTGTACGTTTTCCATGAAACCAAGAGGCAGTGGATCCTTGCAGTACTGCGTTGACCAGTACATGATGACCACGGCCATACTAGATATCACGTCTACAAGCATTTGCATGGACCACTTAACAAGTGAGAACGCTGCAGATCCCGTGCTGCACAATTAAACGCACAGCTAAAGTGCCAGTTCCTCGCTTCACGTAACTTCGTGCCTCGGTCTACCGGCTTAGACGGCAGTTCAAGAGGCTCATCACTTGACCGTAGGACCAAATCACCTGTGACCTGGATTTCAAGCTAAGGATTGCCAGATGCCGACACGGTCCAACCGCAATTTGCCATCGTAAGGTCCGAACTCCTCCCCTGAGATTGTACACCTGACACACCTAAGCACAGGGGAAGGCCACGGACGAGTGAATTCACATGTGCAAGTGAACCACGTACCTTGTAGCGCCTTGTTAATCTACCTCACATACAACGAACAATAAACGTTACCCCATGCGGGGGATGCAGCGCATATGCGGACAATCTGCCAATCCTGAAAATAACGAACACGTGCAAATAGCAGCAAGCGAACAAGAAAGGGCGCAGCGAATAAAACATTCACGGACGGAACATAGGGTGTCATGGTAGATCTACCTAGCGCCAGCTGAATGTCCTCATCAATGATACGTTCTGGCTTATTTGTCGCTTCAAAAGCTTGTCTTCATTCTCCATCCGGTTATTCGTCGCGCAGTCAAATGTGAAATTACAAACTTGTCGATGCGCAGCATGAGCTGAGATAAACCGCAGTCACCTACTCCGCAAGTAAGCATGACATTCGGTATTCAGAAATTGGATGGCATGGGAAATCATTTCGAACTGCCTCGAGTCCCGCGTGTACACCAAGTATCGTAGCCACTAGCATCACCGACGTCTTACAACCGCAGTGGTTTCAACTAGCCGGAAACAACGCCTAATCAAGTAGCGAGGAACGTGGAAACGGCAAAACACTACCACCGCATCAGGATACAAAGACCTTAAGGCATCGACTTGCACGAAGCGGTTATCTATCACGAGTGTCTGTACAGGGGCAGTACTTGGTGCCATATCACGCATTGCTGGTATAGCCTCTATGTAGCTGGCGGACGTCTCATTTGGCAACATGGCGTAAAAGAAAGAAAGCATATCCCCCGTTACATTGACAAACATACAGTGAAGAAACATGCAGCTGCAGTAATTTAACTGATGCGTCGCATCCGACAAAACCACCTCTCCATGTCGTTCCACCATTGGTAACACACTGCAGGGCCAAAAAACGCAAGAATGTGGGTCCCATCGGGCAGCACCCGGCGCTACTCATTCTTCTGCAATAACTCCGTAAGTTCACGAACCTCATAGGATTTCGGTTTAGGATGACTCTTTTTTATTGACAGCAAGTCGTTTCAGTTCAGCAACCAACCGTAACGTCGGAAATGGTGAGCGCGCAACTCAAGATTACTTTTAAAACTACACATAAGGTTTGCAACATCTAACTCTTGCGCCTCCGTCAATCGCCTGTTGCACACATAATCCAGGGATTCCCATCTAGAGAATCGTGGCTATCCGCCAAATTACATTCTCCACGCTCATAACACAAACCCCACAAAATGAACGAAAAGCAAGCGTGACAAGCAAAATCCCCTTATCTACATCCATTACATATTACTACATGCTGAAACATCAACTGCTTCCTACCATTAAGGTTTGTACGTGTGCTGTGCGCACAACGTAATTGCACAAATCGGTATGGACAACCCTTCGGTAATTCCTCCCCAGTCTTCCTCTTGTGAAATTCCCGTGCAATCACTGTACGCCTGTAAACGAGGGGGTTTTCGAGTGGGAAATTTTTCGCATCATCCTCCAAATATTGGTGTTTACAATAACAGGAGCGAAAAATTCACTCAAAGACTCCGGAATCGTCCACTATTGTTTCGCGTGTAATGTGCGCCAGAAACACCGCTCTTCTACTATAGCCCATTATAACCGCGCTTTTACGAAATTGAAACCATCTATCCTGCAGTACGTGTCCATGCTTAAAATGAGCCCACACCTCTTTTAATACCCTTCAGCTACTTATATGAAGCTCCTTGGCCCGATTACCGGGAGGTGGGATCTAACCACTGTCAGAAATTTTGTTACGGGTCGAGGTGAAATGGAACAGCAGGCATCAAGAGGGCCATCGCGAGACTTAGGAATTACTTATTAATTCTTCAATTAAAGCAATGAATGCGGGGTTTATGTTTATAAAGTGTTACAATAATGTAACGTTTGCAGTAAAGTAGTTTACTGTAACCTTGGTAACATGTCCCCCAAAATTCCAAACTGAGTAATTGTAGCGAAGTACTGATATTTCAAGGGCTTGTTAAACGGTGAAATATGTTAGTCGTCTAATATACGTAAGCCTATTTCAAGTATTCTATGAATGAAAATGTGGTAAAACGTAGTAGAAAATGTATAATTCAGGTTTACCTCGCAAGGTGTGCTGTGATTGTTGGTTGGTGAATAATTATTATAAAATATCATTTACTGCAACGGGGAAATCAGGGAATCCGCAACGTAAAATAAATGAAATCATGCAGTAAAATGAAATGGAAATGGTAGTGTTGTTGATCGTTGTTCGGTGAAGGAAATGGTGAAGTCTTATTATTTTGAAATATGCAGTGAAATATGGAACTTGTAAAATCCGTATGAGAAGCACACAGAAATACATAATGATCGACATAAATTAGCTGCTGAAAAATTGACAAGGGTAATGTGAACTTACATGAATTTTACAAATTATTGACACGGAACTCATTTTGAATTATTAATGTGCCGGTCATCCAGTATGCATACTGCGCAGGGGTGTTGCAAACTTAATGATGAGTAGTAATGGCGTGATATATAATGCATAAACATAAGGGTAGATTTAACGGTGTGAAACAGCAGTTAAAAATAAATACTACTTATCTTAGATAGTATGGATATATAAACCGTTCGAAAGGCATATATATTCATATATTTGTTTATTTATACCATATTTTTATATGATAAGAGAACTGATAAAATTAGAACAAAATTATATATATAGATATATATATATATATATATAGGTTCGTAGGCAAAAGTTCAATATATATATATGGTTGGCGGCATCCGGTTTCGAATTTGCCTGTCACTGTGGCTAGCCGCAGGACGCCTGCGTCTACAGAGGGACCATGGGTGGCTTGCGCTGCGCCAACCACAGCTCCAACCACAAACCCCATATCCAGTGTAAACCCGAAGGAATACGACCGGGAGGCATGTGGATGGGAGCCACGTTTCATCAACGGAGCCAGCCCACTCTCCTTCACAGGCAAACACAAGCACGCTGTATTTGGGAATAAATCGCACACAACGCGGTGGCTGAACCATGGTCCGCTCCACACTGAGTGCATGGAACCACTCTTCGAGCCTAGCACGACCACAAGGACCGTGTACCCCGTCCCGTCCAACTACGACCAACTGTCTCCTAGAGCAAGTATGGATGAGGTTGTGGGTAATAGACAGGTAGGCACTTTGTTAACATGCACATCAGGCGCAACCACACCGGAGATAGCTAGCAAAAGCCAATCATTTGAAACCATAAGACGTAAGTAAATAAATAGGATAATGCACACAGCTACTAAGACATAACTCTTCACTAACTGAGCGTATAAAAATGATTACGAAGGAATCTGCAATAAGTTCACGAGGTCAGAATGTATATCTTACGGAAATGCCACAAACATGAAAATGCTATCCAACTTAAATACTATTGGCTTATGCGACGTGTGCAAGTTTATAGAAGAGAGTATTGGTAGACATTTATATGATAAAGAAAAGCATTAGGTCAAACTTACAAAACCAGCACCTGAAATACATATATATACCATGCTAACACATGTCTATATAGCTAGACGTATTTTTTAATAATGGAATATATACGGATGTTTGCAATTGTGAAGTAACCTGGGAAATGTGGTAACACCTAACTCGGTCGGTAACTGCGGGCATTCACTATGTAGGGCGGCAGTTCTCTTTCGTTGAATGCCGGCACTGGTAATTATCATGCGGTATAATTATTGGCCATCGGTAAAATTGTTGTCACATATACTTGCCAATTGCAATGTAGCCATGTGTACTGACTTCGGGTGGATAACATGCACTGAACCCTATCAAAAGTTAATTAGGTAAGTAAACATTCACATTAAGTGAGCGGAACTCCGCTCACGTTACCACATTGGAAGAACACAGAATACTTTGATTTGTAATAATTGGTAGGATAATGTACGCTCATTGTTTAACAGAGATTATGATCCATATAGCATTGCTTGGCGTATTACTACACGCATGAACGCAGTGTGGTGAATTCTTATTATGCGAAAATGAAAAGCTTGCGACACAACGGGAAACTTACAGAAGAGACCAGGCTGGCACTAATTAATTCCGCGTTGGCGATGCTGAATGGAATGGAATTGGAAGGGTTGCACATGACTAACAAGATCCACAGCAAATCGAGACTTATGTATTATTGAGACTGTTTTTCTTGGGTGTGAGAACAGACATTCGAACCACATGCGACCACCGTCGTCTGCGTTCGGAGTGCTCAAAGTGCTCATAACAGGCAAAGCGAAAATACTGAAAACGTTTGGTGGTTTCCGGTCCCCGCATAGAACGGCTACGCTTAAGAACCGAAGTGTAATAGAGCGTTAGTGAATGTGTTCTGCGATTACTGACCCATCCACTGAACTAGTGGCCAAGTGGTGAGGCGCATGCAAACATACGAGTGGGCACTCTTGCTAGTAAGAAGGCACCACAAGGCTAGAGAATATAGGTTGACCCTGATAGGGCCTTCGGGTCGTTCACAAAGTAATTAGAAAGCGGAGGTACTCAACCGTGCTAACTAAACAGAAGCATGCGAACCTCGTGGCTGGCAGTTGTGATACCTGAGTACCAGTTATGCTATATGCGGAATAGGCTATGAAGTGCTGAAGCATGGGCGAGCATCGTCAAGCTGAAAAGCAATTGATTGGAGCAGCACCGCTCAACTGTAAACATGGGTGGCACTGCAGTGCGGTAAACAAATAACAGCGTGTGGCGTGCGAGCAAGAAGGTGCGCAAGAGGCGCGGTAGACAAGGTACTCCGAGATAAACGTAAAGCAGGTCCCTGCACACTTACATTTTCCCATATGGTCCTTCTCTGGAGCGCTGACGAATGAAATACAGGGACGCGGCATGTTGCAAGTAGCGGGTGACATGACGCCATATAGTTGGATATTCATTCCAACGCGATGTGTGCCCAGTAAGCCTATGTAACTGCCACAGATGTGGCATTACTGTCGGCACTCGAGGAGACTCACTTGGTTGCCTCGCCCGCATGACCAGTGCACGGAGAAGTATTATAGGTCCCATAGCAAGGACGGCATGCGCGCATCTTAACCGGTACTTTTTGGCTTCACTAGCGTAAATCTATATAGTCTATATGGTCCCATTGCATGTGTAGGGTACTGTCAGATTGCCCAGGACCAGACAAGAGAACGATTAGGGTTCTCAACCAAAGCGACTTTTTCAAAAACCTGACTGCAAAGCAGCGGGTTCGGGGTTGGGCTACAAGGAATCTGTTTTAAGGAATAAGAAGCCGCCTCATTCCAATCTTAAACCTGGAGGCTGAGTTTGTGTGGCCCTTAACCACTGACCACCAGCGTCATCATCAACAGCAGCACACCAGCCATTTGAAATGATGCTTCGCTGCCATACAACCATGATGACCTATGAAATAAAGAATAAGAAGAGGGAGAGAAGGGGGACTTACCTGAAAACCTTAGTGCCCTAGTCAAACCTTGAGGGTCAAGGCGCCTGCACCTTGTGAAGACAACATACTGTCACAAACAGCTGGCTATCGTGCAAAGATAGAGCGGCATCGGCTAGAGAGCTTCCTTGCGCTTTCATTGCCGCGCGTCATAATCAGCCGCTACCCCACAGATAACTCGGCAACAAACGCACTTTAAACAGGCAATCCGGTTAAGAGACGGCAGCAGACGCGCCACTGGTGTCTGCTGCGAGCCATGTCCTTTAGAGTCTCGAGTCAAGCACAAGGCGAGTCACGTGGACTCCAGCCAGGAAGACGAGACGGACCAACGGCACCCAGGTTGGTCGTCAGTGACTTCATTTTCCACTGCCAACTCAAATTCTCTCCACCTCGAGCCTTGCGCCACCCCACACCTGGCAGACTGAACAAGGCCCTTCTAGGTAAACCGTGACCGGGCATACGTAGCACGTGCCCAAGCCAACGCAACTTATTCAGTGCTATCTGTTGTTCTAGGGAGCTGGCATGATAATCACCAATTAGTACTCGCCTACGCACATCATCGTTGCGGACACGCTGGTGTCATCCGACTCTAGCAATGCTTCGCAGACAACGATGATCACGGACATGAACGCGCTTGAGATCTTCAGACCGAAGCGGCCAAGTCTCACTACCATAGAGCAGAACGGCGCACACGGTGGCCGTGTATACCCGGCCTTTCGGACGAAGGGAAACTCCCTTCTGTCGCCAAAGATGCCGCAGATTCAAGAAGATAGCTCTGGCTTTTGCACAGCGTGAGCTGACGTCAGTTTCTGTAAGCCCAACATTGCTGACGCAGCTGCCAAGATAAGTGAAATGATCGACCAACTAGCGTTTCTCGTTAGCAAACGTCAAGAGGTAATCAGGTGGCTGGTGGTCCTGCAGCAACACTTTGCACTTTGAAGGTGTGAAGTGCATTCCAAATAGTGGGACCACTCTGAATAGGCTATTCAGGGTTGATTGGGCCGCCCCAACCATTGACCAATCTGGTATGAGTGGCTCTGCAAGCGCAAAAGCACCAAGCAGCATAGTTAAATGGATCTCTGAAATGCGCAAACCACCGCACCACGGTAAGATCCAGCCACATTGCGAGGGCGCACACACGATGGTAGTGCGTAGCCCGATAAAAAGTCTGCGTGACCTCGGAGGACAATGGTGTATCAGTGAATGCAAGAAAATTTTCAACGCAGTTGTCAACTAAGGCGCTGGCTTGGCAGAGCTTGTTTCGCAGGAAACGCAAATAATTGAAGAGCACCTGTATATATATATTTGGTGTCGTGAGCGCGGGATCCTTTGACATCGGAACCGGTTCTGGCAGGGAGGAATTGCACCACCGGCTCACCACCCGAAAACCAAATAAGAGGTCTTTCCTCCGGCTTCATGACGGGCTTCAACATCGCACAGCCACCCGCAATTTTAACGTCTCGGTCAAAGCGAGATCCAAGTGCAACATAACACCAGTGCCTTTGAACTTAAAGGCAAAAAGTAGAAGAGCATGGTGTACTCCTGGAGGGGACCGAACAACACGCAACAGCTTTCTCAGTCGACAAGCTACGGAATCTGGTGAGTTTTTGCGCAGTGTCGCCGGAGAAGCCCAGCGGTAACTTTTGTTAACGCATACCTTAGAGATAAAGATCGTCTAACATATGCTCCTTCAGAAGAGCAGCATGACTTAATGGCGACACCGAAGATAACACTGCAATTTGTATACGAGTTTGAGCAAGGTGGAGTACTTATCAACCGCTCGGCTGACGTTGGCGGGTTCGCGTTAGCGTCCGATTTTTTAGACTCCGTCGTAAACAAATCAACCTTGGATGACAGCTGCAGTAGAAATGGAGGGAAATAGGGATACGGCACCCGACGGACATGATGCACCCGCCCTGGGTTCAGACACTTTTTAACCCTCTTCCCCTTACTTTGACATATGCAGAAGCCTGATTGTCTTCCTGACTAACAGACGAATCAAACACGGCATCTGAGGGTTCGTTGCCAACAGTTTTGCTACCAAATTGGGTACTGACAGTAGACTGTGAGCAAACAGACGCCGGGTCCGAAAATTATACCTCACACTGCCTCCTTTCGGAGACCTAAGCAGCCCTGAGACTTAACAATACAACCAAATTTCCCGTCCAGCGCACGTAGCAGACATAAGGCTTTCCGGTGACATCGGACTGCCAGGTACTGTCGTATAAGGCTCCTTGCAACGCACACAGCAGGCAACACAACTGTGTGGTACGCTCTCGCTACTAATCGCAAGTGCATACTACATCAGATGCAAACTAGTAAAGTCCACTAGGAACCAACGGCAACGAATACAGAATTGCAGCCCCCCGTCAGGTCTGTAACCGCTTTGAGCTACTCAGCTTTGCCATATATAACAAACCAGTCGTCGGAAGGACAAAAGGAGTTAGGACTGCACTCACAACCATCTCGACAGAAGAGTTAGAAAATCAAATAAATCTAAGATAAGCAACGGTTGTGAACCGGTTTACGGTGACCAGGTATGCAATCGACGAAAGGACTAGTCGGAAATAGTAAGTGCCCACATATGTATTGAAATGGGCCCACCAAATCGTAACGGACGAAACAAAGTTAACGTAAACTCCAAGCATGTGATGACAGGTTCCTTGCGAAACAGTAGAGACACAACTACCAAGAAACGGAGTGCACGCAGACAAGTACCACAGAAATGATCAACTCACAAGCAGTCAAATTAAATGCGCCTTTTGCAAACGATTAATGGCGCGCAAGCGGTGAGTAGCTGTTTAACGTCCAGTGATCAAGACGAGTAACCATCCAAGGCTTTAGAACCCTCAAAGGTTAGGACAGAGGATCCAGGGACAAAATACGCTTTGGCACAACCAGCGTAACGTTTGGTGTTCCAATAAGCGAGCCATCCAAAAACTGTTGGAACCGGGTTAAATTTTCACCCTGCCCGTAAGGAAGATACTTACGAATTAATTTTGAGGGCAAGCATAGTCAACAATTGCCGCTTGTGGAAGTACGTCGCAGCCGCTAGTTAAAATTTCTTCACATGCTCCTCCATGTCAGCAAATTTAAGGGTAAAGGAACGCAACAAAAGCTAGAAGGTAGCCGTATCGTCCGCCATGATTACCGCTTCTAACGTGGCGCCACAGTGATTTATTGCCAATTGTTATCCACTTGAACAACCACAGAGTAGTTATATTTGCCATCCATTTATATCATCACGTAGACATATTTGCCAGGTACATCTTCTTGTTATACATTTTTACCTTCACTGTCAACCTAACCAACTTTTAGCCTAGCGTACCATACCACCCTCATCATATTATGCCCATAACAGACTGGTTAGAATCCCGGGCCGCCATTTATCTGATTTACTGGATTGTGGGGACCTCAGTCCCTCTATGCGCTCTCGTTGTGCTGCTTTCGTTTGCTGATGTCTTCGCCTGTTCTGCTGCCACGCCTTTCCATTGGTCGGATTTATATCTTCGAATCGCTAGTCGCATCGGAATAACATTGACGGAAGGAAGCACTACAACGCAAGTGTGCTCGATTGTTCTTCTATTGTGCGCTTTTGCCTAAGATTGTCTTTTGCCTTCGCACTTGAACTTAGTAGGTAACCGTCCTTGACATAATTTGGTGACCCCGTATGTTTTTGTGAACACGTTATTTTTCTTCATTATGTTTGATTAACCTTGCGAACATTTATATGAAAATTCCTTTGTCCTCGAACCGGACCCCTTCTTACCCTTCTTTGATGACTTCACACCGCAAGTGGAGTCTTCGCTGCTGCTACATGCGGATGATGCGAAGCTGTGGCGCACAATGAATCTTCCGAACAATGCCAACGCGCTTCAGATGAACCTGGACCGTCTACGACAATGGTCCGTAGAAAATATCTTCCATGCAGTAACTCGAACTTTTGGCATGCCTTTTTGATCGAGATTTTAGCTACAAATTGTGAAAGTGTACTGTTGTGTCTTTCCCGAACATATGACACGCAGACTGCCAAGCAAAGAGAGCCAAGGATTCGGGATTCCACTGTGAGCTCTCAGGCGATGATAGAGTCCAGTTTGCCCGGAATAAATTTAAGTCCTACCTCACAGTGGTCTCTGCTCCCTTTGTCCCAGTCACAAGGAGAAAGGAGGCACGAGCGCAGCTGCCCTGGATAGATTCCACTGACAGGCATCTGCTCACAGAGATCTAAAGTTTTGTGGACTTACCGAGATGCGCCGTCCACCGATACTTATGACGAGTACCGTTAGGCTAGAACTAGGTGTAAACAACACCTAAGGAATGCTCGGCTAAATTTCAAGGAAGGGTTAGCAGACCAAGCTTCAGAGAATCAAAAAGATTCTTTGCGTATGTCAAAAGACGCGGCGGTTCGAAAATTTTATGTCCGGCATTGATGCGTGATGACGGTACTCATGGTTATACGGACTATGAAAAGGCCTACGTGCTTAGTGGGCAATATACAGCAGCATTTTTAAGGAAACCTCTTTTGACAGGCTTTGAACTAGTTTGCGGGATCCCAGAGGGTTCAGGACTATCTGAATTTATTGTAGCGGAGACAAGTACGTAAGCTGCTACAAGGACTAAACCCATCCCTTTTCTCCGAGGTCCAGAACGTCTTGGGGATCTGAGATAGGACCGAGAAACCGCTTTTGTCCGGGACAGGGCAACCAATAAGGACCTATGAAGCACATGGCTGTACAACAAACGGATACAACTGCACTCAGTACCGTGACCGTTGTCCAGTGATGATAGCTGGATTCGAGAACTTTACACTCCTGAAAAGAATACATACTCCAGAAAAATCCAGACGCAAGAAACTGACGTTTCGCCTACCTGAATACCCACAAAGATGATTCTTCGTTAAGCCCACATTCTCGATTCGCCTCAGCCATTATGGCGGCCTTGCCTAAGATACCTGATCAAATAACAGAGGAAATTGAAGGTCATTTGACTGCGGATATCTGAGTGTGAAATCAGTCGACAACCCGGTCTGCCGGTTGTATATTAGTGCACCGACAAATTTCTGACAGTGTTCCAGGACGTGGTGGGTTTTCGCCTGGCAAGCGTTCTCCCTACAAAAAGCCACAAATGTCCGCGTAACAACACTGCGACGTGGCGGATGTGACTCGCCGCCGAATAAAGTCACTGCCCAGAACAACCTACTGGCAAGTCGACCAGAATCATTATTCAATATTGCCCTGGCACTTTCAATAATAAGTTACACCATGCTTATATGTCTCGTCTTCATTACACATGTGGTGCCCTGACTGTTTACACTACGCACGCTAGATTTCAACGCTTCGTCATTCATTAAAGACTCTATCCCTCATGAATACTCACACAATTTTCGCAGCTTGTACAACCTTCGGCTTACTGCCGACTACCCTCATAGCAACGTGTTTGTTGCAAAGCAATATTGCATGTAAATATTGATCGTGCCTTGCTTGGTGTGTCTCGACAAATTCGAGAATAAACTATTTATTTATTTATTTATTCTTAGGCCTCTGGGTCTGATTTAAGTCACCTGAAACTGTTGAGTTAGTTGGCTGCAAAACCAAGTGGACCACTCACCATGATGTTTCAGAAAGCGCTTGACAGCTTGTATTACCTTCCGAATAGGAGGAAGATGTCATCTGTCCCATCTTCAAAAATGGGGACAGGAGTCCGCCTTCAAATGACAGGCCAGCTAGTCTGACGAGTGCAGTAGTCAAACTCCTCGCGAGACTGGTAATAGATTCATTGCAGTCATTTGAGTAGATTTAACCTACTTAGAAATGTACAACACGGATTCCGCAGTGGATTTTCTTGTCTGACGAATCTACTGGTGGCTCGCGAAATGCAGTGGACAAGGGCCACGCACTGGACGTGCTTTTCGTCTACCTTCCGAAGGCATTGGACAAGGTACCCCTTTTGAGGCTGGCGCAAAAGCTGACCTACGGGGTATCTGGTCGCTCCCTTCATTGTGTGACTGCTTCCTTAAATGGCAGAGAACAGTGTGTACCGGTAGGCCGTGGCCTATAATTTAGGCAGTCTGTCAGTGACACTCCTCAGGACTCGGTCCTTGGACCGCTGCTGTTCTCTATCTATGTGAATGACCTACCCGCGGAGCTTGAGGTACCATCGCTGCTATTTGCTGATGACCTGAAGCTGTGGAACATTGTAGATGTTCTTGGGGATCCAAAGCCATTCAGAGAGCTTTGGATAAGCTTTGGGACTGGTCTACTCTATGGTTCCTTTCCATAAATCAGATAAATTGCTCTGTTCTTCGAATTGGAGGTTGTCATTCTGCGAAGTACTTAGTCGGTGGGGTCGAACTCCCCGTGTATTTAGCCAGGTTGAGCTAAGCGTCGTACACAATTCTATTTACACTCCGGCGATAACTGGAAGAAGGCCGCAAGCAGAGTTTTCAGCATGTTGTCTTTAATACGACGTTCTTTCGGAGCCTTGACGCGCAGCATCTTTACGAGACTGTTCTCGGCATTCGTTTGGCCTCATCTGGAATACTGCATCCAGACTTGTCCGCCTTTCCTCTTCCGGGACAATATGGAGTTAGAGAGGGTTTTACGAGTGAGTACGAGGTTAGTTGAGGGATTATGCGGAAGGACATACCCCGAGCGTCTACTTAGTTTGGGAAAGAGTTCAATGTAATACCGAAGGCCTAGAAGAGACCAAATCCTAAACTGCCGTATCTTAACGGGGAAGGTTGGTAAAGGAGTAGCTTGGATATTCAGTCCTGCTAGATTATCTGTTCTATGCGGTTATTCCTTGAAGCTAGACAAACCCAAGTCCGATCGCATTAGGGCGGAAATCCGGCTGTCACGCAGGGTCACCGAGCGTTTGAAAATGCTTCCGAAAAGTGTTATCAGGGAACCTACGGTTAAAGGGCTTGCGCGGCAATTAGACGCTTTTGGGTGGCAACACGAACTATTTCCCCTTTCCTGACTAACTCGCATCTTCTACTCCGACTTTCTTTCCTCTACTTTTCTTCTTGCGTTGGTATTATATTATTATTTCAAGTGAACTTCCTTATTCTGTACCTTAGATTTCCTATCCTTTGCTTACTTCACGTAACTGCCACAGCAGGGACTGCTAGGGCAGGAAACGTGGGAATTAACTGGTTGGTCAGGGTGCGATACGGGTGTTCAGTTTTAGATCCACTGTGTAGTTCATCAATTTCTGTCTCGACGATCCCCTCAAGATGGAACCCTCACAGGATTCTCTTATCGTTCCAGTCCCATCCGAACTTGCACTTGAAATGTCGCGTCCTTTCTACCCGCCTGTTTGCTTTTTCTCGTATATATTTCCTGGGAGCCTCTATCCTCCAGATCACTTCAGCCGAAAGAGACTTGTTTATCATTACCCAGATGAGTCTTTCCGTATCCGCTACCTGCCAGGAAGCAGCAGCTGCTGCTTACCGCATAATTGGATTGCTGAAACGAGCCTTTGGTCAAATTGCCCCTGCAATTTTTGCCTCTTCAACGCTTTTCTTCTACCCCACTTGGAGTTTGCTTTTCAGGCTTGGAGTCCCTGGCTGCTGCAGGACCAATGTTTACTCGAAGCCCCACAACGTCGAGCAACAAAACAGGTCCGTGGTCTCAAACACCTAGATTATTCACAATGACTTCCAAAAGTTCCCGTTCACTCCACAATCCGAAGCAGCGTTTAACGCAGTCAAGCAAAAGCTAAGCCAAGCTACTTCACTTGCATACTTAAGAACAGACGTTAACATCAATCTCATTCTCAAGACAGACGATTCATAATCCACCGTTGGTGCTGTAGTAAAGCAGTTCGTGGGTAACGTAATTCAACCCTTGTCTTTCTTCTCACGAAAGTTGCAATCTGCCCAGACCAGGTAAAGTACGTTCGGTCGAGAGCTCTTTGTTATGTACCTGGCTGTTAAGCATTTTCGACGTTTTGTCATCTCGACAGATCATAAGCCCCTAGTGTGTTTTTCGTGCAACTTCTGACCCTTACTCCCCTAGAGAGACTCGGTGCCTTGAGTATCTTTCCCAGTTTTGTGTTGATATTCGCTATATTGATGGTCCTAACAACCTTGTTGTCGACGCACTATACCGCGCTCATATCCATCAGTTTTCACCCTCACCCATCGATCTGAAGGGAATGTTTGTTGCCCAAGCCAGTGACCTAGAATTAACACAAATTCAATCGAACACTTCGTTAAAACCCTTGCAATTGCCCGTGCTCAGTTCTGACGCAATAATCTACTGCGATATTTCCACCGGTAAACCTAAACCGTTTTTTCCACAGTCCTACTGGCGAGTGGCTTATAACCACCTTCGTGAATTATCGCACCCCAGTATTCCATCTACTATGAAAATAATTACCGTCTGTTAAATCTGGCCCAATATGCACACCTACATCTGACAATTGGCCAAAACCTGTCTTAGTTGTCAAAACAGCAAGGTTCACAGACACACTGTTACAACACCTGATACTTTCTCACTCCCCGAAGCCCGATTCAAACACATTCACTTGAGGTAGTAGGACCGTTACCACCTTCTAACGTTTTCACTTGCCTGTTGAATTGCGTTGATCGCTTTACTCATTTTCCCCACGTGATTTTCTTATTTAAAATATCCCCTGAACCTGTTCCTCGTGCGTTTTTTACATCGTAGTGTTATAATTTCTCACTAGACGCAATTCCAAAAATAACAATTTACTGTTCCACAAAACTCTTAGCCCAACCAAAGGAAAAAGCAAAACGCCAATGACCTTGACAAAGCAATGCATTAATCGCCGCCAACGAGCACTGTACAACTACTGCGGACTTTGGCTGTATTTATAGGTCCCTTACTGACCTTCGACTTATAGACTTGGAATATCAGCTACCAAGGTTAGTAGTTCCCCATATTTTGTGCTGAGATGTCAAGTGGCTTTTAATCACGTGCAGAAGTAGAACACTTCGGAACATTCGAAATCGATGCGATAATCGTTAATAATCGATTACTCGCTAAAACAGTGAATTTCCAAGGCAATGCTTACTTTCTCCCGGACACCTCCCCTCCTGAGATATCGTCCGAGGTATAAGACGAAAGCCCAGAATTAACTTGCAGTCTTAAGGACGGTGCGCTCTGCGTGTCGGTCCACCTCCTTGGCAGAAGCGCCCGAGAACTTTGTTCCGATGGTCTTGTTCTGGATTCTTTGCCTGACTGTGTGTAGTCGTCCACTGTTTCCATCTGCAAGTTAAAACTTTCCACCAGTAAATCAAATAGCAGGTCAGTAGGCCATGCTTGTTCTGGCTGGCACGATGTGGGCCGTAACCCGTTTGCATGCCGTGTCCAGATCTGTGCGCCCACCATCACCTCATACATGACATTACCACGCTTCCTTTTGACCGTCCCTGGTGTTCATTTTGCATGGCATTTTTGATAGCCACGTACTATCGCCTTCTGTCCAAGCGTAACAGAGCGTATCTTTACTCCATGCCGCCGGTTAAAATTCTGTTCCATTCTGCGGTTTCTTTCACCAACAGAAGACTCCGAGCGTGGTCGGATGGCGTCGAAAGGCATGCGGAGCTTTCGGTTCAGCATGGCCTGTGCTGGAGAGACTGTCTGGCGCTTGTGGATTCGGTGTTGTTCGGTAGAGGAATAGGAACCGGTCAACCACCTCCATACTTCCTTTCCCTTTGATTTGTAGGGAGCTCGCTTGAACTTACCCACAAACCTTTCTGGCTGGCCATTCGACTTTGCGTGAAACGGCGGCGAGCGAACTTGCTGTTCGGCGCATTGCTTGCAGAACTCCGTAAACGTTGCTGAGGTAAATTGTGAGCCATGGTCAGTGAAATTGTCTCAGGACAGCTGGATCTGCTGACGGTTTGGCGCAGTTTTAAATACAGTGGCGTTGGCAGGTGTGTTCTCCATAAGAAATACTTCAGGCCACTTACTGAATGAATCGACTATAATGAGGAAATTACGGCCGTTGATCGGTCCCACAAAGTCCACATGGATGCGGCACCATGGCTTAGTAACTTTTGGCCATGAATAGAGTACTGACTTTTGCGGCGCTTTCAAGACAGTGGCACACTTTTGGCAACGTTTGGCTGTTTCTTCTAGTTGTTTGTTTATGCAGGGCCAGTATACATAACGGCGGGCAAGCGCCTTCATCCGTTTGATTCCAAACTGCCCGGCGTGGAACTGCGGAATAAAACGCTCCTGAAGTGCATTGAGGATGATCACTCTTTCCGAAAATAGTATGCAGTCGTTTACAATAGAGAGCGAGTGTCTCCACTGAAAGTACTGTTGCAACTCGGTAGATGGACATGAACGTGACCAACTTGTTTTGTGGAACTTTGTAACCTTCTTGAGCATTGGGTCCCAAAGCGTTTCGGTTCGTACAGCTTCTGCGGTAACTGGTAGACCGTGCAATGCATCAGTTACCAGGAAGTTGACATCAGGTTCAATCTCGACCGAGGCAATGCTTGTGTCCTCCTGTTCATGCTGGCGGGCATCAATTAGGCGTGACAGTGCATCCGCTTGGTCAGTGGAAACTGTTGACTGGTATTGGATCTCGAAATCATACCCCATTAAGGTAAGAGCTTAACGTTGTAGCCGTTTGGCTGTGTGGGCCGGAATGCCCTTTTACGAATCAAAGATAACCAGCAAGGGCTTGTTATCTGTCAGAAGCTTGAAGCGGCGGCAGTATAGCATTTTGTGGAATTTCTTGACTGCGTACACTATGGCCAATGCTTCTTTCTCATTCTGGCTGTAATTCTTCTTGGCATTCGTAAGTGTTCTGGCGGCATGAGCTATTGCTTTCTGAGGTTCATCGGTGTACGTGTGTTATATTACTGCACCAATCCCATGGCTTGATGCATCTGTGGCCAAGACAATCTCTTTGGAGAGGTTAAAATGAGTCAAAAGCAGGTTTAAGAACAGCAGTGACTTGACGCGTTCGAAGGCTTTCTGGCATTTTGATGTCCAGTTCCATCTACGGCCTTTGGCTAGTAGTTTGTTTAACTGGGCACGCAGGCGATGCATCAAATGCAAGGATGCGCTGTAGTGGCTGATGAGCCCACAAAGTGAACGCAAGGACTGTTGATCGGTTGGCGGAGGCGTTTTTCTAATGACTTTCATGTTTTCCGGATCTGGTCGACGTCTGTACTCTTCGAGGATAAAACCAAGGTATTTAATGATCGGTGTGAAAATGTGCATTTATCCTCACGGATCCGGAAACAGTACGACTGTATGCAACCAAACACTGCATCCAGGTGGTTGAATTGTTCTTCTGGTGTTTGATCCATCACTACAATATTATCCAGATATGCAACGGTTCCAGAAACGTTCGCAAGCATGGTGTCCATCTACTGTTGGAAGATGGCTGGCGCCGTTTTCACACCAAATGGCAAGCGGTTGTATTGGAATAGCCCACGATGAGTGATGATCGTCAACAACTCCCTCGAGACTTTGTCAACGTCCAATTGAAGATAAGCATTGGAGAGATCAAGCTTAGCAAAGTACTTACCACCATTCAGCTTTGCAAAAATATCTTATGATACAGGTAATGGGTACTTGTGGTCGTCCAGCGCGGCGTTGAGGCCAGTTGAGAAGTCAGCGCAGACGCGTACCTTGCCATTTGCTTTCTTCACTGCAACAGTAGGTGCGGCCCATGATAAGTAGTTGACAACTGTGATGACTTTGGCACATCCCAGTCGATCGATTTCTTGTTTAACGGTTTACATGGCTGCGTATTGTACCGGTCTTTTAGCCTTGAACCCTGGTTTAGCACCTGTTCGCAAGTTCAGTTTTGTCTTAAATTTCGTACAATGGCCCAAGCCACCCTGAAAGACAGAAGTAAATTTTTGCTTCAGGGTACGTGTCGTGTCTTTGACGGACTTTGATGAAGGGTCTGAACTTGCTCCAACTCGGTTGCAGATTTGATTCAGGGGAACATCGAGGAGATTCAGCTTTACAGTGCAGTCGAGGCCAAGAAAATGCAAATTCGGCCGGTCTGAAATGAAACATCTACCCGACTTTTTCACACCTTGGAAGGCAATCTTACAATTGAGTTCGCCCACTAGGCTTAACACACCGCCGGATGCAGTACGTGCAACTTTCTGAGACTCGACCATCTTCGGCCTCATTCTGTGATTCCATGTGCTCCTGAAAATAATCGTGATGTTCGAGGCCGTGTCAGCTTGCAGTCTCATTGGGATCCCATTGATCAACCCACTGATAAATGGTCGCCTCGGTTTACACTGGCATTGGAATGCGGCAACTATGGACAGAGACTCTGCGCCATCCTTACTAGAATGCCCCGTTCGATAAGTCTTCTGCACTTTCTTCGACCCGACGTGACTGCAGCATTATTCTTTATGCACACGCTAATGGCATGTTTGACAAGTATGATTTTTGCAGGGACAAAAGCGACCGAAATACCATTCGCCGCAAGACCAGCATGCGGTTGGCGGTTTGTTCTTCGGCTTCTTGTGGGGCTTGCTTCGGTTGCCGGTCCTGGCCTTTTCATGAGTTACATGGTGTCCGTTGGTGCGAGACAATTGCGTTCTACCATGGCAGTGTCGTGTTTTAGAGTAAGCAGCCGTTTGCATTTGCTTACGAAGGCCTTCAGTGTCAGATCAGGATCCTGCTCCAGTTTAGCTAAAAGCCGCGTGCGGATCTCAGCATCACCGGGCGATTGTAGAGCGCTGACGAAAATGAGACACAAACTGATCGTCCGTTAAAGAGCGTAGTTTTAAACGTTCACGCTCACGGTTAGTCATGTCTGCTATTGCCCCAAAGTCACCAGATTCCAGTTTGACAATTTTCATGCATTGATAGTGAATACTAAACAAAGATACCGACTCACCAAAAGTTTCCTTCAACTGCGACACTACTTCATCAAACGTAAGATCCTTCGACTGTTTGGGCAAAATGCGGTCTATGAACCGTGAATGTTCACTTATTCCGAGCTTGCAGAGTAGCAATGGAACCTTCCAGGGGACGCCCTGACGAATGAAGTCCGTCTGGAACATGCCTTCCCAGCGCTTGAAACGCTTCGAAGTTGTATCCAAAATCGGCAGCATAATTGAATTCAGTGGTGGCGTTTGTGAGAAGATCAACAGAACTCGCCTGCGTGTCCCGCGCCGTTGCTTTTGTTGTCTGCAAACTCAAGCATTGTGTCAGATTTTCAAGTATTTTCGTTTGTGCCTTCCTCTGAGCTTGCAGTTGGAAAAGCGGCTATTGAAATTGTCCAGCAGAAAAATTCATCACATTTCCAATTTCCTCCGTCGACATTTGTAATAAGCTTCTCACGAGACGCAATTCCAAAAGTAACAATTTACTGTTCCACAAAATTCTTAGTCCAACCAAAGGAAAAAGCAAAACGCCAATGACCTTGACAAAGCAACGCATTAATCGCCGCCAACGAGCACTGTACAACTACTGCGGACTTTGGCTGTATTTATAGGTCCCTTACTGACCTTCGACTTATTGACTTGGAATATCAGCTACCAAGGTTAGTGGTTCCCCATATTTTGTGCTGAGATGTCAGGTGGCTTTTAATCACGTACAGAAGTAGAACACTTCGGAACATTCGAAATCGATGCGATAATCCTTAATAATCGATTACTCGCTAAAACAGTGAATTTCCAAGGCAATGCTTACTTTCTCCTGGACACGTGGATTTTATTTTTTGTGCGCCAGGCACTGTCACTGCTGACAGAGGGTCGCAATTCAGTTCTACCCTTTTTCGTGACTTCAGTTCACTGTTCGGTTGTACTCCTTTTCAGACAGCTGCCTATCATCTTGCTGTCAGTAGTCTTATCGAACCATTTCATCGACTACTGAAAGCTCTCATTAAAGCTAGTTCTCATAATGCCCTTGGTCTGAACGCCTCCCAGCGATTCTTCTTGGTATTTGCGTACCGTCAAAGCAGATATCGGATGCTGCCCAGTCGAACTTGTCTTTGGCACAACCCTCAGCCTCTCAGATGAGGTGATACTGGACTCACGAGTCACCGGCGAATTGAATCCCACGTCCTATGCTCAAAGCCTGAAGCACAATTTTTGGATCCACTAGACCGACACAACCACGACTTAGCACTCGGGAGCAACGTATACATTCTGTCTTACACACTTGTACATTCTTCTTTATCCGATTCGATGCTGTTCGAAGGCACCTGACGCCGACTTATGACGGTCCATACAAGGTATCATCACGGAAACAGAAATACTTCGTTCTGGATGTGAATGGATCCAAGTAGTCGGTGAGCGTTGACCGTCTTAACTCTGCATACGTCCAGTCAACGTTGGATGCTTCAGAATCAACCTCAAACACTCACAACCCTCCTGTAAATTGGCCGTTGCCCACTCACAAACGCTGACCGAATCCCAAACTTCGGGAACTCTCTGCCCCCAACAAGCGCTCCTATCCACATACTTTCAGGTCGTGTTGTTTCATTTCCCTCCTAACTAGCACAATATGTTCCATGAGCGCTGAATCGAGCGTTGCTCACCAGCGCAAGCTCTAGGAGGGGAATTCTGTATCGGTTGTGCTTACACTATATTTTATCTTCCTTTTTATCTTTTTCGTTACCGACCATTTTGTACCATTTGTTTAAATCCACGAAATTTTGAATACAACAACTTTTACGCGCTCGCGTCGTGCTGATTCCTTATGCTGCTGCCACTGCTTGTGCTGCTGCCACCTCTTTCCATTTGTCGGATTTATATCTTTGAATCGCTAGTTGCATAAGAATAACTGACTGAGGGAAGAACTATAACACAAGTGTGCTCGATTGTTCTTCCATTGTGCGCTTTTGCATAAGCTTTTCTTTTGCCTCTGCACTCGTACTTATTAGGTAACGCTCCTCTACACTGTCACCAGCGGCGTTCGCCAAAGTTGCCCTATTTCGCTTTTGCCCTTCACTTTTGACATGGAAAATTTGCAACACGCTCGGTAAGGCCTCCCTAATTGCGGTGTTGAGCTTCTCTGTGCCGCCAGAATCGCAGACTTGGGCTACGCCGATGACGTCGCTTTTCTGGATGATCATCTACAAACAGTCCAAAACACCTTTAACCGCTTAGCGATTGAGGCATCCAACTATGGCTTGTGTCCCGCCCCAGCCAAATACAAAGTGCTATTGCAGGATTGACAGGCCTGCGTCCGCGCTTACCATTACTTTTGTCATTCTGGAACAAGTGGAATGCTTTACTTAACTAGGTGTCGCGTAACGACTGGCGACGCTGTTGGAGGTGAAATTTAACTGCGCATCGCAGAAGCCGGCCTAGCTTTCATCAAACTGAGACACCTATGATGTCGTCGTGGCGTCAGCCTCCTGCTCGAGGGTAGGGTGTACAATGCTCCTGTCCGTACGGTCATGCTGTATGGCTGTGCGACCCGTCCCGTTCGCACCGAAGATATAAGACGACCGTTACATTTTGAAAACCGTTGTATGCGAAGCATCCCACGTGTGTGGTGGTAACATCACACAACCAATACGGAAGTTCGTGAACGAGTGCTTAGGCGAACAGCCCCAACTTTCAAAACGTTGTTCTTTGACACCTTGGCATCAGAACACGTTAGTTGAAGGTGTGCGACACACTTCAGCTAACGTGCCACAATATAAATGATAACACCGAAAAATCCAATACAAATTATACTACAAAAAATGTGCTGTTAAATGTTAAATACATATTGCATGAGATCAGGAATTAAGAGGAACCTAAGGGGTGACGGACAAAGTAACTGACAACACGGCTCTTCGCCATATCAGCAAGTGTGTCTAACCAAACGTGTGCATCGTTCTTAGGACCCCAGCCAGGCAATCGGGATGCACCAAACAACGCCAGTTTCGAAGTGACGGTTTCCATTTTTCTCGACCAAGTCATCGCTTGACCTCCCCTCCTCCTCTTTCAACCGCACCCACAACGCGCAAACAATGCACGTCTCGAGAGTCATCGTGCTGGCCTGCGCAACATGTGCCCCAGCCATCGGAGCTTTGTGCGTGTAATAATGGTGCTGAGCGGTTTACTCGCTATTTCTGCACCAAATACGCGACTCCGAACACGCTCATTGCTCACGCGGTGCTCCCACCAGACATGAGCTTAGCTGCGAAGGCAGTGATGATCGAATGTGACGAGTCTCTTTATCTCTGTCGACCTGCTAGGCCGGGTTTCACAACCATATAGGAGCACTGAACGGACGACCGAGTTATAAACTCTGCTTTTCAGGGCGAGAGTAATGTGTCTGCGCTACAGGTGGCGGATATTGGTAAAAGCACCTCGAGTTTTGCTATACGGTTCGTAACCTCATCTTCAGTCCCACGGGCGCTAATACAGCTGTACAAGTACTTGAATTCTTGAACTACTTCTACCAAGCGTCAGCGCAGGGTCGGTTCCTGCCAATCTTGGAGAAGTACTTTGCATTTTTAAGGAGCAAAGCATAGCCCAAAACGATAGACAGCCAGTTCTAGTCGGTCCATTGCTGGTTTGCAGGTTTGGTCGCTGTCACAGATTAGAGCAATATCGTCCGCATACTTCATGTCAAGAAGTTGCTCGCAAGAAAGTAGCTCTACACCTAGGTCGGCAAATGCGAAGTTAACTAGAAAACGTGACAGCGGACAACCATGTCTCGCACCGCTCGTTATACTGAAGAGTGGTGACTGTGCCATAAACCCTCACTCTGCCCAAATTATGCGCCTACAGCGCTTTGATAATATTTACGTATTTAGCAGGCACACCGTTCTTCAGCAGACCGTTCCAAAGGGCATATCTATGGACGGAGTCGAAGGCGTCATTCATGTCAAGAAACACGACATCAGTGAACCGCCAAAAATTGGCGGTTTTCCAACATTTGACGCAAAGTGAAGATTTGATCGATGCAGCCCCGACATCGCTTAAACCCGGCTTCCTCTTCGCGGATCTGGCCTTCAAGAGCGCCAGTCATTCTATGTAGAATGAGAGACGCAAGAGGTACTTGAAATCAGACTGATCCCTCTATAGTTGCTGCATTCCGAACGGGAGCCTCCCATAAAAATTGGGCATGATGAAGCGACGACCGTCTATCGGGACAGATTTCTGCTCCCAAAGTTCAACCAGCAACTCGGGTAAATCATCTAAAAGAGCAGGTGTCCCGAGTTTGATGAAAACTGGGGTAATTCTGTCTGCCCTGCGGTCTTATGCGGTTTCAACATCCTGATTTCACGTTCGGCCTTTGCGCATGAGGGCGGATCTAAGGAGACGGTTGATGGAGAAGGGCACTCAATGCCTGAGAAAGCAAGTGTTAACAGATTGCTCAAACTGCCTTGCAAAGTGTAATGCCTGACGCTCCAAGCGTTTCAACAAGCTGTGGATCGGCTGCCTATTCTTGCTGCCCATTCTTGTTTCACTAACACCATGTTTCCCGCTGCCTGGTTCCCGAATCAGATAAATAAATAAATAGTTTATTCTCTAATTTAAAGTGATACCAAATCAGGTACGTTCAAGGTTTATAAGCAGTTGTGTATCACGACGATACTTCGGGTTCAATCGTGTGTAATTGAAACGGTCAAGGCAATGTAAGTGCAATGAAACGGTGCATATAGACGGAGAGTATCATATTCTTGCATGTGTCAGGAAAAGTTAAAATATGAGTCTAGTCGACTTGCCAGTATGTAGTTGTGGGCAGTGACCTTATTCAGTAGCGAGTCACATCCGCCACGTCGCAGTGTTGTTAAACAGACATTTGTGGCTTTTTATAGGGAGAACTCTTGCCAGGCGAAAACCCACCATTCCTGCAACACTGCCGTAAAGCATTTTGAACAATAATTTATAACTGGCAAAGCCGCTTGACGACTGATTTCATATTCGGTTATGCACATTCAAATGGATTCGAATCTCCTTTGTTAGTTGTACAGGTAATTTGGTCAGGCACGCCATGATGGTTGAGGCCGATTGTGGAGGCGAACATCGCGAATACTCGTCTTATTGTGTGTCCAGGTGAGCAATATTTCAAAGCATCTGCCGTCTGGACCTTTCAGAGTTAAAATGCACGGGAGTATAAGGATGTGTCCAGCTCTCCATGCTGGACATGGGTTGTGGTGAATGTAATTGGGTCCTTTCGGTGTTCAACCATGTCACATGTAAGTCCTTGTCTGTTGTTACCTTCGTCTTTTGCGAAAACTCTTCTTCAGTCCGATCCCAGATCTCCATGAAGTTCCGGACCTCGGAGGAAAGGGAACATGAGGGACAACCGAGAGAAGACCGCAAGAACAGGCGTAGAGTAAAACATTTTTAAAGCCTTACGGTACAACATTTGGAGTTAAGACAATAGCATGTACACTGTGCAACAATGATTATGCTGAAAGTGCCTTTTGAATATCCTATAGATTGTTTAGCCGTATGGGTAGATTGCTAATGCCTGCGTAGAGACGAGAGCGTTGTACCAGTAAGTACTCCACGAAGTAAATAAATAAATAAATAAATAAACTTTTATTCTCGACAATGCGAGGCACACCTGTACAGGCATGATCATGTTTAGCTAACATAGTGTGATCAAAATGTACAAAGAGTACATGTTTGGCATAACAGTGAATGTTTGTGTGTGGGTGTATATATGTATGCAATTGTCTATGAATGTAGCTTGTATTTTTGAATGTGTCGCAGAATTTTTGGCTGTTCGTTATCGGTAGGAATGTGAGAATAAGCGATTGACGTCCGTTGGTTAGATACCATTTTCCGGATGTCCACGGGCCAGTGACTTTATTTTGTGGCGAGTCACATCCGCCACGTCACAGTGTTGATAAGCAGACATTTGTGGCTTTTTATAGGGAGAACGCTTGCCGTGCGAAAACCCACCACGTCCTGGAACACTGCCGCCGAACTATTTGCTGGAACGGGTTAAACCCGAACCACCCAGCTGGCACCACGAGGAGGTTGTTCGGCTAGCCAGCCCGAAATTGCGTAGGGAGAGAGAAAAGAGAGTTAGCATATTGGTGGTGATTGCAAAGTGCATAAACAGCAAGTAGCTGGCGTAATATGAGAGGGAGCGCAGAAGAAGAGTGAAAGATAAATAGGTTGCCGCGAGAGAGAACTAAAGGCCAATTGGCGGTAAGACAGCGGAAAGATTGGATGCAGATATTCGAAAGGAGTCAAGGTTGTTGAGATAAGGTGTGGCCCCTAACAAGAACTGGACGATCGCATATGCATTGAGCCTATGATCACTAGCTACCTCTAAACAGAGGTGCCGTATTTAAGACGACCGACAGACGGTGGCGCTAGGAAAGACTATCAATGCCCAGATATAACCATTCCAATAAAACGCTTGGTCATCAGTGTATGCCTATAGGGTCACAGAATGCATCAACAAGCCAACAAAGGTAAGTGATACAGACATTCCAGGAGAATGTATGGCAGAGGGACAAGGAGTGCTTCTTGGCAAGCTGAAGATCTGCGCGGAGGGGACATGAAGTATACGGCAAATCGCTGCAAAGTGGTAAGAAGATAAGAACAGCGACACATAATGGCGGTAGGAGAGAAAGTAACACTAGCCATCAAACGCATCCGGATTAAGCCCACTAACCACCAGTGGATACTTAAAGTGTCAGAAGAAGTCAACAAACCAGCGAAGGTGTGTGATGCAAACAATTCAAGAGAGAAAAGTTTGGAGAGACAAAGATGCGTGCTACCTACAATGACTCGCTGCAGCTAAAACGTGGTGACGTAGGTAATACAAAGAATTGATAATGGTACTAATGGAGAGAGAGTATCGACGGCTAGCAATGGCATAGGGGTGAAGCCGTCTAGTTGCTAGTGGATACCTAAAGTGTCCCATAGTAAGGTACCAGACAGCAAATGTATGTGACGTAGACAGTGCCAAAGAATGAATGTTGGAGATAAAAGAGAGTAGCACTGAGCAAGCTCCGGATATACGCAGAGAGGCTTTGAGTCTACGATCACTAGTTGTTACTAAATAGAGACGCTGAGGTTAAGAGGATCGACAGATAATGGCGCTATGAAAAGCATTCGGTGGCCAGATGTAACCATCCTATTAAGCAGATTGGTCAGTAGTGGATTCCTACAGTGTCAAAGACTAAATCAGCAAGCCAGCGAAGGTAAGTGAGACAGACATTCTAAAAGCTTACAGGATGGAGAAACAAGGAATGTCTCCTAGTAGCTCCGGATATGCGTAAAGATGTATGGAGCCTACAGCGCTTCGCTGCAGAGAACGTGATGGAAAATGTGACGGAATAACTTACGATGATTACCATCGGCGGCGGCTGATTCCGTCTCCGAGGCACGATGAGACCGCGAGGCTTCGCGGCCTCTCTTCAGACTAGTACGCAGCTTTGCCCTGATAATTTTGCGAGCCTCATTGTATTCGCTTCCGGCCAGAATATGTCGGCGAGCATCCATGATTTCCAGCGACTTTGTATTGACCCAATGTCTAGGATGGCAAGTTGATTTGCCACGTGAAGACATGCCTGCTGATAATCACGTTTGACGGATATGCCACCGGGGATATTCGACTGTGCTCAGTGGGCGCTTACTCAACCCGGATTCCCGTGTACCTTGATACGCATTCAGAACACCTGACTTTGTCAGTTGCTTAAGGTCAAGGAGCTTAGAGCGACTTTGCGGACGTCCACCGTAACACACCTGAAATTCGGCACACACAAGAGTACGAGCAGAATCCACGCTCGTGCTCCAAATCGAGCGACAGTTTTAAACACAGCCTATCGGGCGGTAACTGTTCGCGATGTGATCGACTTGCGTCCATGACTGATTTGAGGCTGGTGTGCGCCTTGTCACAACTCTGCGGTTGCTGTGTCGAAATCAGTTGTCGAGCTACAAAGACGAGCATCTTCACACAGCTATAGCAATCGCTCACCGTTATCACTACAGGAACCTACAACAGGTTGGTCACCCAGATGAAGGTCATTAGTAATCAGTTTTAACGACTTGGGCATTCAAATCACCTGCCAGCACCACATTGTCCGTACTTTATTCTGTAGCGGAGGGGCTCGTTAAGTTGATGATAGGAATCATCTTTCACTGAATCATGAGTTCATTTTGTGAAGGCGCAAGGCGCAATGACAAACAGTGGATGTTTGTCCCCGCGCGACTTCGAATCCTGGAAATAGCCAGCTAATCTAACGGCGCACATCCGGATGTTGACTGGAATTTGGTCGATCAGGACAGCTTCAGCCCGGGGACTTATACACTCATATACACGTTTTACAGGTGGGAACCACCTCAGCTATTGTGCCGCAATATATAGAAGAAAAAGAAGAAAATGTGTCAAT
>OX104064.1:169104102-169286609 GCA_944474145.2 Dicrocoelium dendriticum | reverse complement strand
AGTAGGCCGATTGACAAATTAGTGCAGGGAAGCATGCAAGGCCATCTCGGGAAGCTTCGTAGGCAAACGCCGTGTAACAGCGTCGCAGGAAAATTTCTTCCAGTCAAAGTCGGGAAGACTAAAGTCCCCCATCACTAACAACCTATTTGCCGTAGTTTCACGGATGAAATCAACGTGACCCTTAGCAAAGCTGTCGGGGCTTCTATAGACCATCAAAACTTTTATTCGCGCGGAGGCAATACACAGGTTAACTGCGAATGCGTCAACATCACCCTCTGGTGATCTGAAACTATACGTTTTAGAGACAGTAAGTGCGGAGTTAACGTACAAAGCAACTCCACCTCCGCGCCGATCAGAGCTGCGGTCACGTCTTAGCACTGCGTAGCCTGGCGAGCACACTTCACTGTCCGCGACGTTGGTGGACAACTACATTTCAGTGAATGCGTGAACATCTGGAAGGCAGTCGAGGAAATTGGTGCCGACCATGCACAGCTTGCTTGGAAGACTACATACATTGCTTAAGACAAGCTGAAGGGATTTAGCATTCTGAGTGCTGGATTGTGAGCCACCAGAACCGGTTCTGATACGGCGGAAGTAGATCACCGGCTCACCATCCCAAAACGATTTTGTATGCGGAACATGCATTTCGAAACGCATTCACCTGCGTCGCGCACTTGTCCATAACCAGCGTTTTGCGCAAGGTTAACCCCGATGGGCAACTTCAGCATACTACTCACTGCCCCTTGGTAGCTTGCCTCCGTCTCCTTCGGCAAACCAGCATAAAAGAAACTGATACCAAGGCCGATAACGTCCACAAATATACCATGCCACAGGGTATAACCGTCGCAATTGATCTGAAATGTGGGGCACATCAAAATTACCTTCTCATATTGCCTCATCAATTCCAGCATGCTTCAAGGAGCGCAAAAGAGGTACCGGATCCCCTTTTCCAAACGCACTGTCTTCAGTTGACCATTGCTTTACAAAAGCTGCTTAACCTCCTTCACCTGCGTGACACCAACGTTGCGCTGCCGAAGTCGTATGTAGTACAAAACGAGCGTCATTAAACGAATATTATATTGACGAAGCACGTATACACGCACCTCATAACTACGAGGAATTGCCTTCATCAGGTTCAACACCAAGCTTTCCCCTTTCGTTGTTAGCCGCCGATTTTGGAATTCAGCCACGGCTTCTCATACATAAATTTGTGTGAATGACGCATACAAGCGTATCCAATATCGTAACTTCCTCCCCGTAACTGTTATAAAACTCGGTACGCGAATAAACAACACTTACCGCATACCACGATCATGAGATGGCTTGCTATGCACGCAAAGCAACTAAATATATCGGTACCGGCATCCTTTAGGAAACAGCTGCCCTTTTTCCGGTTGGTAAGCTTCCGCAGTAACCACGGTCCGAAGAAAAACCTTGTCTCCTTTCCAATCTGAAAACGTTTTAGTTCCTCATGGATCGCTCAGAAGTCTAGCTTTGGACCCTTGCAGATACGTCGAAAGGCGCTGGAGTCGTTCACCATGACCGCTGTTGCTAAAAGTGGGAAAATCCTTAACCACCGTAAAGCAGTTAAACCATTTCGTAGAAGGATTTATACTGCACCTCTTAGCGTACTAACAACGACTTTCACATAATAATAAACCTACTCATGCATCCAACATCTCCATATTTTCCTTCATCAACCAACAACCTCGTGTAAAATAATCAATGCCAATATCTCATTGACCGCCATCGGCAGGTGCCACGTATTGGCACAGTAGGAACTGCGAGAAATGTGGGCAACAAAAATAAGTTGCCTCAATTTTGGCACGTAAAATTACACTATGCTAACTATTTTCCTAAAAGCAGCTCAAAATGCTGTAAGTGTAGTTCATTGTTAATTTAACTGAGGTCTAATGAAACAGGTCTTCCAAAGCTGTAACTTCAAAACTCAGCCATGCAGGCTGACTTCAAGAGCAGCTTGCTTGGACATTTGTTTCATAGGTTTGATGGATTCTATTCGCAATTTCGTCATTATGCATCGCAGTCACATCAATTTTGTCTGCTTTAGTTGCAAAAGGAGAAAGTATCATAGCGTGAAGCATGATCGTATCGTTTATAAATGCGTGCGCTCTGAGTGCCGCAACACAGGAAGCAAAGAAATACGGCGCGTCTAGTATGTGGTTTACACTTTCGTAGAACGTTAAATTCGGTTGGCAAGACACCGATTGCAGTGCACGCGTCAAAGTTGCTTGGAATGGCTGTAAGATAAATGTGCTAACATTCGACCTGACACACAACCGTCCAAGCAACCGCCTTCTTTTCATAACGCACCCTCCAAAACCGTCACCAGGGACGACGTCCATAATGTACGCCGCAGGGTGCCATCGCCCGTGTCATGTAGTTGAAATGTCATGTTATTAGTGTAAGTCAATATGCGGCAGGCGCTTCAGAACACGGAACAGGATGGATTCGTGCAAACCATTTTTAAAAAGAGCTTACTTAAGCACTGTGCCATGCTCGTAACTAGCAAGTTCAAGTGCTTCGGCGCTTCCAGCACGTTGTGTGCGTGGACGCAACGCATGGTACGAACCGCCTTGAGTACGTATGTTATTCGTCGTTAAATCTCGCTACATTTTCAAGATGTACCAGCTCTTGGTAATATATGGAGTAGGCTACTCCCGGAAAGCTCTTTATGGTTTTGTGCTTAAGGAAGCGTTCAATTGGTGTTGAATTATTTGGTTCCTTTTGTGCTGCCGTGGACGATGGTTTCTCCGAATGCACCTTCGCAACGGATAAACTGGCTGCGCAAAAGCGCTAAGCAGACGCATTATTCCATTGTAAAATTCTGCTGTGCTGCTTGCATATCCGCAAGAACGTTCGAAAGCACATGAGTAAAGCGAATGTGTTATTCCATTCTGTTAACTGATAGCTTCCGCACACATTACTTATTGCACCAAATGGCTACAATAGATACGGAGACCGAGTGTACTACGTTTCCGATATGCACACAGTTTTAGGTTGCAGCAGGATCTGAGCCTGCTTTAGAAGACGGATCCGCAGATTGTACGGTATCCAACTGGATGAACAGTAGGATGTTTATCAAGCAATCGTAGGCTAACTACGCACAAGCGGGATTGGTGCTTTTTGGGTACACCACTAACAACCATGTCCAGAATGCCAACCTAAGAGTGAAGAAAATTACGCACGCTTCCGACCGCCTTGCTGGGGCTATGTGTAAAGTGTGGAAACTGGTTGAGGTCCTACTGAAAGGATTTCAGATGCAGGGCACATACTTTTGTGACAGACACCAGGTGTTTGGTGGTCTGGCTAACGCCCACGTACAGAGGCTAGTAGGCCGTCTTAAAACGTACACTGGCATCCTGGTTATGCATCGTCTGGAGACACCCTAGTTCGGTGCCGTGTACTCAGGCGTTGGAGCAAGACTGGAGTGCCATGTTGTAAGTTTCCACTTCCAAACTTTGTTGTTCAAGCTCAACACCATCCATATGACATCGACTGCCCAAATGGCACGTGCACCTGCGCATTTTACTGGCATATGTGGCTGCTGTGCGTCCGTTTAATGATATTAAATAAGGAAAATCAACATTCGGCGGGTAAAATAACGTGTGTTTTCCTTCCTTTATCGAAGACATACCTATTCGTATTCGATGGTTAGCGCATTACGGCATGCCGGGGGAGTACTTGTTGCTTCGGATATTAAAGCTAGCGACCTCAGGGTGGCCCAATTCCAACGTAGCAAAACTTCTTTTCCGGCTAACGTGCCTAGTAGACGTCAACCCTAGTGCGGTATCCAAATTCACCGCTAGCATCATTAAGCAAAAAGATGAGCTTATCAACGTAGCACCTGGTGCGTCCGTCGAAAGTGATAAGCCACACTGCCAACCATGGCGTAAGTAAACGAAATGATGCAAAGCCGGTACGTCGACTAACTTTGGCCTCGCCCGCGCTGAAACTGTTGCAGGTACGGGCGTCCGTTACGTGCACAACCGGCTACTGTACGACCGTAAATGTTTGGTGAGGAACAAAATCGATGCATGCGAACTTTGCTCCAAGGACATGATGGCAGTTACACTTACCAAGAAGACGTCATATAACAGTAACATACGCGATTTGGAAGCAAGTAAATTAGTTTCAGTTTGCGCCGTACACCAGCTCTGAATATATAGCGATTTCATCCGTCCCACCTACTTCCCCCGCGTACGAAGGCAAGCGCTTTTAAATACTCATTTATCTCCGCTTACATACTTCGGAGGATTGTGTCGCGGAAGCCTGTTGCAGCTATTTATACGTGCCACAGCGTACAGACAACAAATATGGTATGCCTAAGCGCTCACGAACTGATTTACAGTCAACGAAAAGGACACGCAAACATTGGCGGAGCTGCAGCCTATCTGTAACGTAGCATTTGAATATGTCACAATATGTAGTCAACCGCATCCTTCTCAGTGTAGATCTGGATTTCACTGCAACTGTACGGTTCGCAAGAAAAAACCGCTTAAGGATGACTTTCCTGATTGGCCTTCCAGACATTAAGTCCTTCGCCACTGTCCGTAAACCACTGCGGTCGATGAGTACGACTTTGCCTAACTGCTGAAAGGCTAGCTTGTAAGGAAGCAGACTTGACCCTTCTTAGGGTCACCTGTTATATTTTCGTGTGCTTTCCCCTTGCCAACCCCATGCAACCACTCGGTTGATGGCATTGATTGGAACATCCGTCGAATGAAGCGGACGGTGGCTCTGTAATCCTTGCAGGCATGGTCCAAGCGTTGTTTAACTGGGCCATAATTCCCTTGTTTTCCTTGTTCGCTTCACACTGACGCAGCCCTCGACCTTCTACATACAACCTGTGCAACTGCTTTTACTATGATGAATGCTTTGATGGAGCACAGTTCATCCCGACTTCGTAATGGTTATTGGTTGCACCGAAGCCTTTTGTGCTTCTATGCTCACGGATCACTACGTGGCGAAATTACCCCCAACTTTTATCTCGACTGATTGTTGCGCGCCACGGCGCCATCATGTTCCTTGGTCTGACTATTACCCGACAATATTTATTTATATTTCACTCATATGTACTACATATTTTCGCTTATACCTTTCATTAAGGCGAAAGTTTTAACATTCCAAAGAAGCTATGCTCGTATGCCATCACAGGTGTGTCTCGTCATACCAAGAATATGCCGTTTATTATTTTATTAATTTATATTTTCCTATAGTTACCTTACAGTTACCCCACTCCCTACTGATCCGTTGTGTCGGCGTGATGCATATAACGTGTCCGGCACATTTGCTGAGCACATTGAATGGGTCTGAACGACGACATCCCCGGCAATTTTATCTATGCACATAACTTCCTTGACAGTTCCTTTATCATATGCATGTGATCATATCTGCATCGTCTCAGTGCTGTTAAACAGTTAGGGAAAGATGCTTCCTGACGGACCTTTTGGTGCGCCGGCAATGAGCTTTGTGGCCTACTGCCTGAAGGTGAACAAAAAGCCTTCGGTGCTGTGCACAGAGGTTCATTGACTGGCATTGCTAGTGCTGGTAAAATGATACATTTGTACTCTACTGCATCAACGTTGCACTACGCCTGTGGTGTTATGTACGGATGCTCGGTGTCCAGTGCACCCAGTATGTGATAATATGTGTAGAGGCTCAGAGAACTACATCATTGCTGCTAGTGCTAAGAGACCTACGTAGGGGCATTTTTTAGTGTTACTCCATGGCTGCACTGGTATGCATTTAGGCTCCAAGACCTACATTCTTGGTGATGGTGCTAATGGACCTATGTAGAGTATTGTAACATCAGTACACCAGGCCTGCGGGGAAATGCGTAGAGGCTCCGAGACTTACACCATTGCTGCTAGTGCTGAGACCAATGTAAGGTACTGTATAACCTTGCATTAGGCCTGTGCTGACATGTACGGAGACTCCAGGAACTGCATTTTTGTAATAGTGCTAAGAAACCTACTTTGGATACTGGAACACCTCTAAATCCGGCCAGCTGGGTGGTTCGGGATTACCTCGTTCCAGCGAATGGTTCGGCGGCAGTGTTCCAGGACATGGTGGGTTTTCGCTTGGCAAGCGTTCTCCATGTAAATAGCCACCTATGTCCGTTTAACAACAATGTGACGTGGTGGATGTGACTCGCCACTAAATAAAGGCACTGCCTTCCCTTTGCCGGAGGATTATTCACACATCACAAACGTCCTCTGATTCGAAGCGTTCCATTGATTCCCCCTATGATGGCGAACCCAACGAGCAAATTTATTTACTCACGAAAAATAGATAATTCCTACTACGGACATAAACATACTTTTACATGTCAACACACAAGTAAATTCCTACGCTATTTGTCAAAATGTACTAAGTTGTGCAATTGCCGATCATACATATCTGTATTACCAGGATCACTCCCTTGATGGTGTGCCTCGCAATGACGGGAATAAACTATTTATTTATTTAATTATTTACATTCTAGATGATAGTTCTAAGCAACCTAGGTAGGCTACTGTATCACCAGTACATCAGGCCTGTGATGATATGTATAGAGGCTCCGAGACCAGCATGCTGAAAGCTTCCGTATTGTTTACTTTCTCCCTTATCTGGCTGCTTGGATGCAACAGCGACTGGCTTTTCGCTGCATCATAACAGGATACAATGTGCTTTGTGAAGCCGTAGTGCTCTTAAACTTCCGGTTTTCCGTTTCCATCCTGGCCTCTAGCCAAGCTTCGCTTCATCTCAAATGGTATCCACTAGGCTTGTGCTGCCACATCGCCCACAGCCATTTAATTTGTCAACACTTTCACTTCTTCAGCACATGCTTGCGTTGTCTTTGGATTTGCTTTGTTATTATTACACTCAACATGCGCGCATATGTCAGCTTTGCAAAACTAGTAAGGCCATTCTGGTTGCGGTGTGCACTTCATCTACTCCGTTTACAGTTGTAGCAGTCTATGAAAATCCTGGAATTATCTCCCGGGAGGGTATTGCGTATATTCTTACTGAGGCTGCCCATAGGTGTCTATTGAATACCTGGTAACTTTAAACTCCGTAAAGGCTGTTACGCTGAGCACATGAAGAATTTGGTGACACAGCCGCAGCTTCCTTGGATAGATTGTACAAGTAGATATCTGCTCAGAAAGTACTCTAATTGCTGCCAAACTTACCAAGCGGCTGCTTCAAACAAAACCTACGAAAGCTAGCAAGCTGTTAGCAATAAAGTTAAGCTACCTACCAGGACTGCTCGCCTTCAGTACGGGAAGGGTTTGGCTGACGCAGCCACAACTAATCCGAGGAACATGCCTGTTTACAAAATCACTCGACAGCTGCGCCTTAAGCTTTGTATGGTAGGAGGCGATAATCTGTCCCATGTTTAAGGGCGTTGACAGCTCATTGCCCGCGAACCGTCATCCAGTCAGGTTGACAAGTGTGGTAGTGAAGTTGTTTGTAATACTGATAAGGGCTTCGGCGGTTAACGATAGTAACGCGCCCTTCGTTGACTTCTCGAATGCCTTTGACACCATCCCACATCAACGACGCTCATTAAATTTGAGATAAATAAATAAAATAGTTTATGCTCAAATTTATAGAGGCATATCAAACCAGGCATGATCAACTTTTACAAGCAGCTGGGTATCACAACGATACTTTGAGCTCAATCGTCAGTAGTGTAAGTGGTCAAAACACTATAAGTGCAGTGAAACGGTACCTGTAGGCCGAGAGTATCATATCCTTGCACGTGCCGGGAAACAGTTGAAATATGAGTCCAATCGACTTGCCAGCATGAAGCTGTGGGCGGTGACTTTATTCAATGGTGAGTCACCTCCGCTACGTCGCAGTGTTGTTAAACAGCCGTTTGTGGCTTTTTATAGGGAGAAAGCTTACCAAGCAAAAACCCACTACGTCTTGTAACACCGCCGTAAAGCATTTTACACACTAAAATCTAACTGGCAAAGCCGCTTGACGACTGATTTCATATGCGGTTATTCGCAGTCAAATGGCTTCCAATTTCCTCTGTTTGCTGGACAATTAGTTTGTTCAGGGCCGCCATAATGGTTGCAGCCGGTTGAGAATGGGAACATCAAGAATAGTTGTCTTGTTGTGTGTCCAGGTGAGCAAAGTTTCAAACGTTCTGCTGTCTGGATTTCTCAGATGTATAACTTTTGGGAGTGTGAAGACGTGTCCAACTCTCCATATTGGACAACGGTTGTGGTGGTGACTGCAGTGGAGTCCCTTTGGTATACAGCTATGCACCATGTCGGTCCTTGTCGGTTATTACGGCCACCTTGGGTGGAAACTGTTCCTCAGTCCAATCCTAGATCTCCAAGAAATTCCGGACCACGGAGCAAAAGAAAAGTGAGGGACCATCGTATGGGATCGTATGGAACATCTGGAGCCTAGCAATTGATTTGATGCAAGTGTTTACTATTGTGGTACTGTGTTTCATCCATTATCATCAGTTACTGAGTTGTTTATTCACCCTACTTCTCCCACCGTGTATATCTATTTCATTAGCAACCACCTCTATTGACTTATCTCCCTTACGGCATCCAAAATCGTGTTTTGCTTCCGTAACGATCGGGAAGTGAAGGAGCTGACCAAGGAACTTCCTACCGCTCTCCATCATCCAATGACCTAATGGTCTTTCACTACCGTGCTATTTGTTACGACTGCAGCAACGCGTCTACACATTGAAGGTAACGGAGCTGACAAAGTGTCTCTAATCTGCTCTCTACTTTCCATTTTGTCCGAGGAATGGACCAGGAATTGCTTTTAGGAGGGCAGTTGCTACACATCTATGGGCGTGAATGAGGTCACTGTTTTACAACGGCAAATGGTATTAAACTTCAGAACTCTAGGGCGTCCCAAATCACTTTCTGCAGTAAGGCAGTCCTTCGTTCTACCGAGGTTTTCAAACCGAAAGGCATATTAAATGTATGTACATGGGATTTACAGATAGGTCAACGTATTCGGCTCAGGACGACAGTTACTTTTCTAACGGTTAGTGCAATCAGTCTTGGAGTTCATTGAGCGGTATAGAGCAGAAAGAGGTCCTGTGCCGGCTCCTTCACTTCGTCGCGAACCGGTATAGGTTTCTGTTTCCGACAGCTGGTGTATTACTTTCATAACTTGCCATTGCTCCGTTACCTGCCACCTTCTAGTACTCTTCTAAGTAGCATAATACCGACACAAGGCCTTCCAAAACATTGAGCAAAATCCTGGGCTTCATACGAAAAAGATAATACCGGTTTGCTTTAATTAATAGACAGTCGTTTTGACTGTCAATAAGCTACTCTCAGCTGCCACATACATATCGGCTTATTTCTTCGTTTTCTAATGAAGCAACAACGAAGGTGTGTAATTGTTAACTACTAGACAGGAACATATCCTTCCTTCTCATTTATCAACGTCACACACAAATTACCTCTTACATGCGTTTCATTTTGGTGGCAACGGTTACCAATAGTAACTATGATATTGATGCATCCGAACACCGATTTTCAGGTTAAACGGACTAAAAAGTACACATCTCCACGCAATTCTGAACACGTCCATGCAGCCAAGCGCATACCCTCACCACCTTGAATCCACACTGTTTGCTGTGCCACTAGTGGTCCCTATATTTTCCTTTATTAACAAATATTGGAACATTGTATTTGTTGGGCCTAAAAGCCCGAGCTTGCATGACTTATAGGGTAAAATGCGTTCGGAGCAGGTCGGGTTAAATGCCAAGCAACCTGTTCCAAGTCACAGCGTGCTTGTCGTTGTTCACCGTTCGCGAGTTTGAAGAAAGCTAATGCAGGTAAGGGCAAGTAATGGTTTCACGGGCATCGCATGCGGTGATGTCAAAGAAGGTTTGAATTGCTGCATCGTTTACTGTTTCTACTGCTAGTAGTATTGAATAAATAATAAACGGGCATTCAAAAGCGGTGTGATTCCTGAAAGCGGTTATGATAAATGAAAGTAAAAACTACCTGTCTTTGTGAAGGTCACACACTCTTTGGATGCATGAATATATGGAGGAGGGAATTGCACTCTCACATATGGCAGGAACGGGTTTGCGGACCACGACCAACCGGCACAGCCGGGAGTATAATGGTAGGGTAGGATATTACTATGTATTTAATTAATTTGTTAATAGTATAAACAAACGAGTAGCAGGTATAGATGAAACGGTGGCCTTAACCTTTTATATTAATATAATGTACTGTAACCCGGGTAGCAAATCCCCGGGTTTTCCAAATGCATAAAACGGGTCTTAAGTGAACCAAGCTAATTGAATAAGTAAACAGTGACTTTCGTTAATCTGAAAATAGTTAGAAGCCTTTTTAAGAGTTAGATGAGGAGTGCTACACGTAAAGTGAATGGGAAATGCATATTGTGCTTACTTCACGTGGTCCCATGTGATTTCCTTTTTGCGTAACTCCTAGGCAGAATTGTTAGCGTGATCCAGGAAAAAGGTGGGGAAGAACGGAAGTTGCTGCGAGAATAATATATAAATAACGGGGTAAACGGACATGGCACACTTAGTTTAGTAACCCTGCAATATGCGCATACACATTTACGTAAAGGCTTGTTACGAAATGCGTATGTGTAAAGAAAAGTAGCGCGGCAGCGTCATTTGCATGGCTGAATGCCCGGGGAACGGTAGGTGAAGTGATCTAAGGTGAATGGGAAATCAAAATGCACGTCGGTCTCTGGTCCATATGTGATGCCTTAATTCTCGTAACAGCGGAATGAGGTTTCATAATGTGCATAACTACTTGATGTAACATGCTATATATATGTGGGATTGAGGTTAATAATGAGTACATTTAGGTGTACATAATGCTGTATGAAATTGAATGCATATATTTATTTGCAAATATATGCATTTCTAAGTTTGCAAATTTAACATGCCAAGAAATGGAATTACTCCTCCTTTAACTTATCCATGCTTATATCTTTATGTACCTGTATTATTGTAGCTCTGCTAATATGCATTGTGCAATGATACAGGGCGACACGTTATTCCTCCCGGCTGAGATTGCCTAATGCAATTCCCTGCAACTGGACAGTAATGGACCAAAGTAAACATTCCTTTCAGTTCAGAGGTAGATTTGACCTTTTTCGTATGTGATTGAGTAAATACTAATTTATTTGCCTGCCAGTTTTCATGGAGTTTAGCCAGGATCTCTAATCGTACATGTCAAAGTATCAGGAGTAGAATAAGTAGGTTAGAACTTTCATGGATAACATAATACAGTGGTTATAAATAAGGTTAAGGAAAATTTATCATTTTGCAGTAAATGCGGAATTTATATGAAGCATATCGAATAATAGGATGGTAGATGAAAAAGGAAGGAAATCAGTGAATGTGGCTGACGTGTCTTCATCTATCTAACCCACGTATATACGCAAGACTATGTGTAGCTTTATGTTCCTGCAAACTTGCCGGGTTCATAGTAAGGCCATATGCTTGTCACACCGGTGGCAATTGTTTGTGTACTCAAGCGGACGCCATGGTTGATGGCGGTTGGTTGCCTGAGCGTTGCATGGAAAAGTATCTTAGTTTCCATAGCAGTAGTGTCATGAAGGTCATTAAACAAGTATCCATTTAAGGTTTAAATGCTGTAAAAGAATGGCGCTTACTAAGCCTATGTACGTTCCATAGGGAAACCTAATTATGGCCCACAGGGACACATCTGTTATCCGCTCCACGAGCCTACATGAACGGTCTTCACTTAGCCTAAGTGCGTCCCATGACTTTTGCATAAATAAATGCACTAGCGAAGCATCAAGTACTTGTTGCGCATGCCCTGAAGAGTGTTTTTAGTAATGCTATAGTGGTCGCGGAGCCTTGGTGTACTTATAGACACTAGCATATCCGCTATTGTTGGAAGCAGAGTCCTTAAATACGGGCGGTTATCAAACCCATAATGGCCCCGCTGCGGTGGCATAGTAAACGCTGCTAACGCAGCAAATAAGAATGTCTCTGCACGAGCTCAGGAATGGTTTTAACTTTGCCCATGGCAGCAGCATCAATTTTACCACTAGTGACTTGGCAACCACTTTGCTCACATGCAATATTAAAATGCTAACGAAAAAGAGATACTAATGGAACGCTGGCGTCTATTCCGAACCTGAATAATCACGTCATCACGCGGAGCGTGTGAGACCCTCTTAACACACAACGCGCGAACACTGAGGAGTGATGTATGGTAATGGGTTCCATAGACGAACATGAAATCCTTATGCCTAAATGTAACGCGGAATTGACTCACTTAAGCACCTGGAAGTGATGTAGCCCACCCACGTGTAGTAGAGTGTATCGTTCAGTTATCCGTGTCTTAGTCATACTTGTTCCTCTCTCCTTTTTCTCTGAGGTCGTGAACATCTGAGAGATTCGGTATTAAACTGAAGAACTGCCTCCGTCTGGGATGGGACGAAATAACATACAAGAACTTACCTTGACCGTGGCATCACTTCCATTCTAACCATCTGCAGCCAACCACCGATGTCCACTGAGGGTATCTGGACACGAATTCTTCGCTCCCCGGCAAATATACATAAGCAGAGAAGACTTTACGTGGTTTTGTAATGGACCAACACATCATATTTAAAACCAATGTTTAGTTCCCGACCTACCAATGGACAGGACCCAGGAACGCAATAGACTACCAGCCAAGGCATCAACCAGCAGAAAAATGGGACACAACCTGACTGCGAATAACCGAGCAAACATGCGTTCAACAAGAAACATAGCCAGTTACAATTTGCCATTCAATGGATTGACGGCAGTGTTCCATGACGTGGTGGGTTTTCGCCTGGCAAGCGTTCTCCCTATAAAAAGCCACAAATGTCCATCTGACAACACTGCAACGTGGCTTATGTGACTCGTCACCGAATAAAGTCACAGCCCATAACTTTACACTGGCAGGTCAACTAGCGTCCCAATTCTAGATAGGTTCGTTACACTGGAACCTCTACATCTGCGTACCCTGTCGTCTTTTTATTTTCCTACGATACGTTGATCTTTGCGTTACTTGTGCACGAACTCACTCTATCGGCATATATCTTGAGAGTGCTCTTCCATTACCTCCCAGTGAATCATTCAGGATTCTGAATCTATTATTAGCTGAGGTCCAGTATCTAATGACAGCCAAATTATTGTTTCGCATTTTCACCATTGTACAGTTCCAATCATGGATTTATGAACAATTCTCTGCTGTCAATGTTACAGTTGCCCTACTACTTTGTACAGCTGTACATATCTTATCATGCCTCCGTGTTCGTGCTTCGCACAGTCGAGAATAAACTTTTTATTTATTTATTTATTTACCAGAAAATAAACTCCGTAGTTTGGTGCTAAACTTATGATAACCTTTCATTGTGGTGCCACCTATCAACCAATGAAGGCGGTGCATACGGACGACTGCACCATCAAAGATACTAACACCACAATTGCCGAATTTTTGGTCTGGCATTGTCACTTACCTTGTCTGGAAGTTGGTTTCGTAAATAGTGTAGTGTCCACTTCTGCTAAGTGGGAACCACTGCAATGCCGACAGTCGGATGAGGTATTTCACACCAGCAGCCGCAGCCGACATACAAAACGGATAGCGGCAAACAACATGCTTTCCAGCTGTTGTGATAAGGGCACTGCACACCTATTTTATCGTTGGTCAAGGGTAATGTGCAATGATGGACGTCAATAAGAAGAAAGGTTGAGGTACAATCGCAGTATTGCGTCGCCGCGGAGTAAGTAAAGGTAACTTACCGATTAATGCATCGGTTATCTCCTGCTCAGTGATTCCGGGGTAAATGTGCCTTGTACTTACCAACAACAGAGATTGTTAGGGAAGCGGAATAGTGGGAGTGCAGCGCCTATATTGGTTAAAAATCCAGTGAAAGGTTACGATAGCAGATGCACACTGTATCCAAATAGGATGTCCAGTACTTTATTCGGTGGACGATTACGGACCCACCCACTGCAACTATGTCCCAGTGCTCTTACCGCCGCAAGCCGTCCGGTGTTTATATGGCGCTTGCGGTGGGGAAACGCGAGGCCACAGCACAAATGGTCGCTCTCAGAAGGATTGTTGGGTCGTTCACGCAGACCTAGATAATGGCAACCAGTTAGATTTCGGAACTTCAGTGCGATAGCAACTTAGCATCAGGAAGCCGCGGAAACCCACTCCTCATGGCGATGTCATAAGTAGCAGGTGCTATGAAATCGGAGTATATACGTTTGAGTTACTTATCTGTTAATAGCGGAGGCTGCAGTGTCACTTTGGACGTTGGTAAGGCAGCGGTATTCAAAGTTCCGGGAGTTGTTACCATTTGTGTTAACGGGTAAGAAAAGGAAAGATACACTCTTACCTGGTATCGTGATGCCACACGTTATGATTGGTGGCGATGTCGGCGGTGGGTGATACGCAACATGGCGGCATGGGAAGGATGTGGCGAATATGGTATGTGGGCTGAACTCAGAGTATATACATTTAATTAACTTGCTGGTGAACGACTGTGGCCTTAGTGTTGCTGAGGAAGCTAGGTAAAGCTGCTGAAAGCGGTGAAACTGGGTACTGTTACCATTTCTATGGATGGAAAAGCGAATGCAATAATCACATTTATGTGTTATCATGCTGCGGTTCCCAGCCGTCACCTTTCCTCTTCCACCTCGCTGTTGACCAAGTCATGGAAATGGCATTCTTGGGACGTGATTTAGAAGACGTAAGTCTGCTCACAAAAGAATGACTGACTTTGGGTATGCTAACGCTATTGCGGTAAACTGGGACAGCATGCAAACGTGACAGGCGGTACTGGACGGATTGGCACTGTTTTTCAGTCAATTTGGGCTTTGCTTCGCACCCTCGAATTGTAAGGGGTTTCATCAAGTTTGGCCTGGACCGCCTTCTACTCTGATCGCTGTTGGCGAGCAGCTCGAAGTCGTACAAAAATGCCTCTACCTGGTAAGTTGTGTCAGCGTCCGTGGATTTGAAGCTGAGATCACGAACTTGGTAGCTCAAGTTCGAGGCGCTTCTGCCAACCTACACCACTTACGGAGCCGGTGCGACATCTCGCTTGCCCGGAAGGGTAGCCTGTACGGCTGTGCAACCTGACAATTTAGATCAACGGACATAAAGCGGCTAGTTATGTTCGACCACCAGTCGCTTAGCAAAGTTGCTCACATCTAATGGGAACATGTAGTAAGCAGCGAGCATGTTAGACGCCTGGTTTACGGCACAGGAAAAGGGAATGAACCGCTTAGCGCTAATTGTTCACGCACCAGGCTGCGATGGCTAAGCCACGTGTTACGCATGCCAGCCAACGGACTCTCGGGACCTGCGCTTTTGCGCGCCGAGGGTGTGGATTAAAGAAGAGGAGGGGTGGCCAGGCAGTGACTTGGAGGCGACGATTGAAGGACCTCACTTAGGCGCTAGCCCTGGTTGCGGCTTCTCGGCACCCCGGGTGCGGTTCGAAAGGCACTGAAAGCGTTCTGCTGGATACACGTGCTGCTATGGTTAAGAGCCCACTTCATTTGCGTTCGTGCTATGAGTTTCTTTGTCCCACCGCATCCCACTTAGCCTCATTGTTTAACTTTCTATAATTTTGCATATTACAATGGTGCTGCATAGTAGGCAGCTGGTAGCTTACCGGAACGATGACCATCGGGTACCGGTAGCTCAGGTGCCTCACACCTGTTGCATTTCCCCTGTTTACATTCATGTTTCGCTCATCTCTGCCTATTTCGTAACTTGATGGCGTGGTTTCGTTCTGCATTGCCGCTGGTACTGAAATACTTGCGTCTACTATGAGCACCCTTGCATACGCTGTCGTTTCTCTATGTATTTCACCAGAAGGTGCACCAAGCGTACCCTGCGATTGCTCACTGAAAATTCCTCTTAGCGCTCTGTCAGCCAAGACTATCGGAACGCATTACGTACCAAAATTTTGATACCATATCCTAATAGCCCTGAGCTTATGTTGAACGGCATCTCGGCGACCATGAAGGAGCATCCGCTTGGGGCACTAGAAATCGTCACTGCACCGGTCACCACGTATCCGAGAGTTTGGTGAACCTGTTGCAGTCCAGAGAAAATCTCTCTGTAGCGTCTTAGCGCAACGTGACCAGACGGGCAAATACGCTCAACGTAAAGCGGAGCATAAATGCTGGCAAGGAGGCCTGTTGGAGCAGCACGGCTCCAGAGACATAAACGTCAAGGTTGACCGCATATCAAATGAAGTCCGTTCATGTACTGCACAAGCTGGAACTGGCTGCTTAAACCCAGCGGTAATCTTAGTGACAGAACGCAGTGTCCTTCTCCCTGAAAGGGCGCATATTCAAGGCAACTGTGAGAGCCCCTCAGCTACAGCATAGTGACGCTTGGACCATCCGGGCTTATGAGCCGGAGCCCTTCAAGTGTTTGGTGCTCGTTTCCCGCGAAGCCTTGTTGTTGTCCGATGACACCAGCGTGTCCATACCATGTACTGCGTACGTAAATGCTACGTAGTGCTATTCATGCGATCTCCATAGAGCAGCAGGTCGCGTTGATTAGGTTGCTGGCATCTCTAAGGCACTGCATATAGCAAAGAACCAGCTTGCCAACAATAAACTGAAAACGACCTCACTATTGCTTGTCAGGTAGGACACATGGAAACTCCCCAACGTTCACTTTGCCGTATGCCTGCTGGAAAATGTGGACTATAAATCGCTGACGATTTCGCTAACCGTTGGAACACAAATATCTAGTACGAGGTACGATGATTGAAGGAGAGCGGATAAACATTCTTGCCGGGACTTGAAACGCCCCAGTAGCAGTACATTTATTACACGATGGCTGTCATCCATACTGCTTGGCCACATCTAACACATCCTTTATGCGCTTCAAAGGAAATGTACCTGCTCAGGACAGAGATGCCTTGCCGCAACATTGTGGCCTAGATAACACGGTAAGTAACCGTTAATTCACTGATAAGTGTAAACAAGATTGTCTTATGAAATGTCGAAAAGCGCTTGACATGCAATGCCGCTAAATTGAAGGGGAACACAAGACACTAACTCACAGATGCGCTGGCGTTGTGTGCAATGTTCTGCAAGGGAAGACGTCACCGTAACACTGAGTCGTAAGCCTTCATGCCAAGGACCCTCCGTTGAAAGCAGCTGACCGTTTACAAGAAGTGCACTTATTCGTCGCACAAGAAACACGCGAATACTCCTTCCCCGAATACTTCACACAAGATAAGTGGAACTAACCTTCACGACCGTCACAACAATTCCACTGAACATCACCAGCGTTCGAGGCATTAACCTCTTCCAGCAGTCCCACACCACGAACGTCCATTTCAGTATGTTTGACAGAGGGATCCTTACGCCTACGCATGTTAAAGTAAGGGCGATAATCCGCAGAAGTTGTGGTGCCCAGGTGACGTAACTTCAGTCCCTGTACCATGGATGACGCCGGCGGAACTTCCGTAACACGGAACGTAATGGAAGACTTGCGTTTGCGTTGACCTAAAGACAGCGCGCCGCCGGCATCTTGCACCCTTTCTTTTAAAAGACCGTTATGGTTCACAAATCCTTTGTCCTTTGGCATGGGTACACCGTGGGTACGAGGCAAACATGGTGCAAATAAGGGAAGAACACTTCCCAAGGCGGTGTGAGCCCAGTTGCCAACCAATCGCTGATAATCAAAATCAATGTCCAGCGGCACCGAATCCGTGCACCGTTGAGTGGTGCAGTACAGCTTCGCATTGCTTTTACTACACACAACCTCTAACAGCCGCTTCAGGCATCGCAACGTCTCCTGAAATTGCAAGGTGTCGAAGCTGCACATGTGTGTTTTAAACTCCGAAAGAACCTTTGCCTGCCGCGCTTTCGTAGCCCGTCCCGCAGGCCCGGCTTCCAGCATGTCGTCCGTCTCAGGAATGGTTATGGTTACCAACAATGAAGCACCCGACGCAGTGTCCGTTGCATTCCGTGTCCGAACTTTCATCGGCAATTAACCCAAAGTGTTCACATATCGGTACCTAGCCTAGCGGTTACTTGACAAATAGAAGCACACGGCATGCACCATTAATGGCAAAATTCGAAGTCGCATGACTCCACGGTCACAGCATAGGGACGGGTAGCCGCATCGCAAACACAACGAACCAACCCTTGTGGACCAACATCCCGGACAGTGTTGATACGTGCGCTCCACCAATGTCTCATAAGTTGCTTGAGAGCGAACGAAGAAAACGCGCCAATATCGGTGCTGCCATGGACAATTCTGGTGGCAATATGTACGGGGAAGCCGTACGCCCCCAAGTGCTTGTAGCCTCACATGAAACAACGTGTTTACACGATCAAAAACAACCGTACACAGAGTATGTAGAGAGGATTGCTTGGGAAGCTGCCTCTTTAAGTGCTTGTTCTCATTCGCAACCAAATTGGTTGTGGCGCAAACGAATAAGCACAATTCTAGCAACCTGTGTACACCCCAGGAAGCTTTACCAATCAGCCACATTCCCTGTAAGTAGCTATAGCAGGCCGCGTTCCTCGCCGCTATCGCCCTCAGCAGTCGATCGAATTGCCCCGCATCACGTGTATAGGTCAATGTATGCAGGCAGTGCCGCAGAAGGGTTCCGTCCGCTGAACTGTTTCCCAAATGACGAGTAACCCGGCGGAACTTATCCCTCAGCAGGCAAAAAGGAAATACACCACTGACGCGTTAGTATAAGCCAAGCTCATCTCCCGCACCTGGGATTTGCATTTATCCAGTACAAGGGTCCATAAGCATTCCGTGCAAGGTAGCATCTCTCATTGCTTTCGCAGGTTACCGGCAGCTGTGGTAGGTATCATTCGGCAGCAACACATAGAAAAAGGGAATGCGACACCCCAGCTACATCCACCAGCATACAGTGCCACAAAATTTCTCCCCATAAATCACATTGTGAGTCGCGTCCGCCAAAATTACTTTGCAGTATCGCTCCGTAGTGCCCACAGTAACCGGTGGCAAAAAGAACAAATACCTAACCGTCTTGCCCTCTTCCACAACATGACAAGCGCTGTGCCGCCACAACATACCTACCAACGCGCCCACTTCCCGCTTTCCAGCTTACTTTTTCTCCTTCTAAGTATCCTCAGATCAACCGCGTTCAACGTCTCCCAATGTGCCTTTGATAAGTACTTTCGTTTTTCCATACTCCGTTTGAATACGGACACCATGGAAAACCCGACTTTCTTCTGGGTGTCCGTCACCCACCGATTTTGGGATAGAGCCATGTCTTCCTAACATGCAACTCATGACAATGACCCAAATTTAATTCCCGCGTTCGTAAAATTCACCCGTCAATTTGAAAGAGACATACGCCTTGCAATCCAGCATCCTGTAAGGGTGGAGCATTTACTACGCGGTGAGAATGGTAACGTACCTCTTCCAACAAACGTTGCTACTCCTGCCATGAACACAGCCATACTGCACGTTCTTGTACGGGCCCCCTCTGGAAACTGCTTCCTCGTTTGCTATTCAAAACGCTGCCGAGTCACAGTCGTATGCTTGTAGAAAGCTGTGACAGTCGCAACTTAATGTTTCTTTACACCGAAATCAACCACCTCAAATTTCCATTATTACTTACCCACCAACCGAGAGAATCTCTCAGAACCATCCACCATGGGACAGTTACAAATGTGGCGCCAAGTGTCTCCAATATTCCTCCAGTCCACCACAACAACTAAATATGACAGCCATATTTACCTTCTCCAGTACAGAAAAGACAACGGAGTAACACGTGCACGCTGTATATATATATATATATATATATATATCGCCACCTAATAGAAACATCTCAAGTTGGCATCTCATAGCTATTGAACCATACCCGCCGCTAAGCAAAACAGATGTGAGTCCTGGTACTTATGAAGTACAGGCGATGTGTGCGAGCAGGTGTTAGGGAGCGAAAGAAGTGCGTCCGCTGTTTCTATATATGCACCTGTTGTAGATAATTAAAACAGATAGTTAATGGAACGCATGTGCTTAGAAAGCTATGATACTACATTTCCCAGTAAGTGTTGTATAGGTTTTCTTTCTGTGAATTCATATTCAACGAAGGAACGGTTGTTTGCGAAAGCTGTTTATACTTGTAATGATGAAATGGAGAAACCAGGAATTCGAATACCACAGGTCCATGGATGCTAAATGCCATGATTTCATAGAAATTATGCATCGTCCAATAAGGTGAACATACGCCTTTCTGTTTGATGTTATCCATGAAGGTAGTGAAATATGGTCATATTATTAAGTGATGAATGTTTCAGTTAAGGCAGCTGCCAAAGGATCCGTCATGAAAACTAGTACGGTTTGCTGTGAGGTGTTATTCCTAAGGTAGGTACATGATAGCAAGCACTTATATATGCGTATAAATAGGTATAAATTTATCTAAAGGTAGTGTTTACCAAATGACTACGTAGTTATGAGTATATGTATCTTTAAATATATAGCCTTGTTATACATATACAGATGTATATCTATATATATGTATATAAATAGGAATGCACTGATATATATATATGCTTGACGCCATCCGATTTCGGTTTTGCCTATCAATGTGGCCAGCCACAGGACGCCCGCGCCTACAGCGGGACCATGGGTGGCTTGCGCTGTACCACCCGCAGCTCCAACCACACACCCCATGACCAATGTATACACAAAGGAATAAGACGGGGAGGCATGTAGATGGAAGCCCCGTTTCCTCAACGGAGCCGGCACCCAATCCTTCGCAGCAAACACAAGCACGCGGAGTTTAAGGATCAAGCGTACACATGGCGGTTGCTGGATCGTAGTCCGCCCAAAACGGGGTGCACGGCACCGCTCTTCGAGCCTAGCACAGCCACAATGGTCGTGCACCCTGTCTCCTCCAGCAAGGACCAACTATCTCTTAGACGAGGTAGTTGGTGGTAGACAGGTAGGCACCTTGTCAACATGCACGTCAAGCGCAGGCACACCGGCGATATCCAGCAACAGCCAATCACTTGAAACGATAATAGGAACTAAACTAAATGAATACGGCATGCAGTTACGGTGGCATAACTCTACTGCTAATTGGCATGTGAAGTAAGTTGGTTTGCAATGAATCCGCGATAAGTAAAATATGTCCACGTGTTACTTAAGAACGCTACAAACGCAAAAGGTTCCTGAAGGTAAGCGCAAGTAGCGTAGGCAACTTGGTCAGTTAATGGAAGTTTGTTCAGGTACGCAGAAAAATCCAAATAATGTGGACTGGAATTTATCCTGCTTAAAATACCTAGTTAAGAGTAGGTTGGTTTAGCCCAACTACAGTGAATAAGCAGCAAGAAGGCATCAGCCTCAGAATGTGATACAAAGATATATATATATTTTGACATGTGCATATATTTATGCAGGAATATATACTTAGAGTTATGTTATTGAAGGCTTAGGCGCATGTTGTATTCAGGATGGTTCATCATCGCAGTTGGTCGAAAGTGTGTATTTGTAAGCTGCATACATTTTACTCAACTCTACTTTTGTTGTTTTGCCCTTCCGGACTATGGTTGTGTTACCGCATGCGTTGCGTGCTTAGTTGGTGGTGATGATCGTTAACTGTTGTCCCGTAGGTGGAAGTGTTTTGAATAAGGTGCACGTTTTCTACTTATCGCAGGTTGCTTGCTGACCAACTTAGTGTGGGGTCCGGGTGCAGGCCCACTTAGCCGTGCTAGGCTAGAAGCGCGGTTTCATATACGGAATGGGGTGCAGTTATCTCAAGCGGGAGAATAGGGTGATTTCGCTTGTGATTGCAAGCGTGCTGCAAATCATCACCCCGCTATTGAAGGCAAAACGGTGTACGCTGCTGAGAAATTTTAAAGACGTAGGTGGGAAAAGGGAAACGGTGTTGGAATCACGAGCAATAAGCTTGGCTACATACTAGCGCCTTAGTATGTGGATTCCAAAAGTACAACACCAGAGGACGGCCACTAGTCGGTGGTCACGGATATCTCGGTATCACTGAGTGGCATTAAAAAGATTTGATGATATCGTATGAATAAGGGCATTAAGGTACTTGAATATTCAAAGCGCACCTGGGCTATAATGCATGTAGATGTTTTAGGAAACGACACTAGGATACAATCCCAGTGAAATTAGTTTGAAAATTTTATGGGACTAGAAAATATGGCACGTAAACTGTAAACTGGATCGTCGCTCAAACCCAATCAAAGTTCTCACGCGTATGCTGCGAAAGGATGCAATGCGTTCCGTCAACAAAATGGATCACTGGGTAATGGGTATAGGTGCATTGGTAAGGTGCAGGTGCTCTCGAATAAAGAAACGGAAGGCATGTGACATGTAACAATAGCAAGGAGTATGAACAGGTAGGATGGAAAATGTTATACTTAACTAAATAGGTATATTTCTAGGCCGGATAGAAGCTGCAACTTTAAGGGTTCAGATCAATCTTTACATTAATCCTATGCTCTTGCATGGAAGTAGGCAAACTACCAGTATATGTTCCTAGTTGGCAATTACAAATGCATTGGCATTGTTTGGTGTACAGCTGATGGGGTCGCGGGCGCACACCTTGAAATTTTCTGGTTCCTTCGGGAAATACTGAGCTCTTGTTCTTTTGTTATGAAAACTGTGCAGAGCTGTAGTTGTGGCGTACTTCCTTTTGAAACCTGATCCAATTCACTGCAAGTTCACTTTAAATTCATTGAACATTGGCCAGCTCAGTGTTGTGCGCACATGGAAGGAATGAGAGTGGCGGAATTATAAGTGAAAAAATTTAAAAAACAACTTCGAGAAATGCAGATGAATGTAAAAGGGATGTGGCGTGCTTCACTAGAAAAATACAAATCAACAAAAAATATAGCCAAACTTTTCTTTGCGTGAAACTGCATTTTAGCACAAAAGTTCAACCTGAGTAAATCTCAGAAAAAAAGAAAAACCTTAGCTTAGGCTAGAATACTGTCAAAAGTAGCACAAAAATAGGCTGCGGGGGACAAGTTTTAACCGCTAATGACGTTGAAAGTAAAAGCAATGCAATACGTGTAGCAGTTCGCGATTTATTCGCAATTGAATGATGAGCTACGAATAAGACCGTTATTCTTTTTCGCTAAAATGGCTTTCTGATTTGCCAGCAGATAGCAGAAAAAGAAATGAAAATATATAAAGTGGCGAAGCGGGGTATGTTCTAAATAGGCATAGCTATCCAGAACTGCTCTAATTAGCCCGTAAAAACCTGAAACAACATAGGGACTGCCTAGGTGGCCGAAAAGTTCTCTGCAAGCATACATGGCAAACATACGCAAATAAGGTATACGTTTGCGCGAAAACGCCAGAAATCCAGTAAGGAATATTATGTCTGCACGGGAATTCAGGATAGATTATAATAAACCAACGGTTAGAAGGCCTGAGCGTACCATTTTCAGTGGATACTGTTCCACATGAGCAACTAGGAATATAGCGTTTAGTAATTTTAAGCCTGTAGGTTGTTCTGAAGTTTATGTCAAGACCGCATGAGCCAGGTCTATCTGCGTAACGCAGGAGAGCTTTCGGATAAGTTGACACATTTCGGCCTGGAAACTACACACATTTCTCAGCTAAACATCGCAAGTTTTATCTGTTAGAGCCCATTTTCAGTATTCATGTGGCTATGTCTCCAACTTCAGTGAGCTAGAGGTGCTTGACACAAATAATAAAGAAATAAGCAGGGGAAAATTTGATAAAATTTGGACATTGCTTTGGAGCGTGAAATCCATTTTGGTCTGCGTTGGTGGGGCATTACCAACTCTACTTCTGTGAATGAAGCTTTCTCGAACATGAGGGATTGTTATGACTCATGTGTTGATGCACACTATTGTGCAGCTCTTTGCTTACTTTTCAGCTATTTCTCTTCAAGTTAAATTCCGAAGCAAGTGCCAACGGTGTTCAACCAGATGGCAATGTTAACTAGTACTATACTGGCACAGCGACTATTTCTTTTGTGATTTTCCTGGCAAGAGCTGCTCTGGCACCCTAAGCAAAGATTGCTAAGGTAAATCAGGAGTAGGTTAGTAACAAAAACCATTGGTAGCTGGTCGTTCACCCTCCACTACGCATAACGCATGGTAGGCATTGGAGACAGCTAAAAGATAAATAACACACGGGCGGCCAAGATTAGAAAAATGGTGATGGAAAGCTTCTGGTGGTCCAGAGAGCTGTGTGTTACAGGTGCCTCTCTGTCGTTGGGTAGCTTTTGTGTCAGTGAAATGGAATCTGGAAATGCGAGTGCTGTATTTGTAAAATCATTTACCGAATAGGATCTGGTTTTCATTACGCCTGTCTATTAGTGTTGTCAATAGTGAAAGGCATATGTATACCAGATGAAGCTAAGTGTATGAGGCCAAGAGAGGATAAGTGGAGATCAAAATGTCTGCTTCTTGAACCTAGAAGTTTTAAAGTGCTCTCTTTGTCAACAATATGAAAGATATATATTATTTTGCTGTTAAAATCGGCGGAGTACATTAACTTGTGCTCTGGCTTAATGGAAGAGCTAGCAACCGACGTCCAGGAAAGAACATAAAGATTCATCTAAAGCCGACATTTAGACGGTTTTGGACAAGTCAAATACTAATCTTAGGTGTATCAGCAGCAACAAACTTTTCAACTTCTTATGCAGGGCTTAGGTCTGGTAGGATGCCTTTACTAGGAGTATCTCAAAGGTCATAAGCCTAATATCTTTTCCATGGACCCAGTGGGCAAGAATTTGGATAGTGATAAATGTAAAACTGAAGACAAGTAATGAATCTGTGGCTAAGGTGTAAGGATTGAAATTCGCCTGCACGATGGCTTCGTCATTGCGCTGCAATACCCTATATGAAGAATAACTACGGGTTTCCTAACCTGCCAGTCAGTAGGTTAAGCTGCACCGTTTGTTGAAATTTTTACATACGACGAAGTGCCCATTGAAAAAGAGAAGCCGGAGGGTTGTGGATACCAATTGGTCCATTTAGCCTTTGGATCAACCTGTCATTGAGAAGGCCGAAGCACGTCAGGAACTAATCAGTAAAGGCTAAGTACCTCTTGCATTTAGAAATCTAACGTTAGCACCTGTACGATGCGTGCGACTGATCAGACTGAGACCTTCTGAGGCTTGTGATTGCGGTAATGGATAAGTTAACAGAACAAGGATCACTGATGGAGACAATTCATGGGGGTTATCCGTTATTATCCCTAACTGGATGCTTTTGTGCTGGCGTCTACTTTTTCCATAGTGCATTCATAAGGCGGAATTGTCCGTAGGAGAACTCAAGTAGGTCAGGAAGAGATCGTTGAAAACTTAAGTCATCTTGTATTCGGTTTGCTATTCCTAAACCCTAGAAAATGTGTGCGACGGATACCGTTAAATTCTCCAAGGTGGAAAGAGAGTAACGACAATGAATATGGATGTGTTGTGAGCTCAAGGTGCTTAAACATCATGCACTATATCGTGGGCGTCCTCAAACTACATCAGGGCCAGTTTCGAAGAAGTGGTCTTGCGAATCGCAGATATGGAATATGCTTTGTACTTTGACAAAACATAGAAATCTTTGTATCTCCTTCCTAAATGCCTGCAGGTTTTGGACTTCTCTTATTCCGCGAGGCAGCCTGTTCCATATGTTCAAGTACACAATTAAGAAGAAACGAGATCGCTGTATCTTCTTTGATTTCAACAGGGTAATAACATGGCCTTTGTTTCGGAGTTTAGCTTCAGATGCGCTGCTTAGTTTAATGCCAGTGATATTACTTTGCAACTGTTTATGATTTAGCTTATGTAAGAAGCACACTTTAAGGATAATGCGCATTTGCCATTAGGCTTAATTTTAAGGTGTTCACACCTTTGTCGGTAACTCAGCGCTTGCTGTGATGGAGTCAACATCTTCGTAAAGCGTCGCTGAGCTATTCTAGCAGAACCAGGTCCGACTTCCGTAGGTCGCTGCATATAAAAGAGCAATATTCTAGATGTGGCCTGACGTGGCTCTTATAGTTCTGCGTCTGAACCGAAGAAAAGAGCTAGGCGATCCAACCGCACTGCAGCGTCTGTGACTCTAAACCCACTGGGTCACCTCACTCCCATCAGTGGGCAAGCCTCAAACATGCCTGCGTCCACTTCTCCAACCACAGACGCTTCACTTGGAGATTCAGCCATGACACCGATAGCTCACAGCCGAAGGAAATCCGGTGCAGACAAAAAGCAGGTAACGTACGCACCGATTGCATCGACAAACACACAGGGAGAGACACACCTAAGTTCGTCTTCAGTACCGTGCACGCGTGGCGCAAAGCAGCTTTCACTGTGAACTCCAGTGGTGCCCTCTAAACAACCTGAATTGCCGGCAAGAAGTATAAAGCCAACACTCGCTAGACAAAACCACGCTGCGCTAACTCTTGTGTGCACCAATGTTCCCGAATCCAAATCTGGAACAATAAAAGGCAAGTTGCAAGACGATCGCAATCAGTGGAGTTCCATCTGCCAGGCGATTGGCATTCGGGTTGAGCCTGAAATGCTGCAACGCGTAGCGCGTCACCCGACCTCAGTGCAAAATAAATAAATATAGGTATATTTCTAGACAAGCGATAGATGCTGTTCCTGCGCGGGATCAGATTAAATTGTATATAACATCCGTGCTCATGCATGGAGAAGAAATATCGTTAACAACTGCTTTTGATCGTGGTTATCTTACCGAACAGTAAAGCAGGGATAAATACAAACGTTTCGTAGGCCTCGACATTTTTGAAGGCAGTAGTTTGGGTCTCCGTAGCTTATGTACGAATTCTGCGCTTTTCACCGGCTACCGCTGCCAAACCTTGAGGTGCCTGATTCCATTAGTAAACGATCAATCACTAGAGGAAATTTGATCCATTTTCTTTGGTCACATCACCGCATTTCAAACATCTATTAGTAGCGGGCTCGTGGAAAGGAATAAGCAAGCCAAAATTAGATCGTAAAAGTAGAGGGTGGAAACAAAGGAAATAACAATAGTGGCTAACAATTTAGCCTTTCTTAGAAATGTGCGACTGAAAGGCCGGCCCACTTAACCAGAAAATACACTAATATTGGAAAATGGAGCCAAAATATAGCCCAGAAACAGCATACCAGAACCGCAAACCTGGCGCGAATTTCAAAGTGTAAATCTCCAAACATGCGGAATCAACGCCGTTTTGGGGCCGAAATGTTAACTAAAACGGGACAACAATGGGCAGTCTAAGACAAACCCTAGGCGCTGGTTACGACAAAGGTAAAATAATTAAGCTAGGTGCAGTGGTTTTGGAGATATTTGCATTTGTGGCAGTCGGCGGCGGATAGCGCCATTTTCGAGCCTCCGCTAAATTCACGTTCTGCTTTGGAAGCAGATACAGAAAAAAGGAAGAAATAATACAAAAGCTGCTAGGCGTAATAAGTTCCGAATATGGAGTAGTAACTGAGAATGCCTAAGATAGCGTGTAATTCGCTGCAGTAGCGAAGTATGACGCAGTGGGCCGAAAAGCATACTTTCTCAGTAAACGTAGTAAAAGTTGGGAAAACAGACGGAAAGGTTTTAAGGAAATACTAGGTAGACGGTAGGAATTATTATATAGGTAGAACAGCACAGGATATGGTGTAGCTAGCCCACAGCCAGAGTGCGACCATGTGCGATGTTCAGAGTATATTGGGCCGCAGAATCCACTATGAATGTGGAATTCAACGTTTTTAATGCTCCGATGTGGATGCAAAAATTATACCAAAGCCGCACAAGCTGAGTCCATATGGATAGGACAAGGGAACATAAAACTCATTTGCCCCGTCTGAACTAGGATAACGAAAGCAATTCCTACAGAAATATTACCAGTTTCGACTCTTTGAGGCTATTTTATACATCGTTATGGTTATATAACTGACACTAGTGAGCCGGGGCGGTCTTCCAGTGATAATAAAAATACTGATGTGAGAAAATTCACAAAATGTGTCCAGGTGTGAAATACCTTGGGTTCCGCTTTGGTTAGACACGAATATCACTGCTTTTGGGGGTTGCGCCATCTCAAGCATGACTGATTAGTGGGCCACAGGTGCTAAAGCACACGACTGTGCATTAAGTTGCTAGTTTAGAGTTTTATTTCTCTTAGCTGATAGTCGGATGCAAGTGCCTCTGGTGCTGGACCAGAATAACGCAATCGTTCCCTGGAGAAACATCATCAGTTTCAGCACTTTGAGGTTATGTTATATATCTTAATGGATGTGCCACCAATGCTAATGAGCTAGAGCTGTCTTCTATTGATAATAGAGAAATAGGTGTCCAAAAAGTTAGCGAAATGCATTCAGGTGGGAAATACCACGAATGCCGCTTGGTTAGGCATGATCACCTCATCTTATAGAGGTTGCACTTTCTCATTTGTTACGGATTATTTGGCCTTATGTGTTAAAGCACACCATTGCTGCATCGCTTTGCTACTTTGAGCTCTAACTCTTTAGGTTGAGAGTCCGATGCAAGTGCAAGTGATATACACCAGTGTAAGGTAATTGAAAACTGGGATATCACAGCAGCTATTAACTTAGAGGTTTCCTAGGAGGAAGATTCCCCATTGTCAGGCAAACTGAATGAACAATAATATAACGCAAACAGAGAAGATAACGGAAAACAAGTGAGAGCTGGTTTTTTCACCCACTATTACGCATTACGTATGGTAGGCTTTGGAGCAAGGTAAAGGTTAAAAGTACGCACGAACGGCCAAGGAAAGAAGAAGTGGTGGTCAAAATATCTGGGTGTCTGGCTGTTCAGGTGACAGGGGCCTCACTGCCGCATGGTTAGCTTTTTGCCAGAGAAAGGGAATCCGGAAAAATTGTTGTGCAAGCATAAAGGATTAAAGAAAAGGATCTGGTTTTTCATAATGCCTGTCTACCAGCGTTTCCGGTAGTGATAGGCATACGTATAACTGATAAAACTAAACGTACCGGCCAAGAAAGTTTAAGTGGAGAGGAAATGCCTGAATATAGGTTATGGTGATATTGCCTTCGAGGTGGGTAGGTGGCCCCGTTATATAATCAGCGGTGTAAAGTAGTGAGTACTTAAACCTAAGGGAGTGCATCGGTTATGGGCAACTAGTAGAGGCCGATTACGTAGGCTAGTAGAAATACCTATAAAGCAGGCAATTTATCCGACTATTTTAGACAGCTAAATGGTAACTTACGGGTGCACCATATGTGTGGACAACAACGCTAGAACCTGGCATTTCACATGAGGCTTAATGTTGTTAAAATATTTTTAGTAGACGTGACTCATGAGTCACAAGTATAAGTACTCGCAAGAGACCAAGTGGACTAGGTTTTTGGAAAATACTAAGGGGTAAAGATGGAGACGAAGGAACCAAAGTGTAGAAGATAAGGAAGAAGTGAAGTAAAGTTTGTCCGTTCGGATTGCTTCCCCATTGCTATGCAATATCCTACCTGGTCAGTGCCTACAGACTTACGATGCTCCCATGCAATAGTACTAGGCTGCTTTACGTGCTGATCTGTTGAGCAGTAAGAAACTGGACGTCGAGAAGGAGCTTTCAAAGGATTTTAGCTACCGATTAGTGTTTCCAGGTTGCCTTTGCGGTAGCGTCTACTATTTCAAGACTTCCTAGTTAACTAAGTGTCGGTGGAAGCCAGTAAAGCGCTCAGCTACTACTGGGGTAGGCTGAACCTTTTGTGGTCGGATTAGCAATCCTAACATCTGTAAGATGCGTGCAACTGATCGGACCGAGATCCCTCACGTGGTGTGACACGGACCGCAAAGTATGGGGAGGACTTGTGAGCCCAAGATGCTCTTGTCATGAAGCTTAGTTGAGCGCAATACAAAGTTGCGCCAGAGCTGACCAAAATGTGATCTATGCCCCATCGGGGCCGGTCTCAAATTGGTTGTCATCAGAATCACAGTTGCTGTAAATGTGTCTTATATTATCCAGGCACAAAAACTTTCTTACCTCCTGCTTGAAAGCCTATGCATTGTGAATCTCCCGCAGCTGTGAAGGTAATTTGTTCCAGATATTTACATGAGCGACAAGGAAGAAACTTGAATGTAGTTTCTTCCTCGCTGGTAGCGGGGCAACCGTGCAGTGCTTGTTTCGAAGGTTGAATTCTGATCCTCTTCTCAGTTTCAGGCTGGGGATATCACTGTGCACCGCTTGGTATATTAACTTATGTAAGAAGCACAGGTTTAAGATAATGCGCCGCAGCCATACAGGCTGGAGTTTGAGATGGTTACACCTCCGTAGGTAACTAAGCGCTGGGCGTTGTGGGGCTACTATTTTGGTAAGCCGCTGGTGAGCCTTTTCGCGCAATATGCGGTCTAATTTCCGCAAATTACTGAAGATGAAGGGGCAGTATTCCAGCTGCGGACGAACATGACTGCGGTAAAGCTCCAACCGTGCTTCAGCCGAGTTAATGTGGCGGCCTATGTGGAAGACCATTCTGCGTGCTTTTGCTACCTTATACTGCACATTCTCTGAAAAGTTGAGGGTAAGAGAAAAGCGAATACCTAGGTCAGTAGCCAACGTTTATAGAAGGATGGGCGTACCATTCAACGTAAACGCACCATCCGATATGGAGCATTTGTGGGTCAGAATACTATATTTATCAGCAGAGAATGTCATTTATCAACTTTGACACCAAGACTAAGGTCTTCAGGTCCTCACGGATCTCTTGTAGTGCGGATAATTTGGCGCTTGGTGGGAAGACATCCACGACCTTTATATCGTCGGCAAAGAGGAATGGGCGACCACGGCGAAGGCTGCTACAGCTGTCGTTCACATAAATCAAAAACAGGGTTGGTCCAAGCACGCTGCCTTGCACAACAACGCTGGAAACTGTGCCAGGGATGGACTCAAAGTGTACTACCTTCACGGACTGCGTACGCCCGGTTAGGTAGGATTTAAGCCATTCAAACAGAGGAGTGACTACACCGTAAGCCTTGAGCTTATGTACTATGCGTTTATGGGGGACCCTATGGAACGTTTTTTGCATATCGAGGTATAGCGTAATATTCGCCAGATCTGAATTAATCGCGCCAGTGGCCAGGTTGAGAAAATCAAGCTGGCAGGTTGCGCAGAATCGTGCGCTTAGAAGACCATGCTGTGACCTGCTAACGTGGCCTCCTGCATTCAAGCAGGCCATAAGCGCACGCTTAACCGATTTCTCCATCACACGTGAGAGAATAAATGTGTGGTTTATGGGTCGGTAGTTGCTGACTTCCTGTACGGAGCCACCTTTATGGCGCGGTGTGATGACAGAGTGCTTCCAAGCCAATGGGTATTGGTCCTTCTCCATAGAGAGTGTGAAGAGTTTCAAGAGGAGTATGGAAAGGTCATCGCCCCCATTCTTAAGTAGTATGGGTGGAATTCCATGTTTGGTGGATGGTTTTATGGTTTTGATAGCGGAACGGATGCCTTTTAGATCGAACTGAACCGTGGAGAGCAGCTGGTTTGTGGACACATCCAGCTCAGCAGTGACCGGGGACAGTTCTTCACACTGGGACTCTTTGAAGTAAGAGCTGAACATCTCACATTTAGTCCGTGGATCTTCACTTGCTTTGCAAGAACCGACGCGTCTGGAAGTGCTCTTTGCTCCATAATGAGGAGTGCGAGAACGCAGCAGCCAGCTGAGGTGCTTGGCCTTGTTTGCACTGGCCATGGCTGCTCTTTCTTGGGATGTTTTAATCAATACAGACCTGGACGATAGCTGGCTCGCAATCTCGTTGGCTCTCAGCACATGCGCAAAGTTGAACGTCTTGTAGTAGGAAAGTCGTAGGTGCCTCAACCTTGCATGCAGCTTAGTTTGCCTCCTAATTTTTCCTGAACTTTTATTTAAAGGAGTAAATGGAGCCAATAGGTCTAGACAATAGTGCAGTTCGCCATAAAATATGGCGGACGATTGCTCCAGGGAGTCGGACAGAAAGGACAGTTCCCATTTCCTCGCTCGAATAATCGTGGCAAATGTGGGCCAGTCTATGGAGCTTATCGGTCGGTATATCTCAATGGCCTCTGATCTACTCGTACAGATTGCCTGGATGTTTGCAAACAGCGAGCAGTATACCACTCTGTGGTCGCTCCCCGGAAACTCTAGGCCTACCGATGCACGTATATTGGATATACCCAGTGTAAATATCAGGTCTAACAGGTGTTTGTACCTGGTCGGCGTTGATACATGCTGCACCCATCCTCCCACGTTGATGCAAGCTAATAGCCCACTATACTTCGCTGGGGCAGTGGGTGGAAACCACTGGATTTCAGGAAGATTGAAGTCGCCCGCCACAAGCTTGCATGCATACGGATGGCTCGCAGCTAGCTCAAAAGTAGTTATTAGTAGTAGTAGTAGTAGTAGTAGTTATTAGCGCTTTGTCACTCACAGGTGATGTATCAGGAGCCCTGTAAATGCATCCAAGTAGTAACTTGGGTCCCTATGGCATCAACCGTTATCCATATAGAGTCCAATATTTCGGTGTTATCTAGGACTTCGATACTAGCAGAGAAATTTTGCTTCAGATAAATAGCACACCCTCCACCTCGTTTGTGTGTACGCGAATGTGTATACAGCTGGTAGCCTTGAATGAAAAAGGAGTCATCGAACGTAAAGGCACCAAACCATGTTTCGGTGACTAGTATTGCATCAGGCGCAGCAAGGATAGCCAAAGGGCATAGAATATTCAGCTTGTTGTTCAGCGACCTGGCATTTATGAGTATAATGGAGAAAAGTTGGCCAGTGTCTCCCAGTTTTATGGATGACATAAAGGGAGCACGAAGAGCTACTGGGCCATCTGTAGAAGCTGTAGAAACTGGGTCAAAAGAAGTAAAAGCGTGCTTTTTGTTGGTGACGTATTGGGTGACGGGATGAGCTTGTCGCGGCTCATCCCTACCTGGGATAAAAAAAGGCGCGGGATGTGGTGTAGAAAGAAGGGAATATGCCCGCTCAGGTAGCTTTTGTGGCGGAAACAACCGGTGGAATAAGGTAGGTACTCCAGAGTCCGGACTATCTGGTACATGGTAAGAAGAACCTTGAATAATATTGGGTGATATACTAGCTGCGGAAGTCCGGTGTGTGGATATGGAACGTGTGATTGTTTCCCTGTTACCGCGGGCTATTTTTATTACCGCTAGCTTTCGCGGTTTGAGAAAAAGTCCATCCATCATTGTTGCACTTTGTAGTAGTTCAAAGTTTGTTACGACGGTATTTAAAGTTGCTTCATCCTTAAAATATATTTTGATCGGTGCAGGGAATTTACTGCTTCTTTTAGGTAGTTTCTCAACACGTACCGAACGTGTTGCTAAACCAAATACTGCAAGGACAGCTCTCGTAAATGCATCCAAAGAAATATCCTCGGGTACGTTAAGTACCTGGGTAGTATACGGCCAAATACCCCCTTCAGATGTCGGCTGGGGGGTGGCCTCACACTTTGCTGTTTCAGGGGTGTGTGAGGTTTGGGTAGCTGCCTTCGGCGATTTTTTCGGAGTCATCCTTACGCGGGGCCGTTTGACTCTGGGCGCCATCGTCGTTTCAGGTGGAAATTTTGGTTCAAGCTCATATGTGTGTGGCTTCTGAGACGAGAATAGCACGGGAACCTGCTGATCACTATGAGTGTGAGGAACCCGATCTCCAGGCTCAAAGTGTGATAGGCCCCCACGTCGGTTCACCCTCAGTGGCCCCAAATATAGCTGTTTTAGCTCTGCTTTATTACGCAGCTCTTCACAACTTGTCATTATACGTCGGAGAGTTGATTCATCCCTAGTACTTAATTCGAGTGATGCCGCGAATTTACTTATTCTTTTGTTCAGTCGCACAACCTCTAGTGGGTTTCCTTGGATTCCGTTGACCTCAAGAATCCAGCTCCTGAACACTTCCAAGGATGTGTCATCAGGCACGTTAAACGCAATAATACTAAACGTAATATTTCTTCCTTTGGTACCCGTGTGCAGTGCGGCTGCCGGCTTGGCTGTTTCTGACGCAGAAATGAATGGTATGGTTGTAGCAGGCGAGCAGCATGGTGTATTTTGCTCGCGAAGCCGCTTAGTTGGAGGAACCGGCGTGTGTCGGTTTCAGACAGGTGACATACTAGATGCTGGCCGACCAAATTGGGGTACTTCGGGTGGCAAGGCGCAGCTTGCTGCGTTGATCGTCTTTGAGCAAGATGCCTCTGCGACTTGCCCTCCTGGTCCATTGGGACGATCTGTACAACCGTGTGGAAACTCTGTTGTAGGCCAACAAGTCCCGGGTTTCTTCTCAGGACAACTACTTATCTCCCAAAGTCGCTTGGGGTCATGGGTATCCATAACCTCCAGTTTTAGCATTTCTGCCATCGAGCATTGGTTTTGTACCATTTGTTTGATCCCACCCTGAGCTACATCCTTTGAGACATCTAAATCAACTATGTGGGAGGCCTCCGGGGTGTCAATATTCTGCAGAGGATCAGAAGATATTCCAGGAGCCCACTCATTAGTAGCCTTGGATGCAAAAAGCTTTTCGTAACGGCGTTGCATGGCTGTCTTTGCGTTCACTAATTTTCACTGGACAAAGGTTGTGCGCGACCGGGAGTCTTTTTGGTATGGCAGGAATTTACGGGCCAAACGCTCTGTATCAAACCTGAATAGCACGGGACATTGGTTTTTCATAGCCCTTTTCCTCAGTCTGATGCAACTGATTAAATTACCTTCTAGACCGCAGAAATCCATCAGTACCTTCTTGATGGTGTGAACTTTTAAACCGTCAGGTATATTATAAACCACTACCTCCGTGAGGCATTTTATCCGGTCCAAGACCTCAGTACTAATAGCATTGAGGAAGCGCATAGAAGCCTCGGAGCACTTTTCATCCATTACATTGCCAGGGTGAACTAATCTTGTAATAGCCACTAAACGCTCAGCTATTGGCTGTAAGCTGTTAATGGTCACTTTCATACTCGCCAACTCCTCTTGCAGCTGCGCGATTTCTCGGCGCATAGAAGAAAATACGTCCATCACCGTAACGGAGCACGGCATGGTCACGTTGGTCGCTGTATTGCCACCCACTTTATTCGCTTTGTTTACACGACGGCTAGTAGATATTCCTCCTTTTACCGCAAGCATTTGAAACCAAGGTAGAGAGTCAGCCACGAAGGAGAATAGTAATGGAAAGGGGAGAAGTAAAAAATAAGGGACAACGATATTGCCAAGGAAAATACCAGATGGCGGAAGTCTGATAAATATCAGAGTAGATTTAAAAGATCTCTAGTAGGCAGATGGTAGACTGTACCAGATGTATAACTCCCACAAAGATACAACCAGTCGAGAGTGAAACGAACCAATCTCGTGTAATCCCGAGTTAGCTAGTTCTTCACTACGTCGTTTCTAATTGAGCAGTTCTAGTTCTTAAGCTACCCGTGGCTGAATTATTACTTCACTTCATGGCAGACCGACTATGCCCGTACGTAAGCGCTCAGACCCACTACGATGGGCTTCCTTCGTTTTTACTTCTCCCGTATTTGTACAGGTTCAAATAAGGACGTCTGAACACACTCCGATTTTCACTGTTACAATTGTCATGACAGGTCTGTATAATTGCACTTATTTGCTCATGCTTTCAGGGCATGTCTCACATAGCCGAGAATATAAGTTTATTTATTTACTTATTGCAATGGAGTAGCGTAGCGTGAATTACTGGTCAAAAAATAAATTGCCCACAAAAGCCAGCATTACCCGAAGGTGACATGACGCTTGCTCGTATTCGCTGCCTGATGATTGCTAGCATCTCAACATCCAACAAAAAGACTCCAGCTGGTAGGATACTCGAAGACCAAGCCGTCCGTAAACGAGTGGTCTACATATTGTTTGGTGAAGGTAAGCAAGGGATAAACCTAATCTCTGTTTTTCGCCTTGGCGGAAAACAAGCGGACCCAGCCAAGTTTCCCTCTCTGAAAATTGGCTGTCAGGATGAAGAACAGTGCCTACGCATCCTGTAACAGACCCAGCGCCTCAAGGGAGAAAGACATTCTGAACCAACTCTACCTGGAGGACCGAGTCCAAAGGAGGCAAGCTAGCTGCATGCTGCGAACCCGATGAGCAAATGGAGAAACTGATCTACCGATGGTGGATTTTCGCGTAGTCAAGGAAACAGAAATTTAAACATAAGTCCATCCTCCTTCTTCCGGGACCTCAAACATAAAGAGCGGAATACAGGTAATAATGGTGATTGTGCGCAGGCGCAGAAACAAGCTAGATGAGCTTCTACTCCTTATCTCTAAACAGCAACCGGATCTAATAGCGTCCACCTAAGCCTGGCTCTCATCTGCCAATCCTGACTCGGAGGTTCACGTTTCCGGATGTCAGCTGCTGCACTGCCATCGTTTTGTTGGGATGTCTGGAGGCGGAGTAAACCTCTATGCAAATAACTGCCTCACGGCCCACATTGCCGAACCCGTTTGTGACAAGGATTATATGTCAGAAATGCTCTGATTTCGAATCCATGACGGATACAAATCGCTGTTGGTCGGTGTTGTCTACAGAGCCCCAATTAGACCCGGCTCACACCCATTACGCTCCGGACGAACCCGCAGCCGAGTACAAACTGTCTCCATATGGGTGACTTCAACACCCCCGGTATAAGCTGGGACCTTCTTTACAGTGGTCTCTCACCTGACTCCTTTGATGTTGACCTCTTTGAGACCGTTCACGAGAGCAACCTGATAGCATGTCCTGACACCAACACGGTTGGCGCATGGTCCGACACCAAAAGTTCTAAACCTGGTGCGCACATAGGCCCCACCTGGTGTCGCAAATCTAACAATCCTCCAATTTGTTAAGAAAAGTGTTCATAAGACCGTCTTATTTTCGTGGACAAGACGCCTCGCAATCTACGGTCAGGAGACACTGCAACTCAATTTCTGACCCACTGACCATCCCAGATTAAGAACGGCTGCGAGCGACATGGACTGGAGTATGCCGCGATCATTGGAACTCGATGACGCATGGGAATGCCTACCAGTTATGATGATGCGGTTTATTAAACTTTGTTCCAAACTGCAGGAGTGGACCACCGTCAGTAGCACCCCATGGATTGATAAAGACGTAAGATCCCTGATTAAAAGACGACGGTAACAATTTGACAACTTCAACAGCACATGACTGACAGCGAGCTACTTAGAGAACAAAGCGGTCAGAAACCTATGCACCCTGAGAAAACGAGACAAAGATTACAATAGGAACATGGACTGGACATTGATTCACAAGACTGTCCCACAAAACGTTTTGCCTACCTGAAGCGAAATGTGAAAAAGGGTAATGGAATCCCCGCCCTATCCTCTTCTAAGGAAGGTCTTGTTAGCTGCGGCGATGATTTAAAAGCAAACTTACTGGCTGCGCAATATTCCGCAGCCTATTCAGTAGAATATCCGCTGCTCAACAACTGTTTGCCTTGCGAACAACTCCTCTATGGACCAAGCTGAAAGTAAACTCGAGGTGGTCACTAAACCACTCCTAGAACTGGACCCGAACTCTTCCTTAGGACCGGAGGGATTGCATCGCAGCTCCCCTAAAATGGATAGCTGAGTAGGTCGCCGCCCCTCTCGGCCAAGTACTTCGGCAATCCCTTGCAGTCGGCTGCCCACCCAGAGGCTGGAAATCAGGTACCGTCCTGCCTAGACACCCGGGAGGAAGCTAACAAGTCCCAGCGAAGCACCGGCCAATATGTCTGACGTCAGTCGTAGGCGAAACCATGAAACCAATAGCCTAGTGCGCCATCCAGCTACAATGGGTGAACCCAAACATGGCTTCCGGAGAACACGCGCAAGCATCTCTAACTTAGATGGAAACATTATAGTGTCGCTCATCACATCACTGGCATCCCAAGACTGCGGTTTTGTCCTGGTTGGTACTCATCAGTTGGAGATAGCCCGAGTTGGGTTGGAACTCAGAGCATAGTGGCTCATGGTTGACGTCATAAGCACTACGCCACTGAGATCCGCGAGCAACGCTTGGTACAGCGGAAACGAATTCAAAGTTGGACTTGGAAAATCCGCTGATGGTTGGGTTGCTACAAGCCACCTCTATTGAGGTCTCGGTTCACTGGAGGTGGACCTCGGTCATTCCCGTCAAAAAGTACTTAAGTAAAATGAAAACATTATAGTGTTGCTCATCCCAACACTGGCATCCCAAGACCGCGGTTTCGTCCTGGTTGGGACACATCAGTTCGAGATAGCCTGAGTTGGGCTGGAACTCAGAGCCTAGTGGCTCATGGTTGACGCCATAAGCACTATGCCGCTGAGATCCGCGAGCAACGCTTGGTGCAGCGGAAACGAAGTCATCTCTAACTTACTCATAGCCAGCGAAGCATAGACAGAATTCATAAATGTCCGAAAACAGGTTTAGGTAATATTCTTTGAATACAGTAAAGCATTTGACTAAGTTCCGCAGGTACGACGGTTACATAAACGCCAGGGAATTGTGAGCACAGGAAATCTTCTCCCCTGGATTGCCGATATCTATTGAGAGGTAGGACAATATGGGTACAAGTGAACCAAACCCCTCCGTTCCAATGCCTATGCCTAGTGACGTTCCCCAAGCATCAGTGATTAGACGAGAGCTCTTCTAACTGTACATTAACAATCTGCCAAATGCTCTTCAAACCGACTGCTTGATCTACGCAGCTGACCTCAGACTATGGTCAGCAGTATCCAGAATTGAGAATGCGGACATATTACAAGGGGCTCTAGGTCAGCTACGCGAATGGTCCGCCAAGTGGGCATCGTCAGTAAACCGAGATAAATGCTCTTTTCTGTTAATGGGTAACACTGAACCGTACGGTGCATACCACACTGATGTGTTTATCCTCAGGACTACGACGCATAAGAGAGATCTCGAGGTTATCTTGACGCCTGACCATGGAAGGACGCTGGACACGTTGAAGAAGGTGGCCAATGAAAGAAGCATGGTGGCTGCTGTAAGAAGATGATTCGCTCGAATGACCTAAGATTTTTCGATCTTTCTTTACTTCGTGCGGCATTTAAGCCTTAGAATATGGCCAATCAACTATCCATCCGCTTTCAATGTTTGAATGCCCTTTGCTGGAAAAGGTTCAGGAACGTACCTGGAAAACTGTTCTGGGGCTTCGTAAGCTTCCGTACACAATTCGAGTCCAGCAATTAAATCTGCTCTCCCTGGAGCTCCGCCGTCGCCGGGGTTATCTTGTATACATTAGGCGGAGCAACTTGCCACCTACGAGATACGTGCTTGTTGGGGTCGAGCTCCCCTGGTCTCCCACGAGGCAGACCTACGCGTCGTCCATCCATCTTTTTTGCATTCTAGCGACAACTGGAAGTAGCCCGCAAGTAGGGATTTCAGAAGGTTGTGGTTAATGCGCCGTCCTTTCGCGGTCTTAACCGCCAACATATTTGCGAAGTTTTTCCCAGCTTTCATTCAGCCACATCTGGAATACTGCGTCCAGATTTGCCCGCCCTGCATTTTTGGGGCAAAACGGAGCTCTAGAGGGTTTTGCGAGTAGGTACCAACTTGGTTGAAGTGTTACGGGGGCAATAGTACACGAGCGTCTAATTAGCTTGGGTATATCTTCAATGCACCGCTGACGGATACGAGAAGGCCTAATCCTTACTTACCGCATTGTAACAGGGAAGGTTGGACCGGACATGAGCTGGCTATTTAGCCCAGCTAGGTTGCCTTGTCTTCGTGTGCTCATCCCATGTAGCTACACAAGCCGCGTTTTGACCGGGTCTAGCGGAAACTCGGTGTTTGTGTAGAGTCAGTGAGCGCTGGAACTAGCTTCCAGAAATTGTATTCGGGGAACTTAATGTGAAGGGTTTCGGGCGTCAGTTAGACGCTGTTGTATGACAACACGAAACCTTTCCCTTTTCCTGTCTATGTCCATTTTCCTACGTTGGGTTCCCAACCCGTCATTCTCTTCACTCGTTGGTGTTAACTTTCATTTAAATTACTTTCGTTCCTCTTTGTCTTCCGTTTTCTTTGTACGTCTTCCTTAATTCACGTGAATTATACAGCGGGACTACTAGTAGAGGGAACGCGTGCATCACTTGGTGCGTCTAGGTGTGGTTCGGAGGTTTCGTTTTGTACCTGCGAACGAGGTCCGTTTTATCGCTCTCAATTAGGTCAGGATTTTAAAAGAGTCATGTCCCTCTAGAGTATATTTTAACGCGATTTTCACTTATACTTTAATGTAAAACTTCCAGGTTTTATGCTTCTATCTTTTCTTTCCTATCACCTCCTCTTTTGGACACGACCAGTGGACGTCGTCTTAACGTCGCTGTCGAGGGAGAGAGATCAGTGGGGCCTACTGCGGCCAAAGCTAAAACTAGAAGCAGTATCTTAGCTGGCAAAACTATACCATGCACCGTTAAATTAACGGACATCTTTTCCGTGCGTTCTCAAATGGCCGATCTTCAAAACGACGTAGCGAAGCTCAAGTTGGTCTTTAACACAATAGAACCTTTTACTGATAGACTGGCAGCCATAGCTACTATGATGCACCCCAAGGGCTGTATGGAAGCTAAGCAAGTGGAATTTGCTAGAAGGTTAATTAATACGAGTTGCACCGAGGTGATGGATCGACTAAAATGTCTTAATGAGGCAGTGATTTATAATGTTCCAGACCGCCTGAATCTGCACACCATTCGTAAAATACTGAGGAAAGTGTGTGGCTTGGAACACAATCTTCTGAGCTGCACAAGGCTGAGAAAATAGGTTATGAAAAATCAATGCCCCTCTTAGTCAAGTTCGATAATGAGAGCTCGACTCTGAAGTTTCTCTTCTATCAAAGGGAATTTAGGACTCGCACCACGTTCCTTGACTTAAAGTTAGTACCGGCAAGAACGGCGTTGCAACGCCGTTACGATAGTCTAAGGGAGAGTTCCGCACATAGCAGATGTGTTCAGGCGAATTGTGACAAATGTCCGACGCCAGTGAACCTATGTGGCTTAGGTACTGTAGACCTTGACACTTCGTCTGACATAGATACTGGATCGCTTGCTTGCTTGGATGAACCTGCAAACCCTAGGATCAGTACTATCCATAAAGCCACATCATACATAGATCAACTCAGCCAACCTGAGAACAAAATAGGAAAACCCTCAGTTAATACTAAGTGCTCAGCCACTGATACAAGTCGATCAGTTAAACCGGAAGGGCCAATGGTTGACGAATCTCTAACACAACCTGTAAACAGCCCAGTTAGATCGGTCCTGTTGGGAAAATTCTACAACGATCTGAGCAAGCCCAGCAAAACCTATACTCAGAGAACAGAGCCGCCAACGCCTCGAGCTAAAAGACCCCGCATATGGACCACACCACCGAGTTCACCTGAGACGCTGGGCTCAACGCCACCAACTTTGAAAATAAGGAAAGCCGAGACGCTAGCGCCATATAATGCTGCCTGCGGGAATGGATGTTGCAGCGCACTAGTGTTCCATGTTCCAGACGATATATCCGTGAACGCATTTAGGCGTCCAATCATTGCGGTTAATGGCATTGCAGAGAATGCACCGCGGTTTCAAAGACTGACTAAGCGTGTAACCCAATTTGCGGCTCCGATCAAACTGAATGCCAAGGATGACGCAGTATTACGTACTCTCATAGCTAACCGTGAACAACTTCGCAATGCAACAATGCTAAGCCAGCTTACGTTCGGGCCGCTGAAGAAAAGCTTACCTAAAGCTGCGAGGAATCCTAACATCAAAACAGGCTTTAAGCAACGCGAGCCCAGCGCCTCCAGCAAGAAACAACGAGCTTTATCTGACCGCTTATACAGCATTGTGGCTAACACTACGAAGGCATCCAGTGCTAAACGGGCTTGCAGAGCAAACACACCTAGTCACTCACCTACGATGGCTGTCACCCACACAAGCCTTAAATATAGCAAGATCTGTAGAAAACCGGTCGCAACAGCCGGGTTGGGACAATGTGGAGTTCAGCGTACTTGCATTTAATGTTTCAGATGGCATATAGACGGGCGAGCTTAAGAGCATAATCCTTAAGGTTAACGGTATTGCGTAAAATTCGTTACACGTTGAGAGGATGGTCAAAAGGATCAGTAAATTTCCAGCCCCAATCAAACTGAGAACAGACGATAGTAGAATCTTGCGCACTATACTTTTGAATTGTAAGCAACTCCGCAATGATACCAAGTCAAGGCAACTTCATTTCGGACCACCAATTCGGAACCACAAATTTTCTATACCTGCCGGGTCCATAACAATAAACGGCATCACCATCAAACGGAACGCCATGACAACAGATCTGGGTTTGCGCTACTCCATGAGCCACAACTTTGCAGAGCAAGTTTATTATCAAGTGGCAAGGGTAAGGGGATAATCGTTCCACATACGCCGTTACATAAAACCGCAGACGCAAGGCTAGAACTCTATAAGAGCCACGTCAGGCCACATCTGGAATATTGCTCTTTTATATGCAGCAACCTACGGAAGTCGGAGCGTGCTCTGCTTGAAAAAGCTCAGCGACAATTTACGACGACGTTGACTCCATCAAAGCAAGCGTTGAGTTACCGACAAAGGTGTGAACACCTTAAAATTCAGCCCATATGGCAAAGGCGCATTATCCTTAACCTGTGTTTTTTACATAAGCTAGTTCATAAAAAGCTGCACAGTAATATAACTTGTCTTAAACTAAGGAGCGCATCTGAATCAAAACTCCGAAACAAGGGCCATTTTATTACCCTGCTAAAATCAAAGAAGAGACAGCGATCTCGTTTCTTCTTAGTTGTGAACGTAAACATACGGAACAGACTGCCTTCCAGAATAAGAGAAATCCAAAACTTGCAGGTATTCAGGAAGGAGATACAAAGATCCCTATGTTTTGGCAATGTACAAAGCATCTTCCATATCTGCGATTCGCAAGACCACATCTTCGAAACTGGCCCTGATGTCGCTTGAGGACGCCCACGATGTAGTGCATGACATCTAAGTGCCTTAAGCTCACAACTCATCCACATTCATTGTCGTTACCGTTTTAGCACCTAAGAGAATTTAGCGGTTTCCGCCGCACCAATTTTTGGGGTAAGAATAGCAAACCGAGTACAAGATGATTTTATTCTTCAACGATCTCTTCCTAACCTACTTGAATTCTGCTACGGACAAATCCACCTTAGGACTGCACTATGGAAAAAGTAGACGCCAGCTAGCCGAAAAACCTCCTCGTGGTGCCAACTGGGTGGTTCGGGTTTAACCCGTTCCAGCTAATGGTTCGGCAGCAGGGTTTCAGGACGTGGTGGGTTTTCGCCTGGCCAGCGTTCTCTCTATAATAAGCCACAAATGTCTGCTTAACAACACTGTGACGTAACAGTCGTGGCTCGCCACAAAATAAAGTCGCTGCCCATTGGATATCTGGATAATCCTAACCAACCCACAGATACCAATCTTCTACTCGCATGATGCTGACGATAGCAAACATTCAAGAATAGAGCAGCACAGTTACAAGCGCAAATTACACAGTTACATAAACGTACACACAATTACATACTTACATTCCCCATGCACAAACAACCATTGTTATGGCAAACATATCGGATTTTTGAAACTTCGTTATTACGCAATGTTTTGTCAAAATGATCATGCCCGTAAAGTTATGCCTCGCCTTGTCGAGCATAAAAGTTTTATTCATTTATTTATTTATTTAAAAGCATCCGGTAAGGGATAATAAGGGATAACCCCAATGAATGGTCTCCATCAGTGACCCTTGTACTCTTAACTTATCCATTACTGCACGCATAACACCCAGAAGGTCTCAGTCGGATCAGTCGCACACATCGTGCAGGTGTTAACACTAGAATTCCGAATGCAAGAGATATTTAGCCATTACTGATTAGTTCCTGACGTGCTTCGACCATCTCACTGACACGTTGATCCAAATGTTAAATCGACCAATTGGTATCCACAACCCTCCGGCTTCTCTCTTTCTATGGTCACTTAGTCTATGTTTAAAATATCAACAAAGAGTACAGCCTAGCCTACCGACTGGCAGGTTCGGAAACCCGTAGTTATTCTTAATATAGGGTATTGCAGCGCAACGACGAAGCCATCGTGCAGGCGAATTTCAATCCGTACAACTTATATACATCTTCAATACTTGGCTTCAGCTTTACATTTATCACTTTCCAACTTCTTGTCCACTGGGTACGTGCAAAAGATTTTAGGCTTATGACCTTTAAGGTATTCCTAATAAACGTATCCCACCAGACCTAAGCCTCGCCTAAGATGTTGAAAGCGTTTGTTGCTGCCGCTGCACCTGAGCTTCCCATTAGACTTGTCCAAAACCGTCTAAATGCCGGCATTAGATGTACCTATACGTGCCTACGTAGATGTCGGTTGCTAGCTGGCCATTATTGATGCTTTTTCATTAAACCTGTGCACTAGTTACTGTACTCCGCCGTTTCCAACCACTATCCGTATGTAACCAGCAAAATATATATCTTTTATATTGTTGCCGGAGAGCACTTTAAAACTTCTAGGCCTAAAAAGCAGACATTTTGCTCTCAACTTATCCTCTCTTGGCCCCATATACTTAGCTTTATCTGGTATACGTATGCCTTTCACTATTGACAACACTAGTAGACAGGCATAATGAAAACCAGATCCTCTTCTGTAACTGCTTTTGCTAATGCAACACTTGCATTTCCAGGTTCCATTTCACTGGCACGGAAGCTACCCAACGACAGAGAGGCCCCTGTCACACTGGCTGGCTGGGGTACCAGAAGGTTTCCATCACAACTTTTCTTATCTTGGGCGCCCGTGTGTTATTTATCTTCTAGCTGGCTCCAAAGCCTGCCATGCGTTATGCGTAATTGAGGGTGAACGACCAGCTACCACTGGTTTTTGTTACTAACCTACTCCTGATTTACCTTAGCAATCTTTGCTTAGGGTGCTAGAACGGCTTTTGCCAGGAAAAACACAAGGGAATTAGTCGGTGTGACAGTAGAGTACTAGTTAGCATTGCCACCTAGATGAATACTGCCGGCACTTGCTTTGGAACCTAAAATTGTAGATAAATAACTCAAAATTCTTCAAAGAGCTGCACAGTAGTGTGCATCAACACCTGAGGCATAACAATCCCTCAAGTTCGAGCAAGCTCAATCACCAAAAGTATGGTTGGTAATGCCCCACCAACGCAGACCAAAATGGATTTCATGCCCCAAAGCAATTCGCCAAATTTTACTAAATTTTCCCATACACATTTCTTTATTATTAGTGACAGGCTCCTCTGGCTCACTGATGTTAGCGACATAGCCTCATGAATATAGAAAATCGGCTCTAAGGGATAAAACGTGCAATGTTTAGCTGAGAAACGTGTGTATTTTCTAGGCTAAAAGGTGTCAACTGATCGGAAAGGTTTCCTGTGTTACTCAGGCAGATCCGGCTCATGCGGCCATGATATTAGCTTCAGAAACACTTAGTGGCTTAAAAAATACTAAACTCTATATTCCTGGCTGTTTATGTGCTTCAGGATCCACTGAAAATTGTATGCTGAGGTCTTCTAACCGTAGGTTAATTATAAGCTCTCATGCATTCCCACGTAGATATAATAATCCTTACTGGATTTATAGCGTTTTCGCGCAAGATTAACGCTTATGTGCATATGTTTGGCATATGTGCCTGCAAAGGGCAATTTTTGGCCACCTACGCAGCTCCTAGTTGTCGCAGGGTATTACGGGCTTAGCATAACATTGCTGGATAACTATTCCTATTTAGAACATATATCACCTCGCTACTTTTTACATTTTTTTCTTTTCTGCTATCTGCTCGAAAAGCAGAAAGCCATTTTTAGCAAAAACTGATAACGACATTATTCGTAGACCATCATTTAATTTCAAATAACTCACATACTACTCCACATATTGCATTGCTTTTACTTTCAGCGGATTCAGCGGTTAAAACCTGTCCAGATTGGTATATTTTTGTGCTACGTTACGCAGTATTCTAGCCTTAGAAGAAGTATTTTTCTGAGATTCACTCAGGTTGATATTTTGCGCCAGAAAGCAATATCAGCGCAAGAAAAGTTTGACTGTATGTTTCTGTTGATTTGTATTTTTCTGGTGAAGCATGCCGTCCTAGTGTGTCTTTTAACAAATAATTTTATTTTCATCCGCATTTATTGAAATTATCTTTTAACTTTCGTATCCCATATAATCCTGCCGCTCTCATTGCTTCCATGTGCGCACCAACGATTTTGACGACTGAGCGGGCCAACAAATGTCCAATGATTTTAAAGTGAACTTGTGGTGAATTGGATCCTGTTCCAGAGAAAAAGGCACAACTACACCTCTGCGCAGGTTTCGCAACAAAAGACCAAGGAGCTCAATATCACCAGGAGGAACCAGAAAGATTTTAAGGTGGGCGTCTACGAACTAGCAGCTGTACACCAAACAATGCTAATGCGTTTGTAATTTTCAACGAGGAACATATACTTATATTTTGCTTACTTCCATTCAAGAGCGTGGGATTAACGTAAAGTTTGATCTGAGCCCTTAAACGTGCCGCCTCTAGCCGGTCTAAAATATACTTATTTATTTATTTATCCATCAATACCTCGTAGCACCCTAACATTTCCTGGATCAACCATCCGTTCAAGAATGTACCCCCAAGGGAATTTCTTATCGTTCCAATCCTATCGGAAGCTGAATCTGAATCTCCGAGGGGAACTTGGAAGTGAGTTACAACAGTCCTTTCGGACCTGCACTAACTGTTCCACCTGACGTCGCACATGGAAGCTAGTAAATAAAAAGGACACAGAATTCGCCACTACGTCACCCTATCCACTATGGTGATGAATGAAGGGAACGGCCTACCGAAAAACTTGCATACACGCCATCTGAGGAAAGATTTAAACGGCTGCTAGATAAACATTCCCCGAGAATGTTGAAAGTTTGCGACTGCCATTTCGATTGCAAAGTACCCTCGAGCAACGTCGTAAAGCAACGACACGCATCAAACCCAGTATGATACGGAATGGATGGGTCCGCTATGGGATTTCCCTCCCGCTCGCTACATCTCCATAAACTCTTAGTTCACATAAACCGTCATGGCAAGGACTGGTTTGCAGGAAAATGCGGGCAGTAGTTGGTCGGACAGGGCCCCGCCAGCACACCTGACGAAAATTCCTTTCTTATTATTCGCACACCGTCATACCATGATGACTGTCAAACATCAATACACTACAAATGTTCTGCAACGGTTGATGACAAATGGCAGCTGACTGCTATTGTATTACCATAATAAGTAGGAAAGGATGTCAACGATAACTTACTTGTCTGCATGGGTAATTGTTGTTCAAATGTAACGGATGTCGACATTTGACTCGAGGATGATAGTTAACAGCAGTAGCCCTTCCGTGTGGGAACTGGGCTCTAACCAACGGCGGAAATTTTGTTACCTGCCAAACTGAAATGGAACAGCAGGCATCAAGAGGACAAGTACGAGACTTAGGAGTTAATTATTAAGGTTCCAAAAATAACAAGAAATACACTGCATATTTTTATTAAGTGGTACAATAACGTAACATTTGTCGTAAAAACGTTTACCGTGACAATGGTAACCTATCTCCGGATCTTCCAGGGGAGTACTTGCAGCGAAATACTGATATTTTAAAGGTTTGTGAAACAGTTAAATGCCTTGGTTGTCTAATAGACGTGAGCCTATTTCAAGTATCATATGAATGAAAATATGCTGAGACGTTAAGGAAAATGTATACTTCAGGCTTACCTCTCATGGTGTGTGGTAATTATTCGTTGGTGTTGAATTCTTATGAAATATCATTTGCTGCGACGAGTAAATCAGGAAATGCGCAAGGTGACATAAAGGTACACATGCAGAAATATGAAACGGAACTGGTTGGATGTTGAGGGTTGACCGGTGAAGTGGTCAGGAAGCCATATGTTATTAAATAAGCAGTTGAATGGATGAACTTGTACACTTTGTGTGAGAAGCACACAGAACTAAGTGATGTTGGGCATGAATTAGCAGCTAATAAGTGAGAAGCTTAATGTGCACTCATAAGAAGTGTACAGTTCTACACCGTGTCAAAGTAGTTGCAAATTATTGATGCGGAATTCATTTCGAAATAATAATGAGTCGGCCATTCAGTAGCCATATTGCGCAAAGGCGGTGCAAACGTAACGATGAATAGAAAGAGCCTGATACATTATGCATAAACCTAAGTGTAAATCTAATAAGGTGAAAATGCAGGTAAAAAATGAAACCAGATATTCCAGGTAGTATGGATATATGTATATCATCTGACTTAATTATATATATATGGTAATATAAAGGAGCAAAATTAGAACAATATAGTACATACCTAGACATATGTATTTGGTCAAAGGTTCACTGGATATAACTTTGTATAAGAAAAACTACGCTAATGCATGAACATATATTTACACGTAATTTTTAATAATGTGATGAATATGCTTGTTTGCAAGCAAGTCATATATTGGAAAATGTGATAACGCACCCGTCGAACGATGAATGCGGGTATTCCTTATGTAGGGAGGCATCTTTCTTTTGTTGAATGTCAGCAGTGGTAATCTGCATTAGTCATAACAACAGGCCACCCGCATCATTGTTACCACATGCACTAGCAAACTGCAATGTAGCCATGCAGACTGACTTCAGGTGCTTCACATGTACTGAACCTTTTCCAAACGTTACTGCGTAGGTAAGTTAACCCTTATACTATCTAAGTGCAAAGCCGCTCATTGTGTCTCAATGGAAGAACTCTGGATAATTTGATGCTCATTAACTTTTAGGATAACGTACGCCCATCATTTTACGGAGCTTATGGTTTATATAGCATGGCTTGGTGCAGTATTACACACATGGACGCGTGTGGTGAATTGTTTTAGGCGAAACTGAGGCGCCTGCAATACAACGGGTAACTTACCGAAGGTACCAAGAGGGCGCTTATTAGGTTCACGGTAGGGATGCTTCATGTAATGGAATTGGAAGCATTGCGCATGACTAAAAATGTCCACAGCAAAGCGTGACAGTTGTATTACTGGGACTGTTTTTCCTGGTGTGGGAACAGACATTCGAACCATATGCGACTACAGTCGTCTGAGTTGGGAGTGTTCGAATTGCTCATAATCCGCAAAGCAGGAATAATGAAAAACGCTTTGTGGTTTTCGGTCACTGCATAGAAAGCCTATGCTTAGGAACCGGAAGTGTAATAGAGCGGTAGAAAATGTGGTCCACATGCTGTGTCCATTCGTGAGTGGAAATAGTGTCAACAAGGGTCCTGTACTTGGGTGGGGCTGACTGTATGAACCACGAAACATGAGGCGTATAAAAGTCTGCAGCAACGACCTTATAGTGTGCAGGGAGAAATGAGACTTCCTGAAAGAGTCTGACCAATTGGTTAACGCTAGCACAAGAGGAGTACGGTGGATCGTATAACCAGCCTATCAAGAGGTCCAAATGACCTCTAACGGCCTGAATCCAGACTGAGTTTTCAGAGTTGCCAAGAGATATAGTGTGAAACGATGACGTATAAAACTCGTCCTTGAAGTATATGAGGCATCCGCCACCACGTTTACTCGCACATCCATTACAGAAAGTGGTGTACCCTGGAATGTGGAGCAGTGCGTCAGAAGCCTCGGCCGAGTGCCATGTTTCTGTTATCAACACCATATGCGGGTTGACAGAGGGATGAAGGGGTCTAGATGGTGCATTTTATTTAATGGACCGTACATTGAGGGGAGGAAAGTGTGCAGGTGAGATTCGCATCATCCTGTCATCGGGTCGTCAGATTCTGTAGTAGGGTTGTAACAAGACAGTGGGGGAGGCGTTTCCGATGCACTGTTATCTACAGTTCCCGGGTTGCATACATCAGGCGATGTGGCAGCAAGTACTGGTGCTACTTGTATGGGGACAACTCCAACAGGTGTAGCAGCCAGCAACTGTTGGCGAGGGTGTATGTGCTTGAAGAATGTGACGTCGCGAGCCGTGTCCCGGCAAGTTCGATAAGAAAGGGGTTGTAACAGGCTGGAAAGATGTTATCAGCTCTATCTGCATTGGTAAACATTGACATGGTGCCCAGGATGTGGCGTAACAAAGGCGCGGAATGCTGTGGATATGGGGGTTGTCCCTTAGGTGTGTTCAAGACAGAAGCGGGAACCGGAGTGAAAGTGGAGTGTGAAGAGACAGCATCCGGGCGAGAAGAAGATCACTAGGCGATAGTTACTTCGCTAGCGACCTGCTAAAGAAATGGGTAGTGTGGGAATTGGTAACTGGCAAGGCATTCTGTCCGAAGGAGCATGACGTTAGGTTGTTCAGGAGAACGTTCGTAGGTAGAATGTTTGAAGGTTACCAACTGTGGGTCGGTAGAAGGCAGCCACGAAGTTGAGACTGGCTGTAGACTATTGTTTGCAGAAGGTGCAAACGTCGTGCTAAATGGAACTGCATAGGTTGATATGTATAAGGAGGGCCGTGTCCCGCATTTCCCCATAAAATGGGGTAGAATTCGTGGGTGCCAAGGTAAACGGCCTTGGATGAGATGCGTATTTGGTCTGGTTTGTACGGTCATCTTGCGTAGACGACAGCGGCGCAGGTAGGTAACTCGCCTTATTAAGTGAAACATCCGGCTGCGTCCGACTACACATTCGTCCGCGACATATGAACCTCATGTGATCGCAAGTTAGCGGATTGCGACTAGAAGTGGCTTGTTTGGCAAGTTGTTTTGCCGCCACACTTGGTGTATGTAAAACGGCATGGAGATATGGCGAAGAGGCGCTGCTTACACTGGTACGGTTGCGGCCACCATCGAGCTCTGTGATGTGTGGTTTTTCAAGTAAATAAGGCTTGTGAGGTGAGAAGATGTATTTAGGCCTTACCACATTCATACATGAAGATGAATTATGCGACGACCTGCGCTCCTGTTCATCTGCACTGTGATTATTGGATTTGACTGTGTGATGGTACCTCATTGGCTTTGAAAGCCGTGCTTTGTTGCTTTCTCTGTTGTTAGGTTGGCGTGAGTCTTTCAAGGTTCTCTGAGTTGAGAGCCAAGTATAACCCTTGGATCCTTTGTTCTCATTAACCAACAGAACGGAAGAATCGGGCTCTTCAAGTAGATAAGGTTTTCGGTGTGGGATGCTTTGCGGCGTTTCTGCATCCATAAATGGAGGTGCTGGCTGCGGAGATCTGAGCTTCAATGTTTCTGCGTTGTGGATATTGGAATCGGCGTTGTTTCTGTGCCACGCTGGGGTTGAAATCCATGCTTTGGGGCGTTGCCTATTGTTGGGTTGACGTGCCTTGTTCGAGGCTCTTGGGCTTTGAGGCCGATTGCGACTATTAAGCTGGGTGTTGTCAGTAGGCAAGTAAACAATGGAATCAGGCCTATAAGTCTGACCTACAAAGCCAATAGTATACTAAACACTCATGTCCGAGTCGCTGTGTGACGTAGCGCTTTCAGTGTCAACGGCAATAGCAGAGAGAAAGGGTGAAAAAGACCTGTTCAATGCAGGCTGAAAGAAGCGTCCTGTTATGGTGGGTTTCGCGGTAAGAGGGAGCTTCTGCTTGGCGTCGGTGACAGCAGGCAGTGGAGTGGCCAATTTAGATACCCAGTAAGGAATGCGATTAGATGGTTGACCAGGTGCCGCGTCAGTGTCATGCATGTCCGAGTAGCTATAAGTCACATCGCTAGTAGAATCGATGGTTATAGCAGCCAGTGCAGACCAAGCTCCTTCATTGGCTTCAGTCCAAGGCAAGCTTCGCGCTGTCGCAGGTTTCGCATTCCCTGACTCTCCAACCTTCAGTTCCTTCTGCCGTCTGACTCTCTAAGCTACGCTCGCATGTTGACTTCCTCATCGAAACTGTAAGTATCCAGTAGTGATCAAACCTCTTAATGACATGGCTACACCAGCCACTGATACATTCTTTCTAGAGCCACTATCCCTGCATAGCAGCAGCTAGTCGCCATAGCTTCCATTTAACTCTGCGGATATCCGGAGCTCGCTCCCTTCTTACAATGTTTATTCTCTCGGATTGTTTGCGTCACAACTCAGCTGGTTGGTTGACCTATCAATTACCTTCACTGGCCTGCTGATACACTCAGCGACCCTGTAGGCATACACTGTTGACCAAGCGTCTGATTGGATTGGCTACATCTGGCTACTGATTCTCTCCTAGCGCCACCATCTGTCGGTCGTCGTAAATTCGGCATCTCTTTTCAGAAGTAGCTAATGGCCATTGGCCCCATGCATATGCGATGATCCAGTGCTTGTTAGGTGCGACTCCTTATCTTAATCACCTTTATTCCTTTAGAACATCTGCATCCAATCCTTCCGCTGCCCTGCCACCAATTGATCGTTAGGACTCTCTCGCGGCAACCTATTTATTTTCGCTTATTATGCCCTACCTCTCTGGTTGCGCCAACTACGTGCTGTTCATGCACCTGACAATCGCTACCAATATTCTAACTTCCTTTGCTCTATCCCCGCGCAATTATTGGCTCATACTAAACGGATACTTCGTACTTTACTTACTGGTACAACGCTCTTGTCAATACGCAGGCGTTAGCAATGCACACATACGGCTAATGATTCTATAGGATATTCAAAAGACATTTTCAGCATAATTATGTTGCACAATGTACATGCTTTTGTCGCAAGCGCAAATGTTGTAACACAAGACATTAACAATATTCAACTCCATGCCTGTTCTTGCGGTCTTCTCTCGGTTGTCCCTCGCTTTCCCTTTTCTCTGAGGTCCGGGACATCCTGAAGATCTGGGATTGGACTGAGGAACAGTTTTGGCCCAAGACGGACGTAACAAGCCACAAGGACTTATCTGGAGCATGGTAGAACTCCGAAAGGACCCAACTACAATCACCATAACCATTGTCCAGTATGGAGCACTGGACATATCCTCATACTCCCATACATTATACATCTGAAAAATCAGGACCGCGGAAAAATTGAACTTTTGCTCACCTGGACATACAACAAGAAGAAAAATCGCGATGTCACTCTCCTCCACCGACCTCAAACATCATGGCGACCCCGATCAAATTACCTGTCCAACTAACAGAGGAAATTAGAAGCCATTACCCCGCGAAAAACCAAAGGTGAAACCAGTCGTCAAGCGGCTTTGCCAGTTCAACATTAACGTTCAAAATGCTTTAGGGCAGTGTTGCAGGACGTGGTGGGTTTTCGCCTGGCAAGCGTTCTCCCTATAAAAGGCCACAAACGTCTGTTTAACAACACTGCGACGTGGTGGATGTGACTCGCCACTGAATAAAGTCACTGCCCACAACTACATACTGGCAAGTCGATTAGACTCCGTTTCAACTACACACGATTTAACCCTATGTATCGTCGTGATACACATCTGTCTTCAAACCTTGATCATGCCTGAGTTGGTGTGTCTATGAAACTGAGAATAAACTATTTATTTATTTATTTATTTATTTATTGTACTGTTCCAGTCATGGACATATGAACGATTTTCTACTCTCACTCTTACAGTTGCCATAAAATGTTTGTACAGTTGTGCAAATCTGATCATGCCTCCATGGGCGTGTCTCGCATAGTCCAGAATAAAATATTTATTTATTTATTTATTTAAGTGAGACCTTGTTTCGGCGACAAGTCGAGGTCTATCGTTGGCACGATGGTCGGTTGGGCCGAAGGTTTTACAGATAAGTCAATAAGAGCATTGCGCTTGCCCTCTGGCTGGATTGACGATATTAAGGATCTTTGAAGATGGGTTCTGTCAGGCTTAATGACAATAGGCCCAAGGTTTGCCCCCGTGCACCCAGTCATCCTAGGCCCATAAATGCTTAAGCAAGTTGTGGAGTAGGAAAGTCAAAACTATGGGGCAAGTGCGAGTTTTACCGGACTTGCGTAGTCGCTTGCACGCACAGCATTCTGGTGGTTTGTTGCATGCACTCAGAAGAGAACGCTTTACTTTTTCTAGTGGCAAGAGATCAGGTACGTGGAATATGACGGCGTTCTGGGAACGACGTACACGTTCCGTTACTTCGTCGCTAAGTACTGCTATTAACTCGCCAGCGGTGTTCAGTTCATTCTGATTATCGGTTTTCCTTCATCCCGACAGAACCGACAGCAGTTTGAGGTTCTCCAAAGTTGAAGTCACCGTAAGCAGCTCATTTTTAGGCACGCTAAGCTCATTTGCTAATTGGTGAATTTTGACTTGAGCTGCACTAAGTGGGTCATCAAGCATGAATATGCTGAGGGTGCTGTCGTTGCTGCAGTTTGCACTGACCTCTTTGAGGAAAGAGAGGGAGTACAACGTTTAAAACGCTTGGGACATGAGTAAACAAAGCATGACAAAACAATAGACAGCTCTAAACCCGTAAAAATTGGTAGAACATGAAAAACGATCGAGAGTTGCAACAGCGATGACGGAGGTAGTATGGAATATATTTTGCGATTGGTTAGTAACAAAAAAGACCGACAAAGTGGTTATACGCAATTTCCAAAAATTTGAACAGCAACGCGAAAATATGCATGGCTCTAAGAGATAAAACTTGCGATGTTTAGCTGAGAAATGTATGTATTTTCCAGGCCAAAAGGTGTCAACTGATCCGAAAGGTTTCCTGTGTTACACTGGTAGACCTGGCCCATGCGGCCTTGGCATAAACTTTAGAACCAACTAGCGGCTTAATAGATACTAAACTCTATATTCCTAATCGCTTAGGTGGCTAAGTATCCACTGAAAATTTTACGCAGAGGCCTTCTAACCGTCGGTTCAGTATATGCTCTCCTGAATTCCCATGCAGACATAATATTCCTTATTGAATTTAGAACGCTTTCCCACAAAATTATCGCATATTTGTGTACGTTTGACATGTATGCCTGCAAGGTGTATTTCCCGGCCACATATGAAGTCCGTAGTCGTTGAAGGGTATTACGAGCTAGTTAGAGCATTTCTGGATGGCTATGCCTATTTAGGACGTATACTGTCTCGCTACTTTTCATTTTCTTTTCTTTTTTCTTCTATCTGCTTGCAAAGCAGAAAGCTATTTTTAGCAAAAAAGCAGAATGCCTAATTTGCGGATAACTCGCAAAATTCTGCGCGCATTGCATTGTTTTTACTTTCAGCGTAATCAGCTGTTAAATCTTGTCCTGAGCAGCCTGCTTTTGTGCTACTTTACGCAGTATTCTAGCCTTAGAAAAAGTTTCTTTTCTGAGATTTATTCAGGTTGATATTTTGCGCCGAAAAACAATATCAGCGCAAGAAAACTTTGACTGTTTGTTTTTGTTAATTTGTATTTTTCTAGTGAAGCACGCCGCCTTAGTATATTTCTTAACAAATAATTTTATATATTTATCTGCATTTCCCGAAATTATTTTTTACTTTTCCTATCCCTTATGATTCCGCTACTCTTATTTATTCCATGTGCGCACCAACAGTTGTGGTGACTAAGCGGACCAAAATGTTCAATGAATTTAAAGTGAACTCGTAGTGAATTGGATCCTGTTTCAAAGAAAAACGGCACAAGTATAGCTCTGCGCAGTTTCCACAACAACAGAACAAGGAGCTCAATATTGCTAGAAGGAACCAGATAAATTTCAAGGTGGGCGCCTGCGACCGCATCAGCTGTACACCAAACAATGCCAATGCATTTCTAATGGCCAACTGGGAAGGCATACTCGTATTTTGCCTACTTCCATGCGAGAGCATAGGATTAATGTAAAGATTGAGCTGAACCCTCAAGCGTGCAGCCTCTAGCCGGTCTATAAATATACCTACCTATTTATTTGTTTGTTTATTTATTTATAACTCAGGCAGTCAAGACGACGGCGGTAATCCATGGCAACTGTTTAGCCTTCGAAGCGATGTGAGGAAAGAAGGTTCCTGAGCACCGCGACGGACTTCGTTGCACGCCTTTGAACTTTCTCAATCAGGGTGCGCTCAACCTTTGTAAGAGAGCGGAGTGCTGTTAGCCAGTGGCCAGCATTAGGAGTACATGGGATGCAAATAACAGTCTAAAATATGAGTGTCCTTTAGTAAAACCAATTTATAGCACTGGCCATCCTGTTGGCAGGTGCGACATTCTAGGCGTCCTGGGATGCGCTTAAATCCGGAGATATTAGTACACTTAAAATTTTCTCCCAGGCGGTGTTCTTAGGAAAAAGCAGTCAGCCCTACTGTCATCAGTGTCCGAAGGAAGCACGGTGAGTGTCCGATAGGTGACGACTAAGCCCCGCACTGGCGCTCGACTGGCAAAACATTGTGTCACACATCAGGCGCCCGCGAGAAAGGTTTTGCCGGTCCCCATTTGAATGCCTAGTTTTCCCCATTTTTGCCTCCGCAAAAGTAGCCTACCCGCATTAACTTCCCTCCCACCACCACTGCTTACACGTTATTACAATTCCACACATCTCGTCAAATTCACAAAATGAAGCGGCCAAATTACGCACTGAAGTGCAGGTACATTACTGGCTAGTAGCTTGGTACACAATCTGTTCTCTCTTCTGTTGTAGCCGCGTTTCCGTCTCTTTAATCTTGTTTTTATCTTATATTGCGTAGGTACAGCACATGACATAATTTATGACCAGATGAGTGCCCGGAATCGGGCGCCGTAGTGACCGAAGGAGTTAATGGGAAGTTGAGGTGCCACAAGTGCGGCAGAGGTGCATCTAGGGTGTGCAGAACACTTGTCCCGATTACTTGTGTCTCTGTCGGATAAGTTCTCTGGCGCAACCAATGATACGAAGGCAGCAGAATCGTTTTCGGCTAATACGAGGTCACACCCCGTGGTGTCGGGAGACTGCAAAGCACTGGTTGCTGTTGGTGCAATTTAAGGTGTTGTCATAATACAATTCACCTTGGCAGCCAGGTCGCCAGGTCGCGGGAAAGGAATTACAAGTGAGAAAGTTGAAGTCACCGACGATAATATCGTCGGGAACGAAGTTTACATTATGGCTATGCTCCATCGGCATTGACAGCCATCAGGACTAGAAATCCTGAAATTGTGGTAGAATGCCCTGTGCCTTTATGCATATGCAGTGGAGACTACCCTGACAGAAGAGTGAGGCATGGTCTGTGGTGTTGTCAACCAATAGATGCCCGCGTTAAGCAGATTTGTTGGGAGCAGTGGAGCCCCTGAGTTTGCAGGAAGTAAGGGATGCATAGTGGATGTCATCGGAGCAAAGCTCTGCAAATATAACAACCAGCCCAAGTAATGGAAATACAGCAACCGAAGAGCTGAATAGCCGCGTGCAGTTTATGAAAGGAATTGCGGTTGGAGTGTTAAGTGGACCGAATGAGTCCATGCGGAATGAAGGTTGGCCTGGTGGTGTGCCACCTGGAGGCCGTTATGAGAGAGATTGGTGGAACTATCGATGGGTCTGTTGCGGTTGGGGATGCGGCCGATTGTGCGCCTCGGCACCGGGTGACTATAATGCCCAAGCGGAGAGCTAGAGGTACCCACCTTTACTTGGCGTAACAAGTGATGAATTTCTCGGCCGCCATAACAGAGCTGAGGACTGCATAGGAGCGAAAGTAAAAGCATCGGTAAAATGTTTTAGTTCAGCAAATTGTCCGCTTAAATTCACTCATGGGTTGGTTTAGAGGATGCTGGAACATTTCAATCCTTCAGTAACCGCCAACCTACTGCGGGTTGGCAAGGCAGCTCCTAATTTTACCAGTTGTCCCTCGTCTTTAGAGGCCGAAGGCTCTTAAGCGAGCCACAAACCTGACCAAGTTATGGGGCAGTTCAAGTTCACGTGTGACTGGAACGATGGAACCAACCCGTGAGTGGAACTTCTTCAGCGTATGGTCGAAGTGAAACTTGTCGAAGGACCGTAAAATACAGATTGACCTAAAACAACGACTGTACCACACCCTGTCTAACCCATCGCCGCACACTTGTCTTGCACTAGCGGTACCGGCTGGGCAAGAAAACAGTAAAATCGTGGGGTAAAAATATTAAGAGAGTTAAAAGAAGACATGCAACTAAACACTTAACTATGAAGCTGAGTCCGTTAGGAAAATGGAAAGTTGGGTGTTCCTAACCAAGCGCATTCAACTGACGCGCAAAACCCTTAACTCTAGATGCGTGACTATTTTTTCATTTTTACTTGACAATCCCCACATCATACTTTTGGGTGTACGCGTAGAATGGAGAAAGCTGCATTTTACTAATAGATGGAGTTATCCCTTCTCGAGACAGGATAACCAACGGGTCGCGCGATATGAATTTTGGCTCACCAAACCTCCTCGTTTCTGATGACTCATTGAGTTCATTTATTATCCTTCTTTACTTTATATTCTATGTTTAGTTGACCTTGACTGCCATTGAAAACTTGCGCTTTACTTTACTGACATAATGTGTGGTACATTTATGTTAACTTTTGGTCTCATCAGCTTTCCATCTATTTTTGTTTTATTAACTTTTGCTTGCACTTTACATTTTTTGATCGAAGTTGTTCACCGTGCTTCGAGCTGCCAATCAACCTAAAACTTATTTATTTGTTTATTTAGTTAGTTATAGTTTAGAAGCGAATGGCAGCGCTCTAAAGCTCGCCGCGGCAGACGTGTTGATGCCACAAGCTGATCATCCCAAGGTTTACGAAGCTTCAAGGGGTGACCTCGGTAATAAGGAACTTATCAGGACTAAACACTCAAGAAAAGTAAGGGCAGATTTTACCTGTCATTATACTATATACAATAGTCAAGTACTTATTTTAGCATTCAGTAGTGCACGGAGTACATCCTCAGAATAAGCATGCGGTTGGGTTTTGGTTACTCCCGTTCCAGCTATTGATTCGGCGGCCGTTTTCCAGCACTTGCTGTGCTTACGCCTGGCTAGCGTATTTTCTTTTTCTTGCCGACAAAGTCGGGATAACAAAGCTTCGGCTTGATGGAAGTGATTGCCATTAAACAAATGAACAGCCTCTTCGTCTTCCAGAGCATATCCTTTACTTCACCAACAGCAACACTTTCGAAGACTTCCTTTGATAACTTCGTGCGATGCTGAACACAGCAAAAGAACACAGGAACGTAGTCATACTTCGCCGAACAACCTCCTCCTGGTGCCAGCTGGGTGGTTCGGGTTTAACCAGTTCTAGCTAATATTTCGACGGCAGTGTTCCATGACGTGGTGGGTTTTCGCCTGGCAAGCGTTCTCTCTATAAAAAGCCACAAATGTCTGCTTAACAACACTGTGACGTGGCAGTCGTGGCTCGCCACAAAATAAAGTCACTGCCCATTGGATAGCTGGATAATCCTTTCCAACCCACAGACACCAATCTTCTACTCGCACATTGATGACGATAGCAAACATTCAAGAATGGAGCAGCACATTTACGAGCTCAACCTACACAGCTACATAAAATCACACACAATTACATACTTACATACCCCTGCACAAACAAGCACTGTTATTGCAAACATATCGGATTTTTGCAATGCTTGATCACGTATTGTTTTGTCAAAATGATCATGCCTGTAAAGGCGTGCCACGCCTTGTCAAGAATAAAATCTTTATTTATTTATTTATTTATGAATAACGGCATACACTTGTCTATATATAAACACACAAACCACTACGTCACTGGCTCACTTGACATATTTTTGCACAATTCCCGCCTATACCTCTTTCTTCTATAATGATCATGCTTTCGCAGGCGCACGGCAGGGAATAAGACAGTTAATTAATAAGTTACTAAGTTTTCCAATCCTTGCTTTGACGTGGTGCTTACGGAGGTTTTCGGTTTACATCTAAGCGGCAGCTATATCCCGAATCTTGCCTAATGGTGGCGTATCGGATTGTCAGCCATTCGGCTGAACTTCGAATCCCGGTTGCGCGGCTTTTTGCACTCTTTCCGGCGGCACATCTACCAAATTTGGAGTCATACAGAGGTGGTTGTGTTGGATAATGCGCCAGGATGACATTCAAAATTTAAAACTTTATAATGGTTATAAGCTTGCTCATCTACAGAAAGGCTACTCTGCATTCCGATGTCTTGCTTATACATTATTCTAGGTTTGCATGGAATACCAGGGCACACAAGCGCAACATGGCTTACGATATTCAGTTGCATGCTCGTAAGATATAAGCAAACTGCCACATTGCTTACGTAACCTTTATTGACTATGGAGTCTCACACGGAAGAAACACTTAAAGTACCGCATATTCCGCTTCAGATAATTTAACGGAATGTTTGATGGCCATGAATGGTACAAACCTGCTCATTTACTTTGCCGTTAACTGACAAGGTGTGGTTAACCAAGTTTAAGTTTGAATGCCCGCCGCTCTCTGATCTACCGCGCGCAGTTCAACGTTCGCGGAGTAGACGAATGCCTCGTTATCGAAAGACTAGTCAGATACAGCTGCACAAAGGCATCCATCACAGACAATACTTTACGCCGTCTTTTCATAATTAACGTAAACATATGGAAATTTAGTAGCTTTGATACTAGGTAAATAAAATGCGAGGGTTGCTCTTGTTCTTGCTTCATCAGATGTGGTGTAAACATGGCAACAACATACTGGAATATATAGTGTATTTTGAGGCTGACACATGAAAGTGCAAAGCATAATTTTGTTCTTGATTCATTCCTTCGCAGAAGCAAGAAGAGACCGTCCAACGTCGAAGTGCCGGGGGCCGCTTCACTTACCGGCACAAAAACTGGACGCTCGTTAGGCGGAAGCCTCTATCGTCCGTTTGACCTGACCTGACCTGACCCGACATACTTTTCTCAGCCGTTAGAACTGTTGAAGCTCCTGTAGTTGGTTTATATTGAGTCAACGCAATTTATATTGTGCTGTTGCATAGGCGCCCTGATGGGGCTTCTAGGAATTACTGCATTTGCGCGATGAAGAGAGCAGTGTGTACATGTGGATCGCAGCTTATCCCTTAGGCAAGGGGTACTTAGCGGTGTCTCGTAGTGCTCGGACATTGGACCTGTGCTGCATTTCATCTACTTAAACGACCTTCCTGAAGAGTTTGAGGTATTGTCCCTATCGTTTGCTGATGAGCTTAAGCTTCTTCTTTTAACTGATTTCCCCTACTCCCTTACCATCGCTTTTTCTTCCTGTAATTCTTACTTCACGTAACTGACATAGTTGGGACAGCTAATGTAAGGAACGTGGGCATTAAATTGGTAGACCAGAGTGTTTTTCGGGTGTTTTCGTTTTAGGCCCATCAAGAAGTCGGAGCACCTATATAAACTCCTGGATCGACGACCCGCTCAAGGAGGAATACTTACGAATTCATCCTATTGTTCCAGTCCCACTTGAACTTGAACTTGAACCATTATGCTGTTACTATCCCTGGGGGTTCTGAAGGGTTTGGTAAAGCTTATAAGAAATAGGATATGTGAGCACTTGACTGAGCACAATCAAATTAGAACGGAACAGCAAGCCTTTCTTAAAAAGAAATGTCTTACAAAGTTATTGTGCTTTTAGTTGAGATATAGCGCGATGGTCGTGCGCTATATATCCTATACGAGACAAGACGGCCAACCAAAAGCAATGGGTAGAACACACCAAAGTAATAGTTGCTCGCGTGTGGAAGCTCGTCGACAGGCAAAGTTTTCCCAACGGCGAGCTTGGTGAAGCAGTCAACCTGCCGAGCTCAGCGAACAATCAGCCAATCAACTAACCAACCTGAGCTACCAATATTTGCTCCTATATCACACCAAAGTAAGCCAGGGAAAATGTTTATTGGAAGGAAGTAGAGTTAGCTGAAGCCAAAAATAGGGCACCAGAAGAGCGTTAGCTTGGGAGAATGTAGTTGGCGTCGAGAGCGTAGACGGAGCGCCGTTCGCAGTCGAATCGCGCGCCAAAGGCGGTGATCTTGTTCGTGTTTCCGAACAACGGGAACAACGTTCCAACAAGTGAACCGCTTAATTCCCTAATGTATAAGCAAGCTATGATTTGAATATATTGTAGAATAGTTTACGCAGGCATAAGAGGGAATCGCCAAGTCACTACACAGCCCTCTCCTAGAAGGGGAACTGTGGGTGACGCTTTGATCTCCGTGAGGACTGTCTGTCGCGGGTCAGCCTTCTGTGAGACCAGGTAGTGAAACCTGATGCCGCCGATGGGGGAGAACCAGGCGATCCGACCCTAGCTTGCACCTACCCGTGTCCTCCCTAACGGCAACAAACATACAGAATGGGAGAAGTTCGTGAACGTCAAATGTTTGCAAGTTCATGTAGGACAAATATTCGCTTCATACTCGTCATCTCCTCCGATTCACACGTGGAAGATAAACGTAACCAAGAGCAGCGACGGTGGAGGCGAGGGCAAAAGCAAGAGTGACACTTGCCGGATGAGGTAGGCGTCAAGCGAAACGCAACTACTCTTATGTTTTCAAAAAGTTTTTTTCTTTTCTGGGTTTTCAAAGCATTTTGCGTTCTGTTGGGTTTTAAAAAAAGCTTTTGTCGGTTTTCTTGGAGTTTTCAATAGATTTTGCCATTTTTGGGCTTTCGTACGTTATTGGCCAAAAGGGAAAAGGAAAGCAATACAAGAAAAGTGCAAGGAACACTAGTCCCTTACTCGCGCTGGCCAATGAACGCGTCTGCCCGACCTAGTTGACTTGTACGAATCCGAGGAATGTGTCGTCTTGGGCGTCCTATCGGATCGTAAAATTGGAGGACCAGCTAAAGGCGTGACAGTTGGTTCGATGGGAAGCGGCTGAGCTGAAGTGGAAGGCTTGGATGTAGTGTGATGCTTAAAGTCAGGGATGTTGGAAGCAGGCGAGTCTTGCACCATAGGCTGGGTTAATTCGTCAGAAGACGCGCAAGGGTCTTCATCGAGCTCAGGTTCCACGTGGGCAACCTTGAGACGGTCAATCGTAACGGCTTCTCGTTTACCGTGACGGTCGATGATAAAGACGCGATTCTTACGCTGCGGAACCTTGAAAGGACCTATGTAAGGTTACTCCAGTGGTCTGCGGAGATCATCAGGGCGGAGAAATATGAACGAACAACGCTGTATGTCTTGTGGAACAAAAACTTTACGTGCGTGGTCTCCAACGTCGGGAAGCTTGTAGTGACTCATGTTCGTGGTTAGCTGACGTGCATAATTCGCTTCGTAAGGGGTACTTCTGGGACTAACGGAGAAGAAAGCACCAGTTAAACGCAGTGGTTGTCCATATACTAACTCGGCGCTAGACATACGTAGATCGGCCTTTAGACAGATCGGATCCCAAGGAGGATCATAAGCAGCAACTCAGACCAACTCAGCGTATTGGCGGCGCTAAGTGACGCGTTCAACTGTCGGTGGAAACGTGCCACCATGCCGTTCGTTTGCGGATGATAGGTGGTCGTGCGAATGCTTTGACATCCAATGAGTTTAAGGAGATCGGTAAAGGTCGAAGATTCGAATTGCGGACCGCGGTCCGTTTTCACTGCAGCTGGACAGCCGTGAGAAGCGAACCAGCGCTCGACAAAAGTGCGTGTTACGGTTTTAACAGCTACGTCAGGACTGGGAACGGCTTTGGGCCAACGGGTGTAACGATCGATCATGGTCAAAATGTAGACCATTCCTTTGGAGTGGGCCAGAGGTGCCACTATGTCGAGCTGGACATGAGCAAATCGCGCTGAAACGAATGGAAAGCGACCAAGCGGAGCGGACGAGTGCCGCTGAATCTTGGCTTGCTGACAGGTGAGACAGCTGCGTGCCCAAGGCGTAAGATCGCGCTGCATCCCCGTCCAAACGTATCTCACAGAGACAAGCTTAGCAATAGCTTTAATGCCTGGGTGGGCGGTATTGTGGAGGGTGTCGAAAACGATACGGCGAAATGTTTCCGGAACTACGGGTCGAGGTCATCCGGTAGATGTGTTGCATAAAATGGTACCATCAGATGACGGTAAAGCGTGCGGCGATATCTTCAAAGAAGAAACACGGAGCTGCGAAAATACTTGATCGTTTTATTGCGCGGCTGCCATGGCAGACAAGTCGATTACTTGCCCGGCGAGGCCAACCGCATATACTTTTGAAAGAGCTGCAGCAGCAACGTTTTGTTGCCCGGATATGTGTCGCATATCAGGCGAACATTGGACATTTAAATCCAGCTGACGGATCTCACGTGGTGAGTGGCGAACTGATTGATTACGGAATGCGTAGATAAGCCGCTTGTGATCGGTGAAGATAATAAAAGTGTTACCTTCAAGGACGTGTCGGAAATGTCGAACGGTAGAGTAAACGGCCAGCGGGTCACGACTGAACGTGCTGTATTTGACTTCGGCAGGTTTAAGGCGTCTAGAGTAGAATGCAAGAGGTTATTAGCCTCCGTTTGTATGTTGCTGCAGAACGGCGCTAATGGCAGTGTCCGCTACGTCAACAACAACCCTGATGGGAGCATTCGGATGAAAATGATGAAGCATAACGGATTTGGCTGAGGCTTTTTTGCTGGATTTAAAGGCTTCAGCAGCAGCGGTGGTCAGTCCCATCTGGCCGTTTTTACGTCCACGAAGTAGGTCCGTTAGTGGACTTAGCAAATTGGCACAGTGTGGAAGAAAACGTCGATAATAGTTGAGCATGTCGTTAAAACGGCGAATAGCGGCTAACGTGGTCGGGTCCGAAAAGTGTCTGATGACGCGGACTCTACCGTATAGAGGCTGTATGCCATACTGATCACTATGGTGGCCAAGAAATTCAACGGAAGGCTGCTGGAATACGCATTTGTCAGGGTTGACAGTGATGCGATTAGCGGCCAGCCTATCGAAAAGTATGTTGAGACGTTCTGAGTGCTGTTCTTTAGAAGCGCTGGCAACTAGGACATCGTCGATGTATGCATAGACGAACTCTAAACCTCTTGTGACTGAATCTATGAATCGTTGAAACGTCTGGGCTACGTTGCGAAGACCGAACGGCATACGCAAAAATTCGAAGAGCAAAAGCCGTGTGATTACGGCAGTCTTCGGTACGGCTTTCTCAGCGACTAAAAGCTGATGATACGCGCGAACCAGACCGATTTTCGAGAACATACTGGCGCCGCGCAGACTTGCCGTAATGTCCTGAATGTGAGGGACAGGATAGCGTTTGGGAACAGTAACGTTATTGAGTTAGCGGTAATCACCACATAAACGCCAGTCTCCTGACATTTTGGGCAACACGTGGAGCGGCTGTGCCCCCGGGCTTTTAGGGGGGCGAACAATGCCTAATTCAAGCATGTGCTCGAATGCTGCGCGAGCAATTTTCAACTTGTCAGGGGTCATTCGCCTGGCGTTAGCAAAAGCAGGCGGACCTTTAGTAACGATGTGATGTTTTGCAGCATCAGTGGCGGATGCAAACGGTGCCATTGCACAAAAACTTGCGGGAACTGGGTATGAAGCATCTGAGCGATAGGTGAGCTTGACAGGTTGGCGTATGCAGGACTGATGGACTCTATGTCGGTCAAAGTACCTATAACTGCCAGGTTTGTTTGATCGTCGATCAGACGGCGTTGCTTCGCGTCAACAAGCAAATCGAAGTGCTGCAGAAAGTCAAGGCCAAGAATTGGCGTCTGGACATCTGCGACGAGAAAGATACATTTAAAAGAACGTCGCAGGTTTAAATTAAGTGTGCGCGAGCGTTGACCATACACGCGAATGGTGGCGCCGCAGACGGCGCGAGTATGGACCACAGAAGCGTAGCGACTGCTAAGCAACGGAATGCTGAACAAACCGCTTCCCCTGCACCGCAATCAGCCACGTCTCCATCTCCGTTGTCTTCTCCAACTTTGGTAGAAAGCCGGGCGAATACAGCATGTACCTACGTGAATCAACCAGTACACACGGCAACAAAAATCAGGCACTATTCAAAACGTCTGGTTACGCATATTCCACTAGACCTGACGTCCAGCATTACCAAGGATGAAGCAGCCAAACACCAACCCTTGGTACCTGTAGCTCAAATGTCTCTTGTCGAGACTAAGCCTCCCAGAAAATCGGTTACATATGCAGAGATTGCTGCAAGGGTCCACCGAGAGGCCGCCGTTGCATCGTCTTCCATTGTAAACACCGTTAACGCGAATGGAGAGAAAAACAGCAAACAATTACTTGTCAACAAGCCAAGACAAATGAGTACCATAACTTGTAGATCGACGAAAACAGGATCCAACAACAGTGCCCGGACTGTTGTGTGCTCAAATGTCCCTGAATCTGCCGCCATCACATTGCGGGATAAGTTATCAGACGACCAAGACCAATGGAACTCATTGTGTATACGGATGATTATCAAAGCCAAGCCCATAAAATTATTACAAATTACTCGTCATCCGAACTCGCACACACTATGGCTAACCCAGACTTATTCGAGTAACTCTAGAAGCCTCCACCGACGTAGATAACGTTTTGCTCTCCGTAATCGCGCTAAAACACGAATCCTGTGGGATACGTATCTATCCTGATGTCCCTTGGAGCGCGCGACAACCAAAACGAAACAGCAAAACATGGAAAACTATCGCCTCATTAGCCACACGCTCATAGCTTCAAGAATAATGGAACGAATAGTCAAGAAACCATGCTCACCTTTCTGCTTACTCGCAACCTCATCAATCGACAACAACATGGATTTCTGCAGTCTAAATCCTGTCTGACCTGCCAATTTGAGCTCCTCAATCATGTAACTCAACTGATTGACAACAAGCAAGCACTAGCCATCATCTTCCTAGACATGACGAAAGCTTTTAACAGAGTACCACGTACAGAACTCTTGATGAAGCTGGAATCATACGGTATCTCCGGCAAACTGCACACCTGGTTCTCATCATATCTTGCAGCTCGCTCACAGTCAGTAATGGTTGGAGAACTTATATCACTCCCTAAACCAGTCAAAAGTGGCGTAATTCAAGGTAGCGTTTTAGGCCCCCTACTTTTCCTGCTCTATATCAATGACGTGTTCCAAGTTTTCAAACATGGGACACCCTACCTATTTGCGGACGACATCAAAATTGTCTTCCCATTTCATCCGTCAAACTTCCACACCGCCATTTCCCAAATACAATACGACTTAAGATCGCTAACTGCATGGTGCGACATATGGAAGTTGGCTTTTACACCATCAAAATGCAATGTCCTTACGTACCGATGCACCATGCCTCCAAATACCTTAATGCTGCAAGGCACGCCATTAGGGAACTGCCTAACAGTGCGTGACTTGGGCGTGCACTACTCCTGTTCGCTGAACTTCGCGGAACAAGTAATTTATTCCGCAGCTAAAGCACGCTCTCTCATCGGTTACATCCTCAAAACCATGACAATACCGGAACCTAGAACTGTGCTCTACAAAACATGTGCCCGGCCCCTGCTAGAATACTGCTCTATAGTATTCACCAACCTTAGAAAATGCGACCGAATAGCCCTCGGAAAGGTTCAGCGTACCTTCACAAAACGCCTCCTGGGGCACGCAAGTCTGAGTTACCGTGATCGGTGTAACACACTTAAGCTCGACCCGTCATGGCTGCGCCGATTGAAAATCAACCTCGCTTTCCTATACTCGCTCATTAACAACATCAGTGGGAGCCAAATAACCCCTGTCTCAGACTCATATATCACTTCGTACCCCCTACGTGATAGACCATACTCCATTATCCTACCAAGAACGCGCAGCAGCATTCGCTCCAACTTCTACCTCTACAGATACGCACACGTATGGAATAGGTTACCTCTCACAATAAGGGCATCCATGAACATAAACCAGTTCCGCTTCTCTATTAGCAAATACTTCTCTGTCACACAAGTTTCCAAACTACTGAATATAAACTGTCCTGAAGAAGAGTTTTTGAAACTGGACCAGACCACTTATAATCGCCTCTTTTTACCTTCCCACACTATTCTCTTCCCGACTCCACATCTCTCTCCTACCGCGCCGTTATCCATCGTTCATCTTACTCGCGTCACCTCCTCTTGACAGCAGCTAGTCATTGTTGGCTCCATGTAGCTTGCAAGGAGCCACCTCTTGACTCTCCAACCTTCATTTTTCTGCCGTATGTCTCTCTAAGCTTCCCTCGCGTGTTGACTTCTTCGTAGAAACTGCAGGTATCCCATAGTGGTCAAAGGTCTTAATGATATGGCTACACCAGACACTGATTCATTTTTTTTCCAGAGCCGCTATCTCTGCTCAGCAGCAGCTAGTCGCCATAGATTCCATTTAACTCTGCGGATATCCGAAGCTCTGTAGGAGTCGCTCCTTTCTTACAATGTTCATTCTCTTGGATTGCTTGCGTCACAGCGCAGATGATTTGTTGACCTATTATGTGCCACCGTAGGATCCACTAGTAACTGAAGGCTTAGCCCAAGCTCTATTGCTGGTCACTTTTCTCTCTTTTGTCATCTGTCTCCCTTCAGCAACGTCCGCATGTTGATTTCTCCATCGAAACTGTAGGTATCCAGTAATGGTCAAACGTCTTAATGACATGGCTAGACCAGCCACTGATTCATTATTTTCTAGAGCCACTATTTCTGCTTAGCAGCAGCTAGTCGCCATAGCCCCCATTGAACTTTGCGGATATCCGGAGCTCGCTCCCTTCTTACAATGTTCATTCTCTTGGATTGTTTGCTTCAAAGTTCAATGGTTTGTTGACCTATTATGTGCCACCGTAGGATCCACTAGTAACTGAAGGCTTAGTCAAAACTCTGTTGCTGGTTACTCTTCTCTCTCCTAGCGCGCCGTCATGCGTCGTTCATCCTACTCGATTCAACTCTTCTTGACAGCAGCTAGTCATTGTGGACTTCATGTAGCTTACAAGTATTCACTCCCTGACTCTCCAACCCTCATTCTCTTTTGCCTTCTGTTTCTTAAAGCTTCGCTCGCATGTTGATTTCTTTATCGAAACTGTAGGTATCCAATAGTGGTCAAAAGTCTTGATGATATTGCTACAGCAGCCACTTATTCGTTCTTTCCTAGAGCCACTATCTCTGCCTAGTAGCAGTTAGTCACCATAACCTCCATTTAACTCTGCGGATATTTGGAGCTCTGTAGGAGTCGCTCCTTTCTTACAATATTCATTCACTTGGATTGTTTGCTTCACAGCTCAATGGTTTGTTGTCCTATTATGTGCCACCGTAGGATCCACTAGGATCTGGAGGCTTAATCCGAACTCCAACGCTGGCCATTCATCTCTCTTCTAGCGCGCTATTATCCGTCGTTCATCTTACTCGCCTCAACTTTTCTTGACAATAGCTAGTCATCGTTCGCTCCAAGTAGCCTTCAAGGAGCCACTTCTTGACTCTCCAGCCTTCATTTTCTTCTGCCGTCTCTCTCTTAAACCTCGCTCACCTGTTGACTTTTTCACCGAAACTGTAGGTATCCAATAGTGGAAAAACGTCTTAATGCTATGGCTACACCAGCCACTGACTCATTCTTTTCTAAAGCCACTATCTCTGTTAGCAGCAGCTAGCTGCCATAGCTTACATTTAACTCTGCGGATTTCCGGAGCTCTGTAGGAGTCGCTCTTTTCTTACAATATTCATTCTCTTGGATTACTTGCGTAACAGCCCAGATGGTTTGCTGACCTGTCATGTGCCACCGTAGGATCCACTAGTAACCACTAGTAACTTCAATGCTGGCCATTCATCTCTCTCCTAGCACGCCGTTATCCTACTCTGGTCAACTCTTCTTGGCAATACCTAGGCATTGTTGGCTCCATGTAGCTTGCAAGGAGGCACTCCTTTACTCTCCAGCCTTCATTTTTTGCTGCCGTATATCTTTCTTAAACATCGCTCGCATGTTGACTTCTTCCTCGAAACTGTAGGCATCTAATAGTGGACAAACGTCTTAATGCTATGGCTGCACCAGTCACTGATTCATTCTTTTCCGGAGCCACTATCTCTGCTTAGCAGCAGCTAGTCGCCATAGCTTCCATTTAACTCTGCGGATATCCGGAGAACTGTAGGAGTCGCTCCCTTCTTGCTATGTTCATTATCTTAGAATGTTTGCGTCACAGCTCAGATTGGTTGTTGACTTATTATGTGCCACCGCAGGATCCACTAGTAACCAAAGGCTTAATCCGAACTCCAATGCTGGCCATTCATCTCTCCCCTAGCGCTCCGTTATCCTACTCAGGTCAACTCTTCTTGGCCATAGCTAGTCATTGTCGGCTCCATGTAGCTTACAAGTAGCCGCTCCATGACTCTCTAACCTTCATTTTCTTTTGCCGTCTGTCTCTCTAAGCTTTGCTCGCATGTTGTTTTCTCCGTCGAAACTATAGGTATCCAGTATTGGTCAAGATCTTAACGACATGGCTACACCAGCCACTGATTCATTCTTTTCTAGAGCCACTATCTCTTCTTAGCGGCAGCTAGCTGCTATAGCTTACATTTAGCTCTGCGGATATCCGGAGCTCTGTAGGAGTCGCTCCTTTCTTACAATGTTTATTCTCTTGGATTGTTTACATCACAGCTCCGATGGTTTGTTGACTTATTATGTGCCACCGTAGGATCCACTAGTAACTGAGGGCTTAGTCTAAACTCTATTGCTGGTCACTCTTCTCTCTCCTAGCGCGCCGACAGTTGTCGTTCGTCCTAATCACGTCAACTCCACTTGACAACAGCTGGTCATTGTTGGCTCCAGGTAGATTACAAGGAGCCACCCACTGACTCTCCAACCTTCATTCTCTTTTGCGGTCTGTTTCTTACAGCTTCGCTTGCATGTCGATTTCTTCATCGAAACTGTAGGTATACAGTATTGATCAAACCTCTTACTGACATGGCTACAGCAGCCACTGATTCATTCTTTTCTGGAGCCACTATCTCTGCTTAGCAGCAGCTAGTCGCTATAGCTCCCATCTAACTTTGCGGATATCCGGAGCGCGCTCCCTCTTACAACCTTCATTCGCTTGGATTGTTTGCGTCACAGCTTAGCTAATCTATTGACCTATCACTTACCTGCACTGGCCTATAGATACACGCATCAACCCTATAGGCATACACTAGTGACAATGCGTCTGATTGGAATAGCTGCATCTGGCGACTGAGTCATTTCTAACGCCACCATCTGTCGATCGTCATAAATTCGGCATCTCTCTTCAGAAGTAGCTAATGGCCATTGGCCCCATGAATGCGCGATGACCCAGTGCTTGTTAGTAGCCACCCCGTATCTCAATAACCTATACTCCTTTAGAAGCTGCATCCAGTCCCTCCGCTGCACTGCCACCAATTGATCTTTAAGACTCTCTCGTAGCAACCTTTTTATTTTCGCTTATTATGCCCCCCTCTCGGATCACACTAACTACGTGCTGTTCATGCACCTGACAATCACTACCAACATTCTAACTTCCTTTGATCTATCCCCACGCAACTCTCGACTCATATCCAACGGATACTCGTACTTTACTTACTGGTGCAACGCTCTTGTCTATAAGCAGGCGACAGCAATCCACCTATACGGCTAATGATTATTTAGGATACTCAAAAGACATTTTCAGCATAATTATTGTTACACAGTGTACATGCTGTTGTCGCAAGCCCAAATGTTATAACACAAGACATTAACAGTATTCAGCTCCATGCCTGTTCTTGTGGTCTTCTCTCGGTTGTCACTCACTTTCCCTTTTCTCTGAGGTCCGGGACATCCTGGAGATCTGGGATTAGACTGAGGAACAGTTTTGACCCAAGGCGGACTTAACAACCCACAAGGACTGACATGGAGGATGGTAAAACTCCGCAAGGACCGACCTACAATCACCACAACCCTTGTCCAGTATGGAGAACTGGACATATCCTCATACACCCATACATTATACATCTGAATAATCTGGACAAAGGAAAAATTGAGCCTTTTGCTCACCTGGACATACAACAAGAAGAAAAATCGCGATGTCCCTCTCCTCCACCGACCTCAAAAATCATGGAGACCCAGATCAAAATACCTATCCAACTAACAGAGGAAATTAGAAGCTATTACCCCGCGAAAAACCGAAGGTGAAACCAGTCGTCAAACGGCTTTGCCAGTTCAACATTAATGTTCAAAATGCTTTACGGCAGTGTTGCAGGACGTGGTGGGTTTTCGCCTGGCAAGCGTTCTCCCTAGAAAAGGCCACAAATATCTGTTTAACAACACTGCGACGTGGCGGATGTGACTCGCCACTGAATAAAGTCACAGTCCACAACTACATACTGGCAAGTCGACTAGATTCACATATCAACTCTGCTTGACACCGTTTCAACTGCACACGATTGAACCCGATGTATCATCGTGATACACAACAGTTTTTAAACCTTGATCATACCTAAGTTGGTGCATCTCTATGAAACTGAGAATAAACTATCTATTTATTTATTTCATCATGGATATACGACCAATTTTCTACTGTTACTGTCACAGTTGCCATAAAATGTTCGTACAGTTGAACATATCTGATCATGCCTCCATGGGCGTGCCTCGCATAGTCGAGAATAAAGTATTTATTTATTTATTTATTTATGTCACTTTCGGACTTAGTGAGCGGGTACGCAGCAGGCAATCCGTACTCGAGAACCGGACGTACATGAGCAAACAGTAATCTGAAGAGTGCTGAGGTCAGGCGTGAAAAGACTCTCCGTATAGCGTGAAGTATTCTGTATGCGGATGCGACCCTCTTCCGGGTGTCTTCCATTGATTTGAGATCAGGAGACACAATCACCCCTAGGTCCCTCTCTTGGTTGATATTTCTGAGCAGGAAACCCCCGATATGGTAAGCCCCAAATGGCTCAGGAGCACCGATTGGAAGGATAGCGCATTTGTCATGGTTAATGGGCAACTGTCACTTTAGTGACCAATCGTGGAGCTGATCGAGTGTCGCTTGAAGTATGTCTGCATCTTCCAGACTGGATACCTCAATCCACAGCTTCAGATCATCCGCGTAGATTAAGCAGCCGGTCTGAAGTTCGGATGGCAGGTCGTTGATGAAGATATTGAAGAGTTCAGGGCCGAGTACAGAACCCTGGGGGACCCCACTGGTCATGAGAATTTGATCAGAAAGCGCTTCGTTAACTTTGACCTGCATGAAGCGACCTTGCAGGAAATCGGAGACCCATGAAAGCAAATTGCCAGTGACGCCGATTCCCCGGAGTTTGAAGAGGAGCCGCTACTGTGGGATCTTGTCGAAAGCCTTACTGAAATCGACCAACACAGCATCCAGACGCTTACCGGCATCTAAGGATCTTGCCCATTTTTCCCTAGCTACCAGCAAATTTGTAGCACATGAACGCGTCCTTCGGAAACCATGTTGGGCATGAGATAGGAACTCCAACTCATCGAGATGTAGGCGAAGGGCCCGTTTCAGAATCCGTTCCATGACTTTGGACAGAATCGAAGTCAAACATATGGGACGATAGCTGGCTGGATTCTGTCGGTTCCCTCCTTAAACTGACGATCTGTTAGTTGAGGTGTTTTTCTAATGGCTCCCAAGTTTTTTGGATTTGGTCGACGTCCATCCTTTTTGTAATTAAAAACGAGGTATTTGATGATCGGCGTGGAAAATGTACATTTATTCTCACGGATCCGGAAACCCTACGACTGTATACAACCAAGTACTTCATTCAGGCGGTTAAATAGCTCTCCTGGTGTTCGGCCCATCACCATGATATCATCCAGATATGCAGCGGCTCCACAAACGCCCACTAACATGGTATCCATTAATTGTTGGAAAATGGATGGCGCTGTTTTTACACCAAAGTGAAAGCGCTTGTATTGGAATAGCCCACGAAGTGTTGCTCGTAAACAACTCTCTTGAGTCTTCGGCAACATCCTACTGCAGGTGAGCATCGGACAGATCAAGCTTAGCAAAGTACTTACCACCATTCAGTTGTGCAAATATCTTCCGGTACGGGTAATGGGTTACTGGTGGTCGTCCAGCGCGGCGTTAAGACCATTTGCGAAGTCAGCGCACAAACGTACCTTGCCTTTTTGCATTCTTCACTGCGACAATAGGTGCGGCCCATGAGGAGTAGTTGACTGCTGTGATGAATCCGACAAGTTCCAGTCAATGGAGTTTTGATCATCGGTTGACATGGCTGCATATGGCACCGGTCTTTTAGCCTAGAACACTGGTTTAGCACCCGGTCGTAAGCTCAGCGTTTCGTACAAAGCCTCAAGACAAATTTTCCTTTCTGGGCACTTGTCATGTCTTCGACGAACTTTGATGATGGGTCTGGGCTTTCTCGAACTCGGTTGCAGATCTGATTATAGGGAACATCGAGGAGTTGCAAATTTTCAATCCAGTCGAGACCAAGGAGTTTCAAATTCGACCTGTCTGAAATGTAGCATGTTCCCGACTTTTCCACACCTTTGAAAGCAATATTGCAAGTAAGTTCGCCGGATGCATTATGTGCAACTTTCTGTAACTTGACCATCTTTGGCCAGTTTATGTTCTTCCATGTGATCCTGGAAATAATCGTGATGTCCGAGGCCGTGTCAAACTGCAGTTTCCTTGGGATCCCACTGATCAACACCTTGATACATTGTCGTCTCGGTTTACACTCACTTTGGAATGCGGCAACTATAGACAGAGACTCTGCGCCATCCTTCCTAGAATTCCCCTTTCTACAAGACTTTCTTCGACCGAACCTGATTGCAGAATTCCTCCTTATGCCCACGCTTACGGCGCGTTTGACAAATATGGCGTTTGAACGTACATAAGCACGCAAAATGCCATTCGCCGCATGACCAGCATGCTGTGGGCGGTTTGTTCGTAGACCTCTTGAAGGGTTTGCTTAAGTTGGCAGTCCTGGTCTTTTTCACGAAATCCACGGTATCTGGTGGTGGGAGACCATTCCGTTCGACCAGGGCAGTGTCGTGTTTTAGAGTGAGCTGCCCTTTGCATTCGCTTACGAAGACCTTCAGTGTCAGTGCAGACTTCTACTGGACCCCTGACATTACATCCTGTTGATGCAGCACGGGACCTAGGTGTCATTATTACGAATAACTTCAAACCCTCAACGCTATGTCAGTATGCTACCAACACGACGCGGTAGGAACTCTTCCGCCTCAGGAGGACCTTATGCAACACTAGCTCGGAGGTATTCCTCCCATTATCTAAAACGGTGGTACGGACCCCACTTAGGATACTGTGTCCAAGCATGGGCGCCGTATCTCCGGAAGGATGTTATTTGTATAGGGTAAATGCAGAAGCTGGGGACTAGAATGATTGAGGGCCAACCTGAAAGGCCGTATGATAAACGTTTAAATTGCTTGGGAATGTTTTCCATGGAAAAGCGTAGATTGAGTGATCTAGAGCTTTTTCGGACCATGAAGGGCCACATTGGCATCAAACCCACTGACCTGTTTGAGCCAGATACATTCGATCACAAGAGGTCATCATCTTAAGCTCAAGCATCGGAGGTCTCGATTAGATAACTGGGTAAATACTTTGCGAACCTCGTTGTTGGCAGCTGGAAAAAGCTTCCCCTTCATTGATGAACTGCACAATGGTTGACGCCTTCAAGAGAGATTTAGACAGATGTTGGTTAGAACGTTTTCCAGAAATATTGTAAACTTATTGATGCTTGTTGCAGAGAACTCATGAGGGATGAAAGTATAAGCTTGTTTCTTTTTGCTTGTTTTTACAATAGCAAGCAATGCCGAAGTACCTCGGGCCCTTGGTTGCTTGCCGGTGCAAGAAGCAGTACGCTCGTTAGCGGAAGCCTATACCGTTCTGGGAACTTGACCTGACCTAAATCCACCACCGTGTGGAGAGCATCCAGACTGTTATTTCTTTGTGCTTCGTCATTCTCTGTTGATTACAATGTGATTCTTTACTGTGTACACGAGGTTGCTGCTACTTTTGAAGTCCGCCCTGTTCGTTTTCATCAACTCTGTGTTTGGGTTGCAGAAGTACGGTACATCATACATTTCGGTGAACCCAACTTGATATACGCGTATCCTTTTCCATATCATACTTTGAGGTGAAACAAATTCCACCAGAGCTGCCTGAATGGATAGCGCAGCAAGTCCGTGCATGACATTGTAGCGATCAATAGTGTGAGGAGAGCGTTAAACATGGATTACACGGACTTTATTGTTTCCTCTTGCCTTCCCTTTTCGTTTACAGCCATCACCCATTCTAGTTTTCACCACCCACTCGGCTCACGCTCGATAACCTGGGCAGTTGTGACAACTGCATCCATTTCGCCACTTCGTGTTCTCCCCTCGCAAGTTGCATTTAATGTGGCCTCCTACTAGGCAGTTGAGACATGATAGCCACGGATTGGGCCTACTTAAGCAATTTGAAATTGTAAGAATGCTGGCTTTCATAATCACGGGTGGTTTAGTGAGTAGCCTTTAGCGGGAGCACGGAGAGCGAGTCAACAGACATATCGGGTTGCCTAACTATAAAAATACGACACCATTGGCGCTCTAGCTAGGGGAACGGAGTATACACAGCACACAGGGCGGTCGCGAGTTGCAACCGAAACGATCGCCAAGAGAAAATGTCGATAGGCAAGTCAAGCATTCGAACTCAGCAATCAGTTCAACAAACCCCACCGGTCGCCAAGGTGTATAATGAAATAACTTTAGTTAGAATTTTACACTTCCGTACTTTTCGGTTAATTTTTGCATGCGGTAGCATAATATTTTGCGTCCATTTATAAAGAATGGAGTCTGTAGACCATAAAGTAGAGTCTCTCCTTAGTGTTGTATCTTTTTCTGTGCCACCTTTTTGGGACATGGATCCTGTTTTATGGTTTGCTCATCTTGAGGCTGAGTTTTATAACCACAGAATCACTTCCAACTACGCGAAGTATAGCAAGCTCCTGTCCTATCTCCCCAAGGAGATATCAATTCACGTTCGTGACGTCATCATTTTACAGACCGCAAACCACTGAGACTCTCAAGGAGGCCATGATCAAGCGTGTTATGCCTTCTGAGAAAGTTCGCCTGCAGCAGCTTTTCAGGAATTTGCAGCTGTGCGATAAACTGTCCTCAACACTGCTACGAGACATGCAGAAACTCCTTGGTTCATCAACCATGGACGAGACTTTACTTCGCGAACTGTGGCTACAAAGGCTACCGGAAAACACGCAATCGATTCTAGCAATCGTGAGCTCCGTTTTGCTCACTCAACTAGCTGACTTAGCAGATTGGGTCATCGAACGATCACAGCCACTAGCCGACGCCAGCAAGGTCAACTCGGTTGCGTCCCAGAGCAGTTCTATCACTGGCTTACAGTCAACTATAGAAGCCCTGCAAACACAGGTTGCGACACTCAATCGCCAAGTCCAACAGTTCACTATGAGCTGTCGTCGCTACAGCCGATCAGAATCGCCCTCAAAACGCTCCAAGTCCAACAGGCACATTTGCTGTTGGTATCATGAACGCTTTGGTACCGCAGCGCGTAAGTGCATAAAGTCTTGTACATTCGCCGAGAATTAGGGAAGCTTCTCCGCCGGCCCATAAGGGCGACGAACGCGACCGACCAACACCAGCCGCCTCATCCGCGTCAGGGATTTAACTTCCGTTACCGAGTTCCTAGTCGACATTAGAGCCGAAGTTAGCGTTATGCCCCGTAGCTCAGATGAGGTAGTCTCACCCTCGCCGACCAAGTTGCGTGCCGCCAATAGCACACCAATCGCAACCAGCGAAAGGTTGCTAACGCTCAATCTATGCTTCCAGCGAACCTTTCCCTGGCCTTTCATAGCAGCAGCTGTGCTTTTCGCTATCATGGGCATAGACTTTCTGCAACACTTCAACCTTGTCGTCGACGCTAAAAGGAAGAAGCTTATCGATTCTAGGACAGCGCAGTGTTATCGGGACTAGCGCCAACATGGTTGCTATCACTCCCATTCGTGTCTTACCTCAAGCTTCACAACCTTTTATGGAAGTTTTCAACAAGCATCCTAAACTCGTTCGCTTCCTGAACGCCGACTCCTGTGACGTCAAACGTCATGCATCACATTTGCACTGGGGGTTTACCTGTTTCGGTCCGCCGTGGCAGACTAGCCCCGGACAAGTTCAAAGCTGCTAAGGCGGAATTCGAGCAAATGCTCGAACTGGGAAAAATGCGTCCGTCCAAAAGTCCATGGGTATCACTGTTGTACATAGTACCGAATAAATTAGGTGACTGGCGCCCCTGTGGTGACTACAGAGCATTTAACAAAGTTACTGTCCCGGATAAATACCCAATTCCCCACATGCACGACTTGACCTCAGCTCTAGCTGGTAAGTCTATCTTTAGCAAAGTTGACCTAGTTCGCGCCTACCACCAAATACCTGTGGCGCCAGACGATATTGCTAAAACAACGGTCATCACGCCATTCGGCCTATTCGAGTACCTCAGGATGCCTTTCAGCTTTAGCAACGCCGCTCAAACTTTTCAGCATTTCATTCATAAGGTAACGTGATTACTCAAAGGCGTTTATCCTTATCTATGTGACATTCTCGTCGCCAGCTCCTCTGACGAGGAACATCTTCATCACCTCGACGCTCTCTTTCAACGCTTAACACAGCATGGTGTTACAGTCAACCCCGATAAATGCGTGCTTGATCAAAGTTCTGTGGATTTTTTTGGCCACAGCATACTGCCTCTGGTATCGAAGCTCTGCCAGACAAAATCCAGGCACTGAAAAGTTGTCCTTCTCCTAGTTTCTACAAACAGTTGCGCCGATTTCTGGGCCTGGTCAACTACTGCCGACGTTTTCTTCCCAACTGCGCGAGCATAATGCAACCAATGACTGACTTGCTCCGCGGCAACCAACGGCCTTTTCCTTTTGCAAACGACGCTAGACTGTCTTTCGATCTCAAAGAGGCTATCTTGAATATAGCGCTTCTCGCTCACCCAGACACATCTGCACCACTCTCCCTGACAACTGACGCATCCGACACTGCCCTCTTTGTAGTACTTCAACAACTCATCGACCACCGATGGGTACCTCTAGGTTTCTTCTCGAAACTTACAACCTGCTGAATCGCGTTACTGCACGTTCGGTAGGGAACTGTTAGCTGTCTATCTAGGTGTCAGACATTTCCGTCACTGTCTCGTAGGTCGACATTTTACAGTCTTCACTGACCACAAGCCATTGATCTACGCAATCAATGACGCAACAGACAAGTATTCTCCGCGGGAAACTAGACACCTAGACTAGGTTTCTCAGTTTACGACAGACGTACGACATGTCTCAGGTGCTCTCAATCCCGTCGCGGATGCACTGTCACGCATTCAGCAGATCAGCTTATCGCCTGGCACCAACGTTGTTCCAGCCACTATGGCTGCTGCCCAACAATCTGATCCCGACATAGACAAGCTACGACGCAACACCTCGTTGAAACTGCGCGAAGTTCCACCAGCCTCATCTGAGGGCACCATTCTTTGTGACGTTTCACAAAGTTCTCCGGCCCTGTAGTTCCTACTTCGATGAGTCGACTAGTTTTCAACGCTTTACACAACCTGTCTCATCCCGGCATACGTGCTTCGCAGAAGCCCGTAACTGAACGCTTTGTATGGCCCAACGTCATTCGCGATGTTCGCCTTTGGGCACGCGCATGCTTAGTGTCAGCGCGCCAAGGTACACAGACATACCAAAAGCCCACTTGGCGTCTTTCGCGCTTCTGACTCTCGTTTTTCACAGGGCCATGTCGATTTGGTCGGACCTTTGCCTCCATGCAAGGCTACGTGCACCTCCTCACTGGTGTCGACCGATTCACCCGTTGGCCAGAGGCGATTTTGATAATCAACGGCTCATCTGAGACGCGCAAGCTTTCCTAGAACGCTGGGTTGCTCAATTTGCTTGCCCAAGCGTAGTCATCACTGACAGTGGATCACACTTTGACGGGTCCTTCAGCAAACGTATCAACGTTCTTTGTTGCCAACACAACCGAACCACCGCATACCATCTCGCAGCTAATGGGATGGCAGAAAGCTTCCACCGGCAATTCAAAGCGTCACTCCGTGCCCAGTCTGGCACATCCTGGCACGAAGCACTTCCGCTCGTTCTCTTAGGCAGGAGAAACACGATTAAAGCGGATTTGCACGTCACTCCATCGTCGCTAGTCTTCGGATGCACACAACGCTTACCTGGTGGATTCGTCTCACCAAAAGCGCCAACAGCCTTCGACTATGCCGACTACGCAGCTCGCCTATCTCATCACATGCGACAGCTTCAGCCTGTGCAACCCAGAGCACAGAGCTTGCGTACCAACGTGGACGAACGCCTTGCTACTTGCACTCACGTGTTCGTTCGCACTGACAGCGTACGCCGGCCACTTCAACCTCCTTATTCTGGTCCGTACCGTGTCGTACGCAGAAGCGACAAGACGTTTACCATTGACTACAATGGTAAGACTGAGACGATCAACCTCGATCGACTCAAGCCAGCATTCCTCGACGAATCTGACTCTTCGGTGCAACAAGCACCTTCACAGCCTGCGCCATCATAGCTCGCACGGCAACCTCAGACGAGTCAGTTCGCGCCAGCGGAACCTACAACCTCAAACGACAGCACTCCTACTCGCCCCACTATAAGTCGACGCTGTAGGAAACTCAAATCTCCTGTTCCTTTTCCGGGTTTTGTTAGCGCTTGCTATTTGCCATAGAACGTGCCTCTGAAATTTTCATCTCTTACCAAAGGTTTACGCAAATCCACAAAAAAAACATCAAAACGTTTTGAAACTACCAAAAACGAGCAGAATCTTTTGAAAACCCAAAAACAGCTTTGCACGTTCTTCGCATTGCACTCTTTTGTGTATTGCTATGCATTTATGCTGCTTTTACACTTAGCTTTTCATATACACCGCCGGTTGGTTGCATCTCGGTTTCACTTTTCGCTGGATCCCCGCACGTCAACTAGAGGTGGAACGAACTTCCTGCTCAACCGCATACGTACACTTTACTAACTGTCCCCCCACAATCAGTTTTTACCGTTTCGACACCGTAGGGCGGACACGGGTGGGATCCCGCTAGGGTCCGATTGCATGGTTCTCCCCCAGCAGCTGCATCAAGTTTCACAACTTGGTCTCGTAGAAGGCTGGCCCGCGACGGACAGTCCTCACGTAGATCGAAGGACTGCTTACACAGTCCCTTCTGGCGAAGGACTATGTAGCAGTCTGGAGATTCCCGGGTTTACCTGTGTAAAATCCGAAGTAAATTATTTCGTTGTGCACCTAGGCAACCGGTGTGGTTTGTTGAACTGATTGCTGAGTTCGAATGCTTGACTTGCACATCGCCATTTTTGCTTGGCGATCGTTTCGGTTGCAACTCGCGACTGCCCTGTGTGCTGTGCATACTCCGTTCCCCTAGCTAGAGCGCCAACGGTGTCGTTCGTTTATAACTAGATAACAGGGCATCTTTTACTTTACCAATAAAAGTTTTCCTGCAACTCAATCTGTCTTTTCGAATCGCTCCGGGCTCCCGGTACAGGCTACTCACTGAACGGGTCACCAAATTAATGACTAACCCTTAATGGGAGTCCGGAGAGCAATCCAGAACACAGATCGGGTTGCATGGAAACTTTTGTTGGTATAGTAAAAGCTTCCCTGTTGCCTAGCTATAAGAAAACGACACCGTTGGCGCTCTAGCTAGGGGAACGGAGAATGCACAGCACTTACTTCAGTTGCGCGTTGCCACCGAAACGTGCGTCATGCAAAATGGCGATGATCAACTCAAGCATTCAAACTCAACAATCAGTTCAACAAATCACACCGGTCGCCTAGGTGTATAATGAAATAATTTTATTTAGAATTTTACGCAGTCAAACCGGGGAATCTCCAGGCTGCTATAGTGGACTGCCGTATGCACAAAACTTAATTGTCAAGTTTGTATTACCCTTCAGGCATCAACCGACTGTAGAACATGCTTCATCCGTTAAAAGGGAATTTAACAGTTAGTTCCCTTCACTAGTTTGAACAAAGAAATGAGAAGACGAATATTGGTAGATGCTAGTATTTCGTATTATCTCGTCAGTACCAATACAATAACAGGAAACCCTTTTATATGTTCAATAGGGCACAGTCAGGCCCAGTCAAACTTGTCGGTTGTCTGAATGTTCGCTGAGCTCAGCAGGTTGGCTGCAAACGTTTCGTCACCAATCGAGGTGACATCGTCAGTGCGCGTGTATTTAGCAAATTGGCGCGTACGGAGTGCTCCGACACCCAGAAACGGTTCTCCTACATCGTGTAATTGACAAAACCATCTACAAACACCTGAAGCGGTGCGGTTCAACGACACCACAGCTGTACGGGTTAAACAAAAACTCACAAGCGGGGCATGCCACTAAGACCCATTTTGTCGATGGTGAATTCCCCGCAACACAAATTGTATCGCTGCTTAGTTCGGATCCTTGCGCCACTGAGGCAGCACTTCAATTTGCACAGCATTAAGGACTCGTTTGAAATAATCAAACACCTAGGCAAAATCAGCCTAGCCGACAAGGTTATGTGCTCAGTGGACGTTCAGTTGTTATTTACTAATGTCCCTTTGCTAGAGACAGTTTACATTTACCACCTAATCGAAGAGAAGAATTTCCGTCTACCAATAACGACAGACCTCCTGAGACAGTCCTTATTACTTTGCACGGAAAATGTTGCTTTCCGATTCCAGCACACCTCATATCGCCAAATTGATGGAGTGGCTATGGGTAGTCCGTTGGGCCCGGTACTGGCTGCATTTTCATGTTGATGCCTGAGAGGAAACTAAGTAGAGAGATTTTTCAGCTGTCATATTACAAACGATATGTAGATGATATCCTTGTGTTCGGTTCCACGAAGATGCAAATCGAACAATTAGTAGACCAACTTAATAATGTTCACGCCAACCTGAAGGTGACTTTTGGGTTTGAATCCAATGGGCATCTTCCATATCTCGACTTTCTCATGAGTCGCAGGGATAATGGGCTGATTAAGCGCTCTGTATACAGGAAGCCAACATGGTTTGCCCAATACCTGCACTTCACTAGCTTCTCACACGGAAGTGCGCGCTGGTAAAAACATTATTCACTCGGGCCAGACGTATCTGCTCCAACGACTGCCTGCCTGAAAAGTTTGAGCTGATGACTAAAACGCTTATGGAGAATGGTTACCCAAAGCGATTCATAGACAAACATAGCCAGGTTAGACCGCCCGAAGAAACGGTGTTGACAGCCCCAAAGAAAATGGTGTACATCGAGCTACCATTCAAGGGTGACACCGCAGCTAGAAGGACAATCAAACGCATTGGTTTGACCATTTAACGTACGTACTGTGCTGCGGAGGCGGTAATTATCAACAGAAACCGTAACTTGCCATACATTCGGTAAAGGAAGATGAACCCGTCGGTGCCAAATCACATTATTTTTACCGATTCGTGTGTGACTGTGTCATCAGTTACATCGGCAAAACCGAACGGGCTTTAGATTCCAGAGTGCAGGAGCACTTATCAAACTGGGTTCGGCGCGAAGTTACTCAATTCACCTCCGACGATACGTGTTCGCGTAAGTCACCAACGTCCTCCATAGGCATGCACATTTTGGCGACTCGTCACCGTGTTAATCCCTTGTCGGCGTTCCGGATCTTGTTGCGTCATACTAATTCACGCCTTTTGCGATTTGTCGCGGCCGTAGCGATAAGCCGAATTAGACCAGCTTTGTGCGTTCAAAAGCAGTTAGTTGTTGACGTGTGGTTGCCGTGGTCCTATTCCCAAGAACAATGCCCACAACCACAAATTTGATTGTGCCTGACTGTGCCCTATTAGACATATAAAACGATTTCCTGTTATTTTATTGGTACTGACGAGATAATATGAAATACTAGCATCTACCAATATTCGTCCTCTAATTTCTTGTTCAAATGGGAATTTCCCGAACCACGTTGATACGAGTGCCCAGCGAGTGAAGTTTATCTTAGCAGCGTTGTTCTCTGGGTCCTGCTGCGCCCTTCTTTCTTGCAGTTTTGCGGTGGGCACTTTTGGTTCGGATCTCCTCGAGCCGACATTGCAACTGCCTTTGCGTCTTTCTACGGACCTCCCGACTAGGTATATGTGGAACCAAACTCCGTCTACCTTGAAGCTCCTAGGATCGATTATACAGGGGAATACCTGCTCAGGGAAGCGCTCTGTGCTGGCGAACGTACCAAACGGCTTCATCAACTAGCACCTACGAAAGCTATCGAGCGGTTAGAAATAAATGTAAGCAACATTTTGGGATTCTTCGTCTTCACTACGAGAAGCACTTTTCTGACGCAGCCACAACAAATCCAACGAAGTTCTTTGCTTACCTTAAGAGACGCAGCGTTTCAAACTCCTCCATTCTGGCTTTACTACGAACGGACGGGACCCATGGGCATACCAACTATGATAAGGTTTGTATATTTAGCGAACGGTATACTGGTGTCTTTTCTCATGAGACCTCTCTACCTCAGCTTGAGCTGGTCATAAAAGTCCCGGAGGATTCTTGCCTAAGTGGAATCAGCATAACGGAGACAAATCTTCGGGCTATTGCGAGGGCTAAATCCTTCCAAAACTTCTGGTCCTGATTCAATTCATCAGAAACTGATGCATGAATTGGCCGCTGAGCTAACTGATCCTCTCATATGCGTATTTACGAGATCGCTCGACACCTGTGCCTTACTTTCGGAATGGAAGGAGACAATCATCTGCCCGATTTTTAAGGGCGGTGACTGCGCTCTGCCCGCGAACTACCGGCCTGTCAGCTTGACAAGCGTAGTAGTTAAGTTGTTTGAAAAACTGGTCAGCGATTCGGTGGAGCATCACCTGAATAAGTTTAAACTCAGTGATGCACAGCACGGATTCCGTAAGGGATTTTCCTGTCTGACAAATTTATTTGTATCTCGTGAAAGCTGAGCTGAGGCAGTAGACAATGCTCACGCTATCAACGTGCTTTTCGTTGACTTCTTGAAAACCTTTGATACTGTTCCACATTAACGACTTATTAGAGTTGAGATCGTATGGGATATCTGGAGGCGCCCTTAAATGGATGTCTACTTTCCTATAGAAGGGAGTATAGTATATACTAGTGGGACGTAACCTTTCACTTCGATAAGCTGTTCTTAGTGGCGTTCCGCAGGCCTCGGTTTTAGGGCCGTTGCTTTTCGCAATTTATATCAATGACCTACCCCACGAGATTGAAGTCCCGTCGCTATTGTTTGCTGATGACCTTGATCTCTGGAATACTGTAGATATCCCTAGGGGCTCTGAGACAATTCAGAGTGCCTTGGATATGCTCTAAGATTGGTCAACCTTGTGGTTGATGCTTACAAAGCAAGCGAAATGTTCTGTCCTCCGCATTGGAGGTGCCAGTCCCCCCACGCGCTGTGTAGTTGGTGGAAGTGAAACCCTTGTTGTCACTCAACAGGTTGATTTAGGTATCACCCATACCTCATTGCTTCACTCTGTGGACAATTGGAGGAAGGCTGCTTGTAGTGGGTTCCGTATGATGTGGCTTATTCGCCGCTCCTTCGGTGTCCTAATGGCCGATATCTTTGTGAAGCTGTTCTCAACTTTTGTGCGACCCCACTCATAATACTGTATCCAGGCTTGTCCACCTTGTCTTGTAAGGGACAAAATGGAACTGGAGAGGGTTTTGCGAATGGGCACAAGGTTAGTGCAGAGATTACGGGGGCAAACGTATCCCGAACGTTTGCTTAGCTTGGATATGTACTCAGTACACTACCGGAGAATTAGAGGAGACTTGATCCTCACTTACTGTATCCTAACGGGCAAAGTCGGTCTGGACTTGTCATGGTTATTTAGTTCCGCCAAGCTGCCTTGTCTGCGAGGTCACCCGTTGAAGCTGCACAAACAGCGTTCTGACCGGGTAAGGACGGAAACTCGCTTGTTGCGCCGAGTTATTGGACGTTGGAACTCGCTTCCGGAGCACGTCGTTAAGCAGTATACGTTTGAGGGTTTTGAGCGGCAGTTAGATGCGCTTGGGTGGCAGTACCAAACCTTCCCCTTCTCCTAACCGATCTGTGTCCTCAACTTTCTGTTCGATTTTTATTTCTTCTCACATCTTGGTATTATCATTATTTGGCTGACATTCTTCCTCTTGTTTTCTTGGCTAACCCTTCACGCTCTTACTTCGCATACATCGCCTGGGCAGGTGTTATAATCTTCTCACTAGACGCAACTCCAAAAAATAACAATTCACTGCTCCGCAAAACTTCTAGCCCAACCGAAGGAAAAAAGCAAAACGCCAATGACCCTGACAAATAACGTATTAATTGCAGCCAACGAAAACTGTACAACGACTGGGGACCCTGGCTGTATTTATAGGTCTCTGCTGACCTTCGACTTCTAGAATTGGAAGGTCAGCTGCCAAGGTTAGTTGTTCCCCATATCTTTTGCCGAGAGGTCAGGTGGATTTTGATCATGTGTAGAAGAAGAACATTCAGGAACGTTCGAAATCGAAGCGATAATCGTTAATAACCGATTAATCGCTAAAATAGGGAATTTCCAAGGCAATTCTTACTTTCTCCCGGACACCTCCCCTCCTGAGATATGTTCCGAGGTGTAAGAGGAAAGCCTGGGATTAACTTGTAGTCTTCGGGACGGTGTTCTCTGCCTGTCGGTCCACCTCCTTGGCAGAAGCGCCCAAGAACTTTGTTTCGATGTTCTTGTTCTGGGTTCGTTGCTCGACCTTGTGCACTCGTCCAATGTTACCTTTGGCAGGTTGAAAGTTTCCACCAGTAAATCGAACAGGAGGTCAGTAGGCCTTTCTTGTTCTGACTGGCACAATGTGGGACGTAACTGGTTTGCATGCCGTGGCCAGATCTGTGCGCCCACGTTCACGTCATACATGAAGTTTCCGCGCTTGCTTTTGACCGTCCCTGGCGTCCATTTCGCATGGCCTTCCCGGTAGTCACGTACTAGCACCTTCTGTCCAAGCGTGAATGATCGCTTCTTTGCTCCATGCCGCCGGTTAAACTGCTGTTCCATTCTGCGGTTTCTTTCACCAACAGAGGACTCCGAGCCCGGTCGGATGGCGTCGAAAGTCATGCGGAGCTTCCGGTTGATCCTGGCCTGTGCTGGAGAGACTCCGTCTGGCGCTTGTGGATTCGGTGTTGATCGGTAGAGGAAAAGGAACCGGTCAACCACCTCCTCTATACGTCCCTCCCCTTTTGATTTGTGCAGAGCTCGCTTGAATGTATCGACAAATCTTTCTGCCTGGCCATTCGACTGTGAGTGAAACGGCGGCGAGCGAACGTGCTGGACGGCGCATTGCTTGCAAAACTCCTTAAACGCTGCTGAAGTAAACTGTGAGCCATTGTCAGTGAAAATTGTCTCAGGACAGCCGAATCTGCTAAAGGCTTGGCGCAGTTTCGATATGGTGGCATTGGTGGTGGTGTTATCCATGAGAAATACTTCTGGCCACTTTCTGTATGAGTCGACTATAATGAGGAAACTTCTGCCGTTGATCGGCCCTGCAAAGTCGACATGAATGCGGCACCACGGCTTAGTAACCATTGGCCATGAACAGAGTTTTGCTTTCGGTGGCGCTTTCAAGACATCGGCACACTTTTGGCAGCGTCTGGCTATTTCTTCTAATTGTTTGTCATTAACGGCCAGTATACATAACTGCGGGCAAGCGCTTTCATCCGGTTGATTCCAGGATGCCCGCCGTGGAACTGTCGAATAAGGCGTTCCTGAAGTGTCTTGGGGATGACCACTCTTTCCGAAAATAGTATGCAATCGTTTACAATAGAGAGTGAGTGTCTCCTCTAAAAATACTGTTGCAACTCGGCGGATGGACAGGAACGTGGCCAACTTGTTTTGTGAAACTGAGTAACCTTCTTGAGTATTGGGTCCCGAAGTGTTTCGGTCCGTACAGCTTCTGCGGTAACTGGTAGACAGTGCAGTGCATCCGTTACCAGAAAGTTGACGTCTGGTTCAATCTCCACTGAGGCAATGATTGTGTCTTCATGTTCTTGCTGACGGGTATCAATTAGGCGTGACAGTGCATCTGCTTGGCCAATGGAAACTGTCGACTGATATTGGATCTCGAAATCATACCCCATTAAGGTAAGGGCCCAACGTTGTAGCCTGTTGGCTGTGTAGGCCGGGATGCCCTTTTTCGAACCAAAGATAGCGATCAAGGGCTTGTGATCTGTCAGGAGCTTGAAGCGGCGGCCGTATAGCATTTTGTGGAATTTCTTATCCGCGTACACTATGGCCAATGCTTCTTTCTCAATCTGACTGTAGTTCTTCTCGGCCTTCGTAAGGGTTCTGGTGGCATGGGCGATTGCTTTTTGAGATCCATCGGTGTACGTGTGTGCAATTACTGCACCAATCCCATGGCTTGATGCATCTGTGGTTAGGACGATCTCTTTGGAGGGATCGAAATGGGTCAAAAGCAAGTTTGAAGACAACAGTGACTTGATGCTTTCAAAGGCATTCTGACATTCTGCTGTCCAGTTCCAAGGTTGTCCTTTGGCTAGTAAATAAATAAATAAATAAATAAATAGGTATATTTCTAGACCTGCTAGAGGCTGCACCCTAAAGGGTTCAGATCAATGCTTACATAAATCCGATGCTCTTGCATGGAAGTAGGTAAAATATAAGTATATGTTCATCGTCAGCAATTACAAATGCATTGGCATTGTTTGATATACAGCTACTGGGTCGCAGGCGCCCACCTTGACATGTTTCTGGTTCCTGCGGGCGATATTGAACTCCTTGTTCCTTTGTGAAAAATTCGCGGAGGTGTAGTTGTGCCTTTTCTCCTTGGAACAGAATCCAATTCGCCGAAAGTGCACTTTAAATTGATCGCACATTAATTGGCCACTCAGTTGCCCCAATTGTGCGCACATGGAAGAAATGAGTGAAGGGATTATAAGGCATACGAAAAGTTGAAAACAATTCCGCTAAATGCAGACAAAAATAGAAACAATTTGTTAAGAGAGAAAATAAAGCTGCGTGCTTCAGTAGAAAAATACCAATTAACAAAAAATACAGCCTTACTTTTCTTACGCTGATATTGCTCTCCGGCGCAAAATTTCAACCTGAGTTATTCTGATAAACGAAAAAGCCTCTCTACAGTTAGAATACGGCTTAAAGTGGCACAAAATTACATTGGTCTGGACCAGCTTTAGCGCCTGAATACGTTGAACGTAAAAGCAACACAATACGTGCAGTAGTTTGCGAGTTATTCGCAATTAAATGATGGTCTACGAATAAGGCCATTTTTATTTTTCGCTAAAAATGGCTTTCTGCTTTGCAAGCAGATAGCAGAAAAAAGAAAAGAAAATATAAAAAGTAGGGAAGCGGCGTATGTTCCAGATAGGCATAGCGATCCAGAAATGCTCTAATTAGCCCGTAATATCCTGCGACAACTACGGACTGCGCAGGTGGCCGAAAAGTAAACTTTGCAGGCATACATGACAGATATATGCAGATAAGTTATGATCTTACGCGAAAGCGCTAGAAATCCAGCAAGGAATATTATATCTACATGGGAATTCAGGGGAGCTTGTAATTAACTCACGGTTAGAAGGCCACAGCATACCATTTTCAGTGGATACTGAGCCACATAAACAACCAGTAAAATAGAGTTTAGCATTTTTAAGCCTCTAAGCTTTTCTAAAGCTTGCAACAAGCCCCCATGAGCCAGGTCTACCTGAGTAACCCTGGGGATCTTTCAGATCCGTTGACAGATTTCGGCCTACAAAATACACACATCACTTAGCTAAACATCACAAGATTTATCCCTTAGAGCCGATTTTCTATATTCATGAGGCTCTGTCTCTAACGTCAGTGAGCTATAGGAGCCTGCCACCAATAATAAAGAAATAAGCATGGGAAAATTTAGTAAAATTTAGCTAATTGCATTTGGGCGTGAAATCCGTTTTGGTCTACATTGGTTGGGCTTTAACAACTCTACTTCTGGTGGTTGAGCTTGCTCATACTTGAGGTATTGTTATGCCTCATGTGTAGATGCACACCATTGTGCAGCTCTTTGATGAATTTCGATTTATTTCTCTCCATTTTTAAGTTCCGAAGATGGTGCCGGCGGTGTTCAACCAGTTGGCAATGTTAACTGGTACTCTAATGTCACACCGACTATTTCTTTCGTGATTTTCCTGGCAAGAGCTGTTCTAGCACCCTAAGCAAAGAGCGATAAGGTAAATCAGGAGTAGAATAGTAACAAAAACCAGTGGGAGCTGGTCGTTCACCCGCCATTACGCATAGCGCATGGTAGGCTTTGGAGCCAGCTAAAAGATAAATAACACTCGGACGGCCAAGATAAGAAAAGTGGTGATGGAAAGTTTCTGGCGCTCCAGCCAGCCAGTGTGACAGGGGCCTCTCTGTCGTTGGTTAGCTTTCGTGCAAGTGAAATGAAATCTGGAAATGCGAGTGTTTTACGAGCAAAAGCAGTTAAAGAAGAGGATCTGGTTTTCATTATGACTGTCTACTAGTGTTGACAATAGCCAAAGGCATACGTATACCAGCTAAAGCTAAGTATATGGGGCCAAGAGAGTATGAGTGGAGAGCAAAATGTCTGATTATTGGGTCTAGAACTTTTAAAGTGCGCTCATTGTCAACAATAAGAAAGATTTATTTTGCGGCTTACCTACTGATAGTGTTTGGAAACTGCTGACTATAGTGACTAGTGCTCAGACTTAATGAAAAAGCTTCAATTAGGGCAACAACGCTAGAACCTGGCATTTCACATGTGGCTTAGTGTTGTTAAAATGTTTTTAGTAGACGTGACTCATGGGTCACAGGTATAAGTATTCGCAAGAGACCTAGTGGACTAGGTAGCTGGAAAATACTAAGGGGTTAAGATGGAGACGAAGGAACCAAAGTGTAGAAGAGAAGGGAGAAGTGAAGTAAAGTTTGTTGTTCGGATTGGATCCCCATTGCCATGCAATATCCTACCTGGTCAGTGCCTACTGGCTTACGATGCTCCCATTCAATAGTACTAGGCTGCTTTACGTGCTGATCTGTTGAGCAGTAAGAAACTGGGCGTCGAGAATGAGCTTTCAAAGGGTTTGAGCTACCGATTATTGTAGTTTGTTTAACGGGGCACGCAAGCGGTGCATCTCAGGCAAAAATGCGCTTTAGTGGCTGATCAGCCCACAAAAGGAACGCAGAGACTGTAGATCTGTGGGTAGAGGCATTTTTCTAATGGCTTCGATGTTTTCCGGGTCTGGTCGACGTCCATCCTTTTCGAGGATAAACCCGAGGTATTTGATGAGCGGCGTGAAAAATGTGCATTTTTCCTCACGGATCCGGAAACCGTACGACTGTATGCAACCAAGAACTTCATCCAGGCGGTTGAAGAGTTCTTCCGGTGTTCGACCCATCACTATGATATCGTCCAGATATGCAGCGGTTCCAGTAACTCCCGCTAGCATGGTGTCCATCAACTGTTGGAAGATGGCTGGCGCCGTCTTCACACCAAATGGCAAGCGGTTGTATTGGAATAACCCACGATGAGTGTTGATCGTCAACAACTCCCTCGAGACTTCGTCAACATCCACTTGCAGATAGGGATCGGATAGGTCAAGCTTAGCAAAGTACTTACCACCATACAACTTTGCAAAAATATCCTCCGGCACAGGTAAGGGGTACTGGTGGTCGTCCAGCGCGGCGTTGAGGCCAGTTGAAAAGTCAGCGCAGACGCGTACCTTGCCATTTGCCTTCTTCACTGCGACAATAGGTGCGGCCCATGCTGAGTAGTATACGGCTGTGATGACCCCGGCACGTTCCAGTCGATCGAGCTCTTGCTCAACGATTGACATGGCTGCATATGGTACTGGTCTTTTAGCCTTGAACACTGGTTTAGCACCTGGTCGCAAGTTCAGAGTTGCCTTGAATTCCGTACAGTGGCCCAAGCCATCCTGAAAGACCGAAGCAAATTTTCGTTTCAGGGTACGTGTTATGTCTTCAACGGACTTTGCAGATGGGTCTGGACTTGCTCGAACTCGGTAGCAGATCTGATTCAAGGGAACATCGAGGAGGTTCAACTTTTCAATCCAGTCGAGGCCAAGAAGATTCAAATTCGGCCGGTCTGAAATGTAGCATGTTCCCGACTTTTCCATACCTTGGAAAGCAATCTTGCAATTGAGTTCGCCTACTAAGTGTAACACACCGCCGGATGCATTGTGTGCAACTTTCTGAGACTCGACCATCTTCGGCCTCTTTATGTGATTCCATGTGCGCCTGGAAATGATTGTGATGTCTGAGGCCGCGTCAAATTGTAGCTTGGTTGGGATCCCATTGATCAACACAGTGATGAATTGACGTCTCGGTTTACATTCGCTTTGGAATGCGGCAACTATGGACAGAGACTCAGCGCCGTCCCTTCTAGAATTTCCCTTTCGATAAGACTTCTGCACTTTCTTCGACCGGACTTGACTGCAACATTCCTCTTTATGCCCACGCTTATGACACGTTTGACAAATGTGATGTTTGAAGGGACAAAAGCTGGCGAAATGCCATTCGCCGCATAACCAGCATGCTGTGGGCGGTTTCTTCGTAGGCCTCTTGAAGGGTCTGCTTGCGTTGCCGGTCCTGGCTTTTTTCACAAGTTGCACCGTATCTGGTGATGCTAGACCACTGCGTTCGACCATGGCAGTGTCGTGTTTTAGAGTGAGCAGTCGTTTGCATTCGCTAACGAGGGCCTTCAATGTCAGATCAGGGTCCTGCTCTAGCTTAGCTAAAAGCCGCGTTCGGATTTCAGCATCACTTGGCGATTGTAGAGCACTGACGAAAATGAGACACTTAAACTGATCGTCCGTTAAAGTGCGTAGTTTGAATTTTTCACACCCACGGTTACTCATGTCCGCTAAGGCCCCAAAATCGTCGGATTCCTGTTTGACTATTTTCAGGCATTGATAGCGAATACTAAACAGGGATACCGACTCACCAAAAATTTCCTTCAGTTGCGACACTGCTTCGTCAAAAGTCAGATCCTTCGGCTGTTTGGGCAAAATGTGGTCTATGAACCTTGAATGTTCACTTATTCCGAGCTTGCGGAGTAGCAATCGCACCTTCCAGGAGTCGTGCTGACGAATGAAGTCCGTCTGGAACATGTCTTCCCAGCGCTTGAACCACGCCTCAAAGGTGCATCCAGAATCCGCGTCATAATTAAATTCAGTGATCGCGTTCGTGAGAAGATCAACGGAACTCGCCTGCATGTCTTGTGCCGCTGCTCCAGTTGTCTGCAAACTCAAGCATTTTGTCAGATTTTCAATTATTTTCATTTGCGCCTCCATTTGAGCTTGCTGTTGAAAAAGCAGCTTTTGAAATTGTTCGGCGGAAAAATTCATTACATTTCCACTTTTCTCCGTCGCCATTTGTTATAATCTGCTCACTAGACGCAAATCCAAAAAATAAGAATTCACTGCTCCGCAAAACTTCTAGCCCAACCGAAGGAAAAAAGCAAAACGCCAATGACCCTGACAAATAACGTGTTAATCGCAGCCAACGAACACTGTAAAACGACTGAGGACCCTGGCTTTATTTATAGGTCTCTGCTGACCTTCGACTTCTAGAATTGGAAGGTCAGCTGCCAAGGTTAGTGGTTCCCCATATCTTTTGCCGAGAGGTCAGGTGGATTTTGATCATGTGTAGAAGAAGAACATTCAGGAACGTTCGAAATCGAAGCGATAATCGTTAATAATCGATTAATCGCTAAAATAGGGAATTTCCAAGGCAATTCTTACTTTCTCGCGGACAGCAGGAAAATGTGGACAGTAATTGGTTGGACAGGGTATGATGCGGTCTTTGTTTTAGGCTTTTCAGCATCTCAAGCAGACATATCAACTCCCAATCCAACGATGCGCAAAAGGAGGAACATTCACGGGATTATCCTATCATTCCAGTCCCAACTGAAATTGAACTTGAGATTTTTGGCAACCCTGACCGCACAGATGGACTGCTAGCCGTCGCATTTGGGCGTGTTTTTGGTCACTCGTAGTGGCAAAAGGTTAATATGAAAATAAATGGCGTGATCTGTCCAGATATACCGTTAAAGAAGATTGCCCATCCTTAGCACCTCAGTTCTTCGTCTAAATGGCGTTACTTTTTAAGAAAATCGTAATTTCACTCAGCACCAGTGACCATTGGAGCTCCTTTAATGACCAATTTTCGTGCCCCCGGTCGTCTTAACTGGACACCTTTTGGTTGAATTTTGGTCACTCAAAAGCATTTTCGGTTTAGCTTAACGGCTGTAGTACCATGCACTTAGAATAGGGGAATCGATTTCGGTTTAATGTTGTCGGTATTTGCAATCAGTAAAAATGCCGTTGCGGTGTATGGTATGGGTGGCCAAACGTCGTCTCCATTGGGACGAATTTTGGTCACTGAGAAACATTTTCGCTTTAGCTTAACCGCTATTGCGTAATTGCAATTTGTGAATCGATTTCGTCCTCATGTTGACGATATTTGAAACTAGGAGAAATGCATTCAAGATACATGTTATGGGTGGGTTGGAAAAAACCATTCTGAGTGACAAAGTCGTCCAAAGATGGGACGACCGGGGGCACAAAAGTTGGTCACTCAGGGACGTGCTCGGTGGGGTCGAACTCCCCCTTGTCTCCAATCAGGTAGACCTAGGCGTCGTCCGTTCATCGTCTTTGCCTTCTGGTGACAACTGGAAATAGGCTGCAAGTAGGGTATTCAGGATGTCGTGGTTACTACGCCGTTCTTTTGTGGTCTTAACCGCCAACATATTTGTGAAGCTACTCCCAGCATTCGTTCAGGCCCATCTGGAGTCCTGGCTCTAGGCTTGCCCGCCCTGCCTTGTTCGGGACAAAATGGAGCTCGAAAGGGTTTTGAGAGTAGGTACCAAATTGGTCGACGGGTTACGGGGGCAATCGTATCACGAGCGTCTACTTAGCTTGGATATGTATTCAATGCACTACCGACGGATTCGAGGACACCAAATCCTTACTTACCGTATTTTAACAGGGAAAGTTGGACCGGACTTGGGCTGGCTATTTAGCCCGACTAGGTTACCTTGTCTTCTTGGTCATCCCATGAAGCTACACAAGCCGCGTTCCGACCGGATCAAGGCGGGAACTCGGTTTTTGCGTAGTCGTGTGCTGGAACTCGCTTCCAGAAAGTGTACTCAGTGAATCTACAGTTAAGGGTTTCGAGCGTCAGTTAGACGCGCGTCGGAGGCAACACGAACCCTTTATCTTCTCTTGACCATATCCATCTTCCGACTTTGAGCTGCTATTCTGTCATGATCCCCACTGTTTCGTTATCCTTCATTTACTTGACTTCCCTTCTTCTTTATCTTTCAGATTATTTCTACTTCTTCCCTACTTCACGTGACCTACACGGCGGAGACTGCTAGTGCAGGGAACGTGGGCAGTAATTGGTTGACCAGGGTGTGGTTCGGGTGTTTCGTTTTAGATCCATCAAAACCTTGTAGCACTTCATCATTTCCTGTCTCAACGATCCGCTCAAGAAGGAACACTCAAGGGATTTTCCTATCGTCTCAGTCCCATCTGGATATGAATCTAATCTGACGTCCAAAGGTCACTCCATTGACCACTGGCGCAGACTGAAATTACGATTTTCTTAAAAAAGTAACGCCATTTAGGCAAAGTACTGAGGTGCTAAGGATATACTATTTTATTTAACGGCATATCTAGACAGATCTTGCCATTTATTTTCATATTAACCTTTTACCTCTGCGGTGCCTTCAAGTATTTGATCATCGCTGTCTGCGAAGCATTGCTAGTGTCGCATGGCACCAGCGTGTCCGCAACGTTGATGTGCGTAGGCGAGTGCTAGGCAGTGATGGCTTGTCTAGTTCGTTAGAACAACTGGTAACACTGAATAAGTTGCGTTGCCTTGTGTACGTATGCCCGGTCATCGCTTACCGAGGAGGACCTTGTTTTGTTTGCCGGATCTTGGATGGTGCAAGGCCATAGATGGGCAAAATCAACTTGGCAGCGGGAGATGAAGTCACTGATGATCAAACTCGGTGCAATCGGTCCGTCTTGCCTTCCAAGCTGGAGTCCACGTGACCCGCCTTGTGCTTAACTTGAGACGTTATGGGACATATCCTGCAGTCGGCACCAGTCGCACGTCTGCTGTCGTCTCCTAGTCGGACTGTCTGTTGGTAGTGTGTTTGGTGCTGTTATCTGCGGGGTGATGGCTTATTGTGACGCGGAGCAGTGAAAGCCGCAAGGAAACTGTCTCGCCGGTGCCGCCTTACTTTTGCACGATAGCTAGCTGTTTGTGACTGTATGTTATCTACACAAGGTGTAGGCGCCTTGACCCTGTGTGTTTGTTTATGACATTAAGGTTTTACGCTGGGTCCTACTTCTCTCTCTCATTGTTCTTCGTTCCGTAAATCCCCGTGGTTGTACGGCAGCGAAGCATCAGCTCAAATGGCTTATTACTGTTGTTGATGATGGTGCTTTTTAGCCATTTTGTACAACCCAGTCAGCGATGAATGGCTTCTCTGGAGTGATCCTATCATTTGGCATGCATTTCTTATCTTCAAAGTGCGGTGTTGCCGGACCACCAGCCGCTGCCGATCATAATCACCGTAAATCATTCCGTCTGATACGGAAATATGAAATTGATCTTTGCTTACAGAGACAGCTGATCCTTGCTTGTCAAAACGCTTGGAGCGTTGGGCCGAACATTGCAAAGCAATTTACTCAACCTCAGTCATCATATTTTTCATGCATTAACTGCTCTTCTCCCTGCGCCGTCTCCTTGCATCCACCCTCGCGCCTAAGTCGAACGTGTGATTAGACTGTAGCAATGGAATAAGGCCCCAGGTGCAAATAGACTTCCTCGGCCCTTTTCAAATTTTGTGACCTGCTCTTGTAGATGATATGCACACTTTAATGGTGAAGCCGTGGGAGCAGGAAACTTTCCCCACAGACTGGAGTCTTTTTGCTATAGTCCCAATTTTCAAGGGAGGCTCACTTTCTGAGTGCAGCAATGATAGAGGAATCAGTTTGATCCCAATTGCCTCTAAATTGCCTGCGCCTGTCGTTTACAGGCTGACTTGCACTCGTGTATGCCAGATTCGTGAGGAGCAAGGCGGATTTCGTCAAGATCGAGCTTGCATCGACCACATCTTTACTTTGCGTCAATTTTGATGGGACACCTCTATTTATTTGTGACCTACCATAGTCTTGTTTCTCGACATCAAGGGTGTCTTCGATCCAGTGAATCGATGTAACCTTTGGAATTCTGCTCTGGAAAGGTGTGTATGATATACGCAAGCATTATCAGAGCGTTGTACGCGCATAGTTATGGCTGGCTTGCCGAACAACTCCTCGTGGTGCCAGCTGGGTGGTTCGGGATTATCCCGTTCCTGCAAACGGTTCGGCGGCAGTGTTCCAGGACATGGTGGGTTTTCGCCTGGCAAGCGTTCTCCCTATGAAAATCACATATGTCCGTTTAACAATACTGTGACGTGGCGGGTGACTCGCCACTGAATAAAGTCACTGCCCCTTGCCTCTCTCTGAGCGGCATTGCAATTCAAGGGTGTGTTGGGCCCCTGGTCCTAAGGGCGTATGAACCACTTGTTTGCTCACCGGCTGCCAACGGGTTGCGGTACCCTCATATCGCCCTACTGCCTTGTAGGTTAGGTCCTGGATCAAAGGCTCTGGATGGAGCCCCTAAGACAACCCTCTACTTCGGCCTGGGCAACCGGTAGTATCACTCCCACCGACGGACCATGGATGGGTTACACTACTGCTTTCTCTCTTGCTATTTCTACTGGCTTTATTGTCTCTGCTGCTATGTAAGCGCTCACTGATTACAGTTGTAGACCACTGGTCGCACATCCGCATCAGGCTTGTTTCCATGTACCAAATCAAATTGCCAGCCAAGACATTGAGTCTATAAAGTTTTTGGAATTTCTGGATGCTCGCTTGCGTGTTCCGGCTGGATGCGAATACAGTGACTCGCAAAGTTCTTGGGATGAAACTGCGTGGTAGCCTGTAGAGAGACCGCGAGACATAGTGGTCTCATTGAGCTATACTGGGTGTTGCTTCCGGGCCCCTTGATAGCTACTGCTACCAAGTTGGTCAATGGTGAAAGGTCAGACAAACTCAGTCTCCTGGTCCTCCAGGCTGGGGGTTTGAAATGGGATGGCATCCATTTCTGTACAACGAAATCATTGCCACCTCCCCGTTGCCTTGCGGACAGGCTTTTAAGCCAAAGGCTTTGGATGAGGACCCTAATCGTTCTCCTGTATAGGTCCGGGCGCCCTCAACCCACATACAACCATGACTTTTTCTTCAGACTTTAACTTCATCCTGCATTGGCCGTCGCGCGGATTATCATGGGTCGCCTTTTCTACTGCATACAGCAGGGCAGATAAGCGAAAACATGCTACTGCTGGCGCCTCCCTTCTTTCTTTTCCACCTGTTTCTCTTACTCCCATCCCAACCCCCATGATGAAATTTCCCTATATAATTCCTAGCTTAATTGATAGCAACTGAAGTGCCACTGGAGTAGAACCATCTGCAGTCACCTTCCCACGACACCCATCGGACGCCTATCTACATCATTCCCCTATAAGGCCACATTGTCCCGTTTCCATGGCGGCGTTCAACGTTCGCACTCTAAGACAAACAGGTCAGCAGGCTGCACTCGCACACACCTTGGACACACTGGGTATTGATGTGTGTTATGTATCCGAAACTAGGATTACTGACCCGAATGAGGTTGTTGAATTAACTGCACCCGGCTTTTCCTCCCGTTATTGGTTGCACTCATCCGGAGAGGCTGATGCAGCACTCATGGGTCAAGCTCGTGTGGGTATCATTCTAAGCTCCAAGGCTGAGTCATTGTTGGTTGATTGGATTCCGATGAACAGCCGTTTATATGCGGGCTGTTTGCCAATATCAGCTAAGGTTGCTTCAGGAAGTAGTACAAAACGCTGTTTGTTTGTGATTTCTGTTTATGCTCCCACCGACTGTAGTTCTAATGCTGTCAAGAACACATTCTATCACGAACTGAACGCGCTACCACGCAGTGCTACTAGTTCAGATATTATAGTACTTGCGGTGGATATGAACGCACAAGTAGGGCGTATGAGCTCTTCAGAAGCTCAGCTGGGTGGTAATTATGAGCTTAACCCCCAACGGCCTGACAATGGTGAGCGTCTGCTGCAACTGTGTGCAGAGCCTCAGTTGTTTCTTAGTAGCAGTGCTTTTAGACACAGTGGGCCTAGAAGTGCTGCTTGGCGTCCTTCTGTAGCTGGCCAGCGATGGACCCAAATTGACCACACAGCCACAAGTTACAGATAGTGTGGTTCCATCCTGGGTTGCCGCTCGTACTGGAATACCTGCGTCGACTCTGATCATGCCTTGGTACGCTGTCGTTTCTCCATAAACCTTACCGGGTGGCGCACAGAGCGTCTCCTCCGATTGGCAACTGAGAAATTGTCGCTTTCTTTTCCTACTGACACTGAGTTTCAGTAGAATAGGATCTCGGCCGCCATGCACAACGCAGGAGCATCTGCTTGTGGCTCCATCAATCGTCATCGCACTAATCACTGAATATCCGACAGGTCGGTGAACCTGTTGGAATCCAGAAGTAATCTCTCGGCTGGCTCTGAGCACAATGTGCCCAGACAGGCTATTAGGCGCGAACTAAAGCGGAGCCTACGTGCTGACAAGGAAGCCTGGTGGACCAGCAGAGCTCAAGATATGGAGGAGGCAGGAGCAGTAGGCAATTGTCGCATGCTCTTCCAGGTGCTCCGGAGCACTGGTCACAGGAAACCAGGCTTCAGTGAGACAATCAGAGATAGTGCGAGTGCACTGATACACGACAAGGAGCGCGGTATGGCTCGTTGGGCGGAACACCTTCAAGATCAGTTCGGCTGGCCCCTGCTCCCGGACCTCTTCCTACTCAGGTGATGCAGGAGGAGCTATGGATGATTAGTTTAGAGCCTCCGTCGGAGGCCGAGGTCCGAAACGCGATCACAGCTCTCGATAGTTTTCGTGCCGCTGACCCGGATTACCTCTCACCTGCAATATTTAAGCATGGAGGTGGGGTCCTCTGCAAAACACTGACCTTCCTATTCGAACGTATATGGAAGTACGAGAGTGTCCCGGCTAACTGGAGCGAATGGATTATAGTGGTAATATACAAGAAGGGCAGTCGCACACTGTTCTAACCACAGGGGTATTAGCTTAACGGCAGTCGTAACGCAATTACTGGCGTCGATTCTCATTCGTCACCTTACTGTGGAACGGGGATCTCGGATTAAGGAAGAGCAGGCAGGTTTCCGCCCAAGACGTGGCTGTATAGACCATATATTCACTCTGCAGCAGGTGCTAGAGCAGCGCCACATGTACCGCAGACCGACAATAGCTGTGTTGCTCGATTTCAAGAGTGCGTTCGATTCAGTCGCTCGATCCATTCTGTTCGAAATATTTGCGGGGAAAGGTGCTCCCACGAAATATGTGAACATCCTACCTGTTCTATACTGGAACACACCAGGCTGAGTCTGGGTCTACGTTGACTTGTCGGCTAGTTTTCCGACCACAAGTGGCGTTCGTTAAAGTTGCCCGATTTCCACATTTTTGTTCATTTTCGTCGTGGATTCTATCATGGAGTGTTCCCTTGCGGAATCTCACGATGTAGGCGTTGAAGTGCTGCCTGGTGAAAGGTTAGTTGATCTAGATTATGCGGACGATATCATGTTGCTTTCCGACGATGTTACGGTGACACAATCAACCCCGAATAACGTGTCCAGAGTGGTCCCATTATTTGGTATGCGCTCCGCACCTTCAAAGTGCAAAGTGTTGCTGCAGGACCACCAGCCACTTTGTGATCCCTTGACGCTTGCTAACGAGGAACTCGAGGTGGTTCATCAATTCACTTACATTGGCAGCTGCATCAGCAACCATGGGCGCATAGAAACTGAGGTCAGCTCACGCATTGCAAAGACTAGAACTGCCTTCTTGAACCTGCGGCATCTGGCGACAGAAGGGAGTTTCCTTCCGTCTGAAAGGCCGTGTATACAATCCCACAATGAGGTCCGTCTTGCTCTATGGTAGTGAAACTTGGCCCCTTCGGTCGGATGATCTGAGGCGTCTTCAAGTCTTTGATTATCGTTGTCTGCGAAGCATTGCCGGTGTTGGATGACGCCAAGGTGCACGCAACGGTGATGTGCTTAGTTAAGTACTAGGTAGTAATAATCATGCTATCTCCCTAGAACAACAGATAGCACTGAATAAGTTGCGTAGGCTCGGGCACTTGCTACGTATGCTAGGTAACCGTTTACCTAGGAGGGCCATGTTTAGTCTGACAGGGGTAGGGTAGCGCAAGGCTCGAGGTGGACCAAAGTTGACTTGGCAGCGGGAAATCTAGTCACTGACGACCAAACTGGGTGCCGTTGGTCCGTTTCCAATTCCGGGCTGGAGTCCAGTGACTGGCCTTGTGCTTGGCTCGAGACTTTACAGGACATGGCTCGCAGCCGACACCAGTGGCGCGTTTGCTGCTGTCTCCTAATCGGATTGCCTGTGTTTGCTGCTTAGTTATCTGCGGGGTAATGGTTGATTATGACGCGAGGCAGTGAAAGCCGCAAGGAAGTTGTCTCACCGACCCCGCCTTATCTTTGCACGAGAGCCAACTCTTTGTGACAGTATGTTGCCTACACAAGGTGTAGGCGCCTTGACCCTGAATGTTTGCTTAGGGCATTAAAGTTTTCAGGTAAGTCCCTCTTCTCTCTCTCAGTATTCTTTATTTCATAGGTCATCATGGTTGTATGGCAGCGAAGCATCAGTTCAAATGGCTGATGTACTGCTGTTGGTGATTGGTTTGTGGTCTCATCGTGCCTCGGAAATGGAAACAGTTGCTGCTCTTGGTAACCATCGCAAGGGAAACGGGCGGAAGAAACTTAGTATCTGCGAGGCCATATGCGACGAGAGTAGACAGCTGATCCGCAGGTTGTTGATGCGCCTGAAGCGTTTGGCCAATCACTCTAAGAAGGTTTCCTCAGCGGGAGCTGCCAGTTTCTCCATCGGCCAATGAGCGCCATACTCTGCCCCCCCCTTTCGGATGCACAATCACACGCAGAAATCGAGTGTGGGATCAGACGGCTGAAAATGAAGAAGACCACTGGAGCGGATGCACTTCATCCATCCGTCTTCAATTTCCGGGGTCCTTCTCTGTTGGACGATTTACACAAGTTATTAGTGTATCTATGGATACAGGCGACTGTCCCAACAGCCTCTAGCCGCTCCGTTATAGTCCCAATTTTCAAGGGAGGCTCCCGTTCAAAATGCAGCAGTCTGCTCTCAATTGCCTCTAAGTTACTTGCCTCTCTCCTCCTTCATAGACCGACTGTCATCCGTGGAAGCCAGATGCTCAAGGAGTGGGCCGGGTTTCGCCGAAGTCGAGGCTTCATTAACATCTTTACATTACCTCAGTTGTTAGAGCACCGCCATGTTTATTTGCGATCCACCGTAGTTGTGTTATACTTCAAAAAGCCCTTTGGTTCTGTTGATCGTTCTGCCCTTTGGGACCGTCCTCTGAAGGAAGATTGCCCGAGAAATATGTGCATGTCATAAGAGTCATTATACACGTTAGTTAGAAGTGTAAAACACTAGCTATTGTGCCGCAGTGCACAAAAGAAAGAAAATAAATACAACAGTTGCATGCCAGCTGAGCTGCTAGAAACAGATGGGCATCTTTCTGGAAAGCTACCAGCTGGCTACTGGGTAACGAAAAATTACTAGATTAAATTATGTTATGCCACGAAATGAGATCGTGGTTGGAGGGGAAGTCTAAAAGGGATGGGGAGGGACAAAGAAACTCACAGCAGGAACGCCACTGACTCCGGCACCTAGCCATGTCAGCAGGTGTATCTAACCAAACATGTTCATCGTCTTTTGAACCCAAACCAGGGAGATGTGACGCTCCAACCGAGGCCAGCTTCGAAGTGAGAGCCTTCATTCCTCTCGACCAACTCATCGCTTGGCCACCTCTCCTCTTCTTCCACCCACATCCCCGGTGAGCAAACAACGCACGTCGAGGGAGCCCGTGGGCTTGCATTTGTAACAGGTGGCCGAGCCATCGGAGCCTGATGCGTGAGATAACAGTGCTGAGTGTTGCTCATGCGGTGTTCCCACCAGATGTGAGCCAAACTGCGAAAGCACCGGTGTTCAAACTTAACTGGCCTCTTTATGTCCGCTGATCTAAGGGGCCAGGTTTCGCAGCCATACAGTAAGGTCGAACGTACCACTGCATTGTATACTCTACCTGTCAGAACGAGAGTGATGTCGCGCCGGCGCCATAGGTGGCGAAGACTAGCAATAGCACCTCGAGCTTTTACTATACGGTTCGTGATCTTATTTTTGATCCCAAGGGCGCTGACACAACTTCCCAGGTAGTTGAATTTTTGTACGACTTCTAGCTGATCCCCACCAAGGGTCAGCGCAGGAGGCGATACCTGCCAATCTTGGAGGAAAGCTTTGCACATCCATGGTGCAAAGCGAAGCCCAAAGTAATTGAAAGCCAGTGCTAACCTGTCCACTGCAGCTTAGCACGTCTGAGGACCGTCACAGATGAGGGCAATGTCATCTGCATACTCCAAGACAAGAAATCCTTCTCCTGGGCGTAGCTCTACACCTCCTAATTCTTGTCCTGTGAATGCAATCTCCATGAGTTTGTTATTAGCTAAGTTGAAGAGGAAAGGTGACAGCCAGCATCATTGTCTCACACCACTGGAGATACTGAAGGACGACGACAGTTTGCCGTAAGCCCTCACTCTGTTCGTGCTACGCGTATAATGCTTGGATAATATGTACATATTTCTCGGGCGCACCTTTCCCGAGTAAACAGTCCCCAAGAGCACCTTTGGTGTCGAGGAACACGACTACGGTGGGCCACCCATATGTGTGACGCTGCTCCAACTACTGACGCAAAGTGAAGATGTGATCGATGCAGCCACGACCCCGACGAAACCCGGCTTGCTCCTCACGAATCTGTCTTTCACGAGCGCCAGTCAGTCTGTGACGGATTATGGAGGCGAGTAATTTGAAGACGATGGAGATCAGACTGATTCCTCTATGGTTGCCGCATTCCGAACGCGAGCCTCTTTTGAAGATGGGAACAATAACGGAGCAGCTCCAGTCAGTTGGGACATTTTCCTACTCCCACAGTTTCACTAGTCACTCTTGTAAATCATCCACAAGAGCAGGTCTCCCGAATTTGAAGAGGGCTGGAGGAAGATCATCTGGTCCCACGGCTTTGTTCAACTTCAACAGTCCGATCTCACGTTCGGATCTGAACGGACAGCCCAGAGAGCAATGCGATCACTGGCCCGTGAGGAATCGAATAATTCCGGTCGATTAGCTTGCTTTTCAAAATGCTCAGCCCAACGCTGCAACTATTTTGACAAGTGGATAGTCTGCCCACTCGTCATAAATTGTTTCACTACCAGATCTCCTGCTGCCCGTTTTCTGTATCAGATGGAATAACTTTTATCAAGTGCAGCGGCCACTTCCATCTCTGACGCACGAAGAGACCGCCAGGCTTCGTGATCTCTCTTCAGGCTAGCACGGAGTTTTGCCCGGAGCTCTTTGCGAGTTTCATTGTGTTCGCTTCCGGCCGGAACTTACCGGCGAGCATCGATAAGTTCCCGAGAACACAGAGAGACCCAATGTCCATGAAGATTTGCGTTCTGCTAGGAAGGTCTGGTGAACATGCGACCACTGACCTTCAGTTGTCTCCAGTGAGCGCTTACTCAACCCTCATGTCAGCGTATTTTGATACGGATACAGAACAGTCGACTTCGCCAGTTCCCTGGTGTCAATGCGCTCACAGCGTCGTCGTGGGCGTCCGCCAAAACGCATCCGCATATCAGCACATACAAATGCATAGTCGGTGTCCACACATATGCTCCAAATCGAGCGACAGTTTTGGACGGAGCCTCTCCTGTGATAAGTGATTGTAATGTGATCCATTTGCGTCCATTGCTGGTTCGAGGCTAGTGGGCGCTTAGTCACCCTCCGTCGGCTGGTGTGTCGGAAGCTTGTGCTCGCAAGAAATAAGCAGACTTCTTCCCACAAATGAAGTAACCGCTCACTGTTATCATTACGGGAGCCTACACTGTCTTAACCGCCTAGCTATACTGTTCATCGATAGATAATGGAGGGTTTACGGCAAACTTTCCCCGTCCTTCAATATCTCCAGCGGTGTGAAACAAAGTCGCCCGCTTCCACCTTTTCTCTTTAACTTCGTCATTGACACAGTCATGGAAACGGCGTTCATCGGGTACGACTTCGGTGTGGAGCTGCTCCCAGATGAGCGACTTCTTGACTAAGAGTATGCCGACCACATTTTCTTTATGGCAGCTTTCAAGCGTTCCCAGTGGCACTGGGCAAGTTAGCATTGGCTGTCAGTCGTTTCGGGCTGTGCTTTGCACCGTCGAAATGCAAAGTCCTCCAAGACTGGCGAGGACCCAGCCCTGCGCTGATCCTTGGTCGTGATCAGCTAGAAGTCATCGAGAAATTCAAGTATCTAGGTAGCTATGTGAGCCACAGCGAAATTGAAGATTAGATCAGATATCGTATAGCAGAACCTCGAGGTGCTTTTGCCAATCTCTGCTACCTGTGGCTCCGACACGACCTCACTCTCGCCCTGAAGGGCAGCCGTCCGTTCAATCCTCTTATACGGTTGTGAAACCTAACCCGTCAAGTCGAACGACTTAAAGAGGTTCGTTACGTTCGATCATTGCTGCCTTCGCAGCAAAGCTCATGCCTGTTGGTAACACCGCGTGAGCAAAGAGCGTGTTCAGCGCCGCGTATTTGGTGCAAAAAGAGCGTGGATCTTTCAGCACCATTATATCACCCACCAGACTCCGATGGCTAAACCACATGTTGCGAATACCAACACACCCATTCCCGCATCGTGTTTTTGCGCACCCGGGGTGTGGATGCAAGAAGAGGAGGCGAGCCAAGCGATCACTTGGTCAAGAGGAATGAAGTCCCTCACTTCGAACTGAGCGTCGGTTGGTGTTTCTCGACGGCCAGAATGGGGACCCATGGATGGTCAATATGTTTGCTTAGATACACTAGCTAGCTAGATAGATACACTAGCCAACATGACGAAGAGCCGAGCTCAGTGGCATTTGTGTGGTGCGTCTCTTTGTCCCCTATCCCCTTTAGCTTGCCCCTCCAACATCGATCTCAAGCCTTATACATAATATGGTATTTAGCCTGATGTTACTTTTTTATAGCTTTTTGTCTGTGTTGTTCAATCTGTCATCTTTTTGTATTGCGGCACATTTTCCTAGGTGTCTCTCACCCTCGGCTAACGTGTGTTGATGATGGTGATTGCTTCCTCGAAATGCAAATTGCTTCCTCAAGTTTGGCAGGGACCCATCCCTGCGCCGGCGCTTGGTGGTGATCATCTGAAAGTTCTTCAGGAATTCAATTTCATGGGCAGCTACTTCAACGCCAATAAAATGGAAGATGAGATTACGAACCGTATAGCAAAAGCTCGAGGTGCTTTTGCCAATCTCTGCCACCTGTGGCTCTGACACGTCATCACTTTCGTCCTGAAGGGCAGAGTTTATGATGCAGCCGTCTGTTCAACTCTCTCATATTTATGTGAAACCTGGCCTATCATTTCGACAGACATGATGAGGCTAGTCACGTTCGATTATCGCTGCCTTTACAGATTAGCTGAAGTCTGGTGGAAGCACCGCGTGAGCAACGAGCGTACTCGACGGCGTGTATTTGTTAGAGGAACACCGGGTGAACCGTTCAGCACCATGATATCACGTGTCAGGCTCCGATGGTTGAGCCACCTATTGCGCATGCCAGCACACACGCTCCCGCGCCCCTGCGCTGTCTGCGTGACCTGAGTGTTGATGGAAGAGGATGAGGTGGAGTCAAACGATGATTTGGAGAGGAATGAAAAACCTCATTTCAAAGTTTGGGTTCGGTTGGTGCATCCCGACTGCCGGCATGGAGTCCCAAAGATGATCACATTTGGTTCTGTCCACTTGCTGATATGGCGTTTGTGTTGTAAATATCTTTGTTCATCCCCTCCCCTTTAGATCCTCTCTAGCTACCATTTCATTCTAAATGCATAATATGATATTTAACGTTTTATTGCCTGCTTTTTGAACTTTTCGTTGTCTAATTTCTAGTATCTTATTTTTCATATGGGTGCACAGCAGCTGAGGGCCGGCCCATAGTCTAGTGGTCACGAGCTTGTCTTGTAATCTTGCGGCGCGGGTTCGAGCCTACGTAGGAGCAGGGCGATCCTCGCAGTATGCTTAGCCCACCTGCGACCGGTGATGGTCGCGCGGCAGCGAAACGCCGGTACGCAGTACCGGCTTACTGCTTATGCCTTTCTTTCTTCTACACTAGCTAAGGTGTATTGATGGTGGTGATGACCCCTAGACACTTACTAACGAGGAACTCGAGCTAGTTGATCAATTCACTTACTTTGGCAGTTGCATCAGGGACACTGGACCATAAGCATTGAAGTCACTTCATGTATTGTTAAAGCTAGGACTGTCTTTTTTAAGCTGCAACTTCTGTGGCATCAGCAAGGGGGTTGCCCTCGGTCTGAAATGCCATGTTTACAAGGTTACAGTGAAGGAGGTTCTGCTCTATGGTATTGAGACTTGCTACCTACGATCTGAGTACCCACAGCGCTTCCAAGTCTTAGATCATCGTTTTCTGCCTCGCGTTTCTCTTGTCGAGTGGCAGCAACTTGTCCACAATGATGATATGCGTAGGCGACTTCTAGGCAGTTACGGCACAATATATGAGGGTTTTCCATTTCTAACTAACGTATATGATGATGATGATGGCAAGTGCTATGCAGTGACAATCAGGTTAGTTCTTTAGTACAACAGATAATACTAGGTAAGTTGCCTTGTCTTGGGCACGTGTACCCGTCATCGCTTACCGTGGGGGATCTTGTTTTGCTTGCCGGATGTTGAATGGTGCAAGACTCGAGGTGGGCATCGGTTAACTTGGCAAGGAAAATGAAGTCACTGACTACAAAACTGGATGCTGCTTGTCCCTTATCCCTTCTAGGCTGGAGTCCATGTGACCCGCCTTGTGCTTAGCTCGAGACTTTACAGCGCACGCCTCTCAGCTTGCACCAGTGTCGTGTCTGCTGTCGTCTCCTTGTCGGACTGCCTGTTTAGAGTGTGTTTGGTGCTAAGTTCTCCCCGGGGTAATGACAGTGAAAACCTCAAGGAACATATCTTGCTGATGCTACCTTATCTTTGCACGAAAGTCAGCCGCTTGGGATGGTGTGCGGTGACACAAGGTGTAGGCGTCTTGACCCTGAATGTTTTTTATGGCATTAAGGTTTTATGCTCGGTTCCCTTCTTTCCCTCTTATTATTCTACGTTCCTTAGGTCACCGTTTTTGTACGGCAGCGCAGCATCAGTTCAAATGGCTGATGTGCTGCTGTTGATGATGAAAGCAATCGCTCACAGCTGTCTACTGGCCGGGCATTGACAGCAACATTGGAGACCTTGTTCATCAATGCTCACGCTGTTAACAAGCAGACAGAATGCTATCCCGTCTGGAAACCTGCATGGAAACTATGGCCTCGCATACACCTCAACTACACTGGCCCGATCAACAGCATATCCTGTATTGTCATCCTTGATGCTTATTCCAAGCGGCATGAAGTCGCGAACATCAGCCCGACACTCACTACCGCCACGCTTGCGCGTCTGATCCGGATCTCTAGCCCTCACGGACTCTCCGAGGTCCGAAAACAGTTTTCATTTGACGTCTTTTCTAAGATTTTTTGTCACCTTAGTGGGATCCATCATCTCCGATCCCCGCCCTACTATCTTCAGTTCAATGGAAAAGAGAAACATTTTGTTATCACTTTCAAGAGGGCTCTCCTGACATTGCGGGTTGAGTGGCGACGTGAATGCAGGTAACCAGGCTTTTCTATTCGCTTACAGGACTACGCTGAATGCAGCATCTCCTGGGGATCAATTACCTGTCGAAGCATTGACGGGACGGGAGCTGCGTACCACCCGCGGATTGTTTGTCCCAACTGAAGAGCTACCACTACAACTTACTGTTCCCGGCAACGACAATCATTTCCATTTTGGAGGTCCTATCTATGCGCGCGACTACCGAGATGGCCACTCGTCGTGGACCGAAACAACATTGACTCCGCCGTGGAAGTATGGTGTATGGTTTCTCGGTGTCCTTTGGCACGGATTCTTTTCCACAACCAACTACGACTACGACGCGTGAAGATTTTTACAGAGGACCCGTTGTCCATACAGGCGGCACTGCACATATTACTGGACACATTCAAGATGGTAGTTCCCTCCCTTTACCACATTATCCATCCAGAATCACATTGTCTTTTGATTCGTTCCATTTTGATCCTTTTCTGCTCATTGCTGTGAAAGAGAATCAACACCCGTATTCGTTGAAGATGTGCGCCTTCCGTTCCCAATCTTACCATAGGAATGTCAGTCATTCGCACAGCTTGGCACGATATCACACCTTAATTTCATTGTGTTGCCCATTCCTTTGCAATTTTGGAGCTTGTTTTAATTGCAGCTTACTTTATTCTCCATCTTTCCCTCTGTGTAGCTCTCCATATGTCTGCCGAATCCGAAATTAACTGTCCTTTGTGCTCCACTGATATGAAAGCTTGGAGCGCGGTAAGACAGAAACTGCATCTCAATGCATGTTGCGAACAAGCCGTAGGTTGGATTATTTTTGCTTCTCATTGCCCGTATCTCTAGATTAACGAATGTCCTTTCTGTCCTGGATGCAATAAATCTTTCAATAGCAAAGTGAGACCTGTTTCTAAAATATAACAAATCCTCGGTAGCCATCGAGAAGCCACCTAAAACTGTGCGCATCTAGGTTGAATATATCTATTCTGAATCTAATGGCAATCTCAGAGCGCAAACAGCGACCACGTTTGTAGGTTTTTTGGTTATCTATTTTTAGCTATCATTCTGAATTTACTCATTTTGTCCCAAGTACCTTACTCGCGAAAAACGAGTAGGTTATTTGTTATCCCTAAAACTCGCTTCAGTCTTGCTGATGATGACCTACGTACTGCTGTGGCTCTGTCGCTGTCTACGGAAGAAGCATGCAAGTGGCGCCGGTCCGAAGCCAAACTGGCTAATAAACTTCATCCGGCTGATTTTGGTCCTCCTACTCATCTGTTACTCACAGACGATCAACGCAAAGCAATTCTCTCGGATCGATTGTCTGAGATTCTGTTGCAAGTAAGTGTGGCATAGTCCTGCGTCGCTCATATTTCAGAACTTTTAACATGATTACACCAAGTTTTGCCAACATATTTTTCATTAACGCTCAGCAGGCAGTTACATTTGTAGGAATTATTGAAATAACAGCAAACCTAAGAGCAAGCGAGAGTGGTTGAGTTACGATACTTTAAACAGGGCTAACATATTCTTTGTATCGGTTGAACAAGGCGGTAAAATTTGCGATCTAGTTCACATTAGCTGAAAAACTGTGAAGTGCGGTAGATCGAGCTGCCACGACTCACATCACCAAAAATGAGGTTGAACGAAAATGTAATATAATAGAAAATAGAATCCAGAAAGAACTGTGTAACACTAACCGGGATGGAACGAATTTTATCATCTAGACACCATAAACTACATTCATGAATGCCATTGAATGCGCTATGTTTGATGAGGTATTCAGCCACTTATGTTGACTACTCACAGGCCCCCATCGATGAAGGCTGAATGCACCAACCTGAAAAAAGTTTCTCGGTCAATTTTTTCAAGCTTCTGTGCCACGTCCGTGAACTAGCCACCTTGCGCTTTTCTTCAACTTTGTACAGCGACGGCGTATGACCCACGCCGAGGAAGATGATCAATGCGGATACCGAAAATAGGGTTTAATCATCGTAAGTGGTTGGCCTTTTGCAACCACTCGAGTGAGACACCGAAAGGATTCTTGCTATAAACCAACAGCTGGACCTCAGCGTTGTCCAGCCGGTATTAACACTAGATATGAACAATACTCCGCAAGCACGGGTAGTCAAACACGGCCAAGTGTTTAATGTCGTGATCCATACAGTAATATTGGCCTTGTTGCAGCGTTGTACACCCTACCTGTCACTGACTAGTTGATACCTCCCGCATCTCCTTAGATGGTTGAGCCTCTGGGAAGCCACATGGGCCTGACCGTAGTCCGCTCTACACTGAGTGCATCGAACCACTCTTCGAGCCTAACACGGCCACAAGGACCGTGTACCCCGTCCTCTCCAGAAACAACCAACTGTTTCCTAGAGCCAGTGTGGACGAGGTAGTGGGTAATAGACAGGTAGGCACTTTGTCAACATGCACTTGACAGCTGTTGAAACATGCAAAATAAGCCCGACATGTTGCAGGTTCAGACAACAGAGAAAGAAGAACTTTTCATACGACTACCCTTCAAGGGAGACGCCGCTGCTGAGCGTGTAACTAGAAACCTTTCAACAGCTGTCAAGTCAACTTTCCCAGCAGCCAAGCTTAGGTGTACCTTTTCAACGGAGCCACCCATTCGTATTCACAACAAAAACAAGTTACCGACGCTGACCGCTTCTATGGTAATTCATCAGTTCGAGTGCGCCTGTGACGCTACTTATATCGGTCGAACGGCGCGCCAACTGTCGAAGCGCATCAAGGAGCACCTAGCACTCTGGTTGCGTCGATGCGGTACTGGGACTATAACTAGCTCTGTTATGGCATAATGTTGACCCAATTAGTGCCTTTCGTATACTATACAGGGTCCCTCCACACCAGTCGAAAGGCCTGCGCCTCCGCACCCTTGCTACTGCCGAGGCGATCAGCATTCGGTTGTATCAACCGCTTTTGTGTGCACAAAAGAAGCTGATCGAAGCTGCTAAGCTACCTTCGCCAGCCAAAGCGGATCCTTCTGAGAGCAACTGCAATTGTGCAACTGCACCTCTGTCCTAGTTTGCCGTTTGTTACTGGTTCATGCCTTTGGTCGGCACGTGATCAATCTCATTTGAACTGATCGTTAGTCCACTTTTACGCCCATTGCTATTTCACTCATATGATTGTACGGGTCTGAAGATAAATAATCGAAATCAGTTGTTTACCTTCGGTCTTTTGTTCTTGATAATGAAATGGGAATTTTCCATTTAATGGGCACATTTCCAGAATCTATGTATTTGACCAAGTTAGAGTACAGGCCTAAAGTTGGACAATCGTACTGCATCAGGCCATGATGCCGAATGCGAACGCTGCTCTGGCTATGATGGAGTGTTCAATACACTGGTCGATAGCGGTTGGTCGATGACTATGGTGGTTGGGTTAGTTAGGATTGTTCTAACCATAACACACAGTTTCTCCGCTCCTACTTGAAACACTCGATCCTCGTTAAGACTAGCACATTCCATTGTCAGAAGGCAGCATTTACCCGAATATTGGCTACGTTAAGATCGATGTCTGCTGCTTATCGGAAACACGCCAGACTCGAGCTCTCTGCCCACTTTACAATCTCTCTCATGTTAAACTAGCAGCACACTCATTGCGTCTATTCGAAGCTAAAACTTCTAGTCGAAATGATGTAGGCAATGCTCTGAGCTCCCGCGTCGACGCTGCCCCGATCGATTAGATCCCAATGAACAACCGGATGTGCGCTGTCAGATTGGCTGTTTCATTCAAAACTTCGAACTCGAGGGGTACTAAGCGGTGTCCGTTTGTCATTGCGGCTGCCTACGCCCCCACTCATTGTAACACCAAATCAATGGAAGGCAACTTCTGTCGTTAACTGGAAAAATACGGTTACTGTGATGATTGTTGGCGATCTAAATGCCCAAGTTGGAAAACCGCTCACTGATGAGCTACGTTTGGATATTTAACATGTCCCACACTTCCGTAATGGTACCGGTGAGCAGTCGCTACGTTTGTATTAAGTTGCTGGTCTGTTTCTTCCGAACAGTTGCTTTCTACACAACGCCCGCAAGAGTTACCTGTCACCAACCGGACTCGAACTAGCAATGGAAGCAAATTGATCATGTCGCTATCGTCTACCGCTGGAGAGACTGCGTTCAAAACGTCCGTCGAATGTTGAACGCCAACGTGAAATCTGGCGATGCGTTTATATGTATTGCCTTGAGAATACCTTTAGACAGTTGCACGAAGCGACACTGTGAGCACATAGTCACTTACTAACTAAGGAAGGATGAAGTTCTGAATCTGAATCAAAGTTCGTTGCTACTCGGGTTAATTCCCTTTCACAGTTACAGGTCACTGGTTGCAAGCTCGTCTGATCTTATTAGCAACGATATATCTTCATGTGGCAAATCTAATTACCACCCCGGTTACTAAGTTGCTACACCATCTCTGAAATCTTTTGATGCTCATCCACGCATACCATGGGCCCGATTGTCTACTGGCCTATTTGTCTCATATAATGCATCGGAACTGGCAATGACAGTTGCTCTTGGTAGGCATAGGAAATTATTCTGTTGTTCGAGATAGGCGGCAGGAGACATGATGTTAGTGAAAATATACGCGACGAAAAGGGCAGCCTATTCATAACCTGTCCAAACGCTTTGGACGTTGGCCTAAATAATTTGAAAAACGATTGAATCGGCCAACATCATCAGCCTCCTTGGTGATCACTGGTCGCCCTACTTGCAGAATTCGAACGCGAGATTATGTCGTTAAAACGGAACGAAGACGCACAACGAGCTGGGCTTGCTGTAATCCTCTTCAACTTCGGGTGGGTGGTAGCTCTTGTACTCAATATACTCAGTTTATTATTAAGGCCTGCAGGAACGGTAAACTATCTCCAGCCGCTGTAGCTGCTCCTTAACAGTTCCAATATTCAAGGGGGTTCGCGTTTAGAATGCGGTAATTATGGAGGTTCTGCTGTTCGAGACACTACAATGGAACGGTTGTCCGTTGCACTTTATAAAGCGCCTTAGTGACGTAACCGAATCAAGAGTTTGTACCAGCAATCCAAAAGAAGCCGATCTCTTTTATTTACCATTCTGAGGTGATCACGTTATCAAATTCAATGAAAAGGGCTTACAACACAACAACAACAACAACAACAAGGCATCTGCTTATGTATTCCATGTGTCAGCTTTTTTTTTACGCCGTAACGGCGCTTCGCTGCCGCGCGACCACCACCAGTCGCGCGCGGGCTGAGTATACCGCGAGGACGCCCACCCCTACGCGGATTCGAACCGGTGACCTTACTGTTGGAAAGCAAACGTGCCGACCAGTCGGCCACGGGCCGACTATCTATTCCATAGATATCACGATAACGAGGCAATATATGTCGCATTGCCCAATTCACCTGTTGCTACGGAACCAGACTGTATGGTCTTCCTAGAACCACCTATGTCGAGCGCACTGACCGTAGTTTAGGTTCCAGGATCAACGAACGCATTTCCAAATGTTGAGGGTCATTTTGAAGGACACGTTGGGTGGATGGATTGCGACGCGCAATCTTAATGTTGGCTATGATTCATATTGAAGTGAATCTTGGTCTTTCCATCACAAGGACCGTAGCCGATACAAGTAGAAATTGGGTGTTGCCCGCAGTGTTTTCGGGCGGGCAACATTCAATTTCTATTTACATTCCTAACTGGTCGCGCGGCCTGATATGGGATCGGTGACAGTGGAAGCGGGTGAATTAAGAAATCTAGCTGCCTCGGCAGTCAAAGCACTCTCTGATCACTGCTCACCGAGTCGATTCTCATGAGTAATTCACCGTCCTGATGCATAACCAGCGACCCCATATTCTCAGGCTACTGAAATCCATTGTCAGCAATCGAGAACGGCCACTGTTTTTCATGCAGAAACAGCTGACTGTGAATCTGAACTTACCTTGGTAGCGTGAAACGCACCCATTGGACACAATTGGTTGGTTATAGACCTTGGGTAACTGCGTTTTTTCTACCTACCATGGTGTGATTGTGCTTGATAGTCTTGCATGAAATGACAGTCATCTCACAGTTCACGTTTTCCGATTTTCATGTCTGGAGTTACAAAGGGAATTTCCTATTTCAAGTGGAGGCATCAATCTTATCACCATCGTTTTAAGTTGCTTACCTCATCCTTCTTCGCAGACCGACTGGTGCTCGTGAAAGCCAGATTCGTGTATTCACAAGTTTCATCGGAACCTAAGCTGTTTTAATCGCGTCTTGACATAGGTCTTTGTAGAGCCGCTACTTAGACCGACAACCCACCCTAGTTGTGTTCCAGTACCAAGTTGCCTTCGACTCCGTGGATCGTTGTGCTCTTTAGAACTTTTTGGTTAAGAAAGGTGTACTCCAGAGATACCTATCATCCTACCGGTTGGCGCGCGTAGTCCAGGCATAGCATGTACATATGGCATGCTGTCATCGCCCTCCAACCCTGTGAAACAAGGTTGCCTAGCTGTCGCCTCTAACATTAACGAAGTTATGGAAATCGCGTTCACCTAACTCGACTTGGAGTACACCAACGATATTACTCCCGTCTGTATCTGTTTAGAATTATGCAGAACAACACTGGACAGATTATCACTGGTCGTCAGTCGCTTCGGGCTGTCTTTTATGTGGGTAGTAGGGAAGATTTATTGGGTTTTGGTGAAGATTCATCACAGCTAGAATTAGACAGACAACCGCCACTTATCCAGAAAGCGCTACACGGCCGTTCCGTCCTATTGAGACTCGTCGGTAGCGCGCACCCACCGAATCCTGCCGGATTCGAACTGACGACCTTACTCTTACGAGCCAACGACTTAGGCTACTGAGTCATGGGTGATGGCAGCGAACCGCCATGATTGCTATCTAATTGGGACACAGCGCAGTTCGTCCTCCACTTTCATGCATGTGATAAACGCACAGAGGACAATGCTGTCTCCCCGAGCCACGACTTCCTTTGTATGCCGCCACCAATCGAGATGGCATATAAGCTGCTAATCCGATTGCTGCTAATTAGTGAGTGGCAGGGGATTTATTAGGTTTGGTGAAGATTCGTCCCAACTAAACTCAGGCAAACAGACAGACACCCGATATCTGAGCATCGGCACACGTGTCTTTGAGTCAGTCGAACAGGACCACTCAACGTCGCTCTGCGGATCATTGCACCAGGTTAAAGTCCAGTACTATTGCGACAGAACCCTTCATCCAGTTAGACATTTATTCGATTTTCCAGGTAGCTACATTCATTTGCGCGGACTACGTTTCCTCACTATTCAAGCTTTACAGCGTTACTTAATCTTTCATACTTTTGTAGTCATCTCAAGCATGCCGCTGCGCTTATTTTCGTGGTTGATGTGATTTTTGTATGCCTTTTAGATAGCTTATTTCTCCGTTAAAAATGACCATAACCAGTTTGTAATTTGTGGTAATTGTGGAAAGTAGCCGCTTGTCGACTTCATTGCATCTTGCATGCTTTTTTCATGAGTAGGGCGTTGTATTTATATCGGGAGTCCATCGCATGGCTTCCAAGTCAGACATCCGACAACCAATCCGGAAAATCACCAAATAGCTGTTTCGCCCTGTTGTTTCGCATCCCCCGGTTCCATCTGGAACGGAACTCTTAACCATTAGTGGCTTGCACTACTGACCACCACTTTGTCACTAACAACGTGGGATGACGGCGGATCGTCATGCTTTACAAGCTAAGTGGGATATGGCGCGGCTCACCATGAAACTTACGAATTTTGCAGACGACGGCTGGACCCTAAAGGTCACGGTTCCCACTAACACCCTCGGTTTCCGGCATGGCATTTGAGAGCTTTAACGACGTATGTCTTGATTACTCGCTAATAGCAGATTTTTATGTTACTGTTTTGTGGGTTCATCACTTGTGAATCTTGACGGTTTACCATCTTCCCCTCTTGTCTAGTGGCATAAGTTGCTGTCTAGTGATGTAATCCGCTAATGGCCTCGAATTCGGTGTCTGTTCTTTTTTGTTAACACAATTCTTCCGTTTTCCCTCCCTCGTTTTCCGGTACAACTCTCAAGCTTTTGAACTTTTCTATTGACCTGTTGTTTATCTTGTCTTTCAGCATAGCAAAACCGGTACACCCTCAGTATCCGACCTCTCGTGGCGAAGCTCCGGTAGTGAATCTATTCTGTGGCACTTAGCTGGGTGTCCCATTGAAAGAGAGGCAAATTGGGAGAATTTATATTACGTATCGACTTTGGTTCCTCCCATCAGTCCCACGAAAATGGCTTGGGGCGAAAACCTCCTTTCCCTTTCGCAGATTCCGGGTCGTTCAATTCCAGAACTTTGCTCGAATCACCGTGGGAACCATCCCGACGTACCAGAACGAGTACATAGTTCAGCAGAGGTAAAATGCAGTCACCTTCGGTCAAAGTCAACTGTTATGTGGTCTCCTCACATTCGTTTCATACTAGAGAGCCATTATGCAACTTAGTGACCCAACTGAGTCCCTTCCTATTTACTTCCTGTACTGCGGCACAGTAGTTGAGGAGTTTCCCACCTCTAGCTAACGTGTATAATGATGAATGATGATGATGACGTTTTTAGTAGAATTTAGCCCAACGTGGTTGGTATAATCAGTTTCACACTAGACTTGTATCGGACAACCTTATTTTAATGTGTTGGGAGAAGCTATTCTATAAATAAGTAAATGTATATTTGTCGATCATGCGAGACACAGACCAACTAGGTGGTCAGATCATTCTGTATAACAATCGGATGACGGAGAAGTTGTTTGCGTTTTTCAAAGTGGTTCCCGAGGAAATTTTTGATATGTTTACTGAATACTACTGAATACTGTATTATAGAGCAAGTAGAAATGAATTCTGTACAACTCTTGCGAAATATGGTGCAAAACGTTATAAAAGTTGTCAGCCGTGAATATCGTTGTCGTTCTCATGTAACATTTAAAATATCTGACTCACGATATTTCAGGACTCACAAATGTGATATGTCATCGTAAGTGTGCAATCGTTCTCTGGATCGAATAGTGGTAAAATATAAATCTAACGACGTTTTGAACTGCTGCGCAGATGTTACTTCCATCACATGTTCAGGTAAACTGTTTCAAATATTTACCACTCTCCGTTCGAAGCACAGTGGGTGGGGAACACGTTTCACATCCGGCACGACAAGTTTGTATCTGTGTCCGTGTATGCTGCATGGCCCTCGTAAGTGCAGCATTGGCCTTAGCCGAGACGTAGAATACGGTAGGTCGTAATGAGGTCGACTCGCACCCGACGGTAGGACAAGGTGTAGATTCCTAGTTTCTCGCACCGGTCTTCATACCCCAAGCCACGTAAACTCAGGATGAGCCTGGTAGCAACGTGTTGGACCCGTTCGATCTTTTGTGCCTCGCCTCGAGTAATCGGAAAGTAGGCGGGCGAACCGTACTCTAGCATTGGTCTAATGATGGAAGAGAAGAGGCGAGTGGCAACCTCTTCAGACCATGTGCCGAAGCTACGTTTGAGCGCCCAAAGCATGCGCAGTCCGTTACGATACAGCTTGTTCGTGTTGTCCACGGACTTCAAATGGTAGCGCGAGTGTACACCTAGGTCTTTCATGTAGTGTGTGGGATATAGCGGTTGGCCGTCAAGGGTGTAGGTTCGTCTGTCAGTACCCTTCCCCAGGCTCATAAATACGGACTTGGCTGGGTTGATCGGGAGATGAACTTCTTCACACCACATGGATGGGCGGTTGAGGTCTTACTGAAATAGGCCACAGTGGTCGGGAGGGGCGGTTTCTCTCCAAATCTTCATGTCACCCGCAAACAAGACACACGGCGACCGGCGCGGAAAAAGATATGAAGCCTGTGGTTTTTAGAGCTGATGTGGAGATGGGGCCAGACGTCGGGACCCAGCTCTGGGTATTGAGGGGCCCAGACACACGTGTTATGGGGGAGGCAGTTTCCAGTAATTTTTACGATGGTCGTCCGACCTGTTACCTCCACATTTAGTTTCTCACTATGTAGAATGGTCGCGGTTTCAACCGAGGCTGCAACGTGAGCCTCCCCAACTACCTCAAAAATCACCTGTGTCCTGGAGTTGGTGATGGCAGCGGCGTGATCACCATGTCCCAGGACCTGTGGTCGTGGCTCCGTTCGAGGTTCGCGTAGTCACCCGTTTGGTTTTCTAGTTGGTTCTTCTTATTCAAATTGTCGAATGGAAAGTTTTATATACCTCTCGCCTCGTATCTAGCGGGTTTGTTATGCAGCGTGTGCGGCACCCCAAATCGGATTTTTTTACGTGGATGGTGGCTAGGAGTCTGATACATCGGGTGTAGGTATAGATTCAGGCTAATGATCTTACTGTCATGCTAGGGTAGGGCAGAAGTGATTCGGGTGCCTTTTATTTCTGGGCACTGGATGTCATTTTGGGCATGGGGAGCTTGGATTCTCGGGCTTGGGTTAGACGTCGTTATGAATTGGGGGAGTAATAAGTTATGGGTAAATCGTCAAACCTGAAATCTTTACTTAGGATACATGAGTACCAGGTATGTTTTAGTTGTATAGTTAAGAACACTGGTGTGTAGTGTTGTTTGGTACAGTATAAGGTAGTCGGGGGAGTACCATGGGGGGTGTTGCCCATAAGTTCAGGCTTGGTTTGGTTTTGCCGAGTCTTGGTTGGCAGCGCAAGTCACCGGTTAGTCTGGACCATACATCATTACAGCAGCACGCATTGCTGGTTTATCGAGTTAGGGTAAATCAATAGCGGCTAACACGTACGAACTAGGAAATGACACACGAATGGTCATATTCGATTATTATCTGTTGCTTTCGTGCCGGGGCCAGATTAGGTTGCAGGGTAGCAACGCTCATCGTGATGAAAGGGTTGGGGAGGCACAACATCAGGTCATTACATGCAGTTACAGTGGCTCGGATCAATGACCCTGGACGGATAGGGGGAAGAATTGATCGGATTGATAATGTTGAGCGGGGGGGGGGAGGTCAGGGGATAAAATATACAGAGGAGACAGTAGTAATGGGGAAATAACGTGAGGAGAGGGAGTTTGAGGAAGGATAAAAAAAAGTAGAGGTCTGGAGGGGAGGATGATAGGGGGATGTGGGGAGAAGGGGTAATGGGGTTCCCTGAGCTTAATCTTGTGGATGACGCGTGTTGTGGTGGGATGGTGTCCAAATTATCGGGAGACTGAAGAAGTGAATGGGTTACATATACTCACGTGGATTTTAACTGAGGACTTAATATCGCCACTTTCCCTTCACGATTATTTCATATTGGCATCAAATTCGGGATACAAACTTGATGTCTTTATACACTTTCTTATATATTGCCTTACATGCTATTACACTCTGAGGCTGCTTGTGACAATGAGTCCATTCCTGTTGGATCGCGGATGGTGCACTGGTATAAAGTTTAATGTTGGAAGGGGGAATGGTGGGGGGTGCGGGGGAACTACGGTAGGTTCGTAGTCATTACATTTTTGGTATGGACATGTGATGAATACTTAGGTGCAATAATTTGGGGGGAGAGCGGTGGTGCACTGGGGCAGCGCGGCTGGGTTTCGTTCGTCATCGACTTAGCAGGGGGGAGGTGATGCATGGGTATTATGCATAGGTAAAGTGGTATGGTTTCAGGGAGGTCTGGTGGATAGTGGCACGGTTTTGAATGCGGGGGCTCGAATAGGTGTTGCCGATCGCCAGCTGGATTATTGTTACCAAATCCACGAACTTTGCTTCAACCTCACTATGTCTAGGCATCAAATGCACATCAGGCCATCGTATTCGAAGACAGTTAAAATCACCCATAAGTAGAAAGTGTGGACGACTCATGTGGGTTCGAAGAATGGACAGCCAATCCAAACAACGACTCAGTGGACTGCGATAAACTGCGCCCACAAGCAGTTCTCCGCGCCTTAGGCGGATGGAGCACCACAGTAGCTCACACAGGCCATCGTCACTTCGGTAGGTGCTCACAAGTCTCCCACGCAGTGAAGACCGGATGTAAAGTAAGACACCAACGTGGGCATTCTTTAGTCTATCGCATCGGAAGCACTAGTAACCGTTGAGTTCAAGTTCTTGGGTGTATAACTCTGAATGCAACCATGTCTCTGCGAGTCCCATTACGTCTGGCCGCTCAGACGCAAGGAATCAACAAAACTCATCGCGCTTGTTCATAACACTGCAAACCTTTGTGAAGGTTACTCGCAGGCCGCAGCAGGAGCCGCCGGGCGTACTTGAAGTGTGAGCAGCCATTTAATTATGATTCGCAGATTCTCATAAACCACCCGAAAACGTACGATACGAAGATTTGTTTCCCCCTCCCCAGTGCGTCTTTTCAGCTCATTGATGGCAGACTTGAGCCTCTCAATGCCTACTGGGTCCAGGTCTAGACGAACATGGATCTTCAAACCTTCCAGCCTACTTAGGCGGGACATGATCAGTCTTGGACTGGCTTCGTCCACAAAAGTGATTCTCATAGGCCGATTTTGTTGATCACCTTGCTTTCCAAGACGGGTAATTTGCCTCACTTTTACCGAATCCTCACTAGCGTCGAGGAGTCTGTCAATTAGACTCTGTAACAACTCGACATCGTGATCGTAGCGCACTTGGGGTGGTGGATCACTGCACTCCGGTGCGTGAAAGATCGCGAGGTTATAACACCTCTGGTCGGACGAAGTTGACCTTGCAGGGCGAAGTATACTACTAGCCTCACGTGGTTTGGCTAAATGTTGACTTACAGAAGTTAAACGCCCAACATCCCTTCGTAATTTCGTTCTTTGTTCTTTCCACTGGTCTTCAGCACTCAGACTTTCACCTGCTGAGACATCAGTGTCCGTTGGACACAACAAAGGTAAACAGTTTATGCCATGAGCAACTGGGCTTCTCACAAAGATTGGACTTCGTGTCGGTGAGTTTGCACGGGTAGAGGAGGACGATTGAGCTGAAACCTGAAGGCTCTTCGGGCTAGGATAAATTAACAAAAAGACGGAGAAGTTGGGAGTAGGAATATTTGTACCTAATATAATTCGACCATCAGTGGAACCATCTCCTGGAAACATTCTTCCATGATGTGAAGTCTAGCGAAAGGCTTCATCCCCACTTCCACGCCTCATCTGACCATCTAATTATGTGACTTAAAAGCAAACAAGCCCTCATAATGTAGCTCATTGTTATGGTCGCTGTTATCAATAAATGAATAAATATTCTCGGCAAAGTGTGGCACATTTTTTAGGCATGATCGAAGTATGTCGTCATCATCTTGACTCATTCTTTATGTCTGTTGTTATACGCTAGGCATTTCCTCCATTCAGCCAAGAGGTTACCAAACGTTTTTCTCAACGGGCGGGATGATTGAAGAAAATGGATAGCATAGGCCGGATAATTTACAAAGTGGTTAACGTGGACCGCATAATCATTCAGCACAATACTTGCAAGGCAAAACGTAAACACTGGAAATAAGCAAGATGACCGCAACACTCAGCGTCTATTTTATTTCCTTAGTCGCCTTACTGAACAGGGATATGAACAAGAGAAATATCTGGAGCTGCAAGCTTAATAACACTCCTTTTAATCCACCGGGGTATCAGAGGACTAGGGCCTTTGGTGGAACTACGGCTGACCAAAGATGCAATAAATTTCATAAGTACCTTCGGTTATCGAACACTTCACTACTGGGTTTCCATTTACCTAAAACTATCGTGTCGCGGTTTTCGGTTGATCAGCTCCCTTGATGCGTGTGTCATGTAAAACGCCGCGTATTGAGACGCCGTTTGTTTGTAAGCATACTTTTGAAGCTATACTTGCAATGAGGCTAGACCTTACCGTAGTGCGATGGTTTGTGTGCCTCAGAGATCCATTGAACTATGCTGGGTGGTGCTTTTTTTGCACCTTCAGAGCCACTCATACCAGATTGGTCAATGGTTAGAGGCCAGACAAACTCAGCCTCCTGGTCCTCCTGGTTAGAGGTTGGAATGGGGGTGGCTCCTCATTTCATAAAACGGGTTCTGTAGTCCAGTGCCAAAACCCGCTGCCTTGTGGTAAGGTTTTTGAACCATAGGCTTTAGTTGAGAACCCTAATCGTTCTGCTGTCTAGGCCTGGGCAACCTGACAGTATCCTGCCCACGCAATACAATGAACCTTTCCTACAACAATTTCTTGATGCTCTGGCCGTCGCAGAGGATAATAAACGGCGCCCTATCTGCTGCATCGAGCAGGGTAGATAGGGGTATGGATGCTACTGCTCAGGCCTTCCTGTCTTCTTATACCCCTTCTTGCGCTTCTGCATCCTTATCGTCCCGCTCCAACTTTACTTATATCCCCCATTTTCAATCCCCCAATTCTTGGCCCTCCCCAGCTTACCTCAATGATCGCTTGTCTCCTAATTTCAAATCACACACAATCGCAGGGCCTCGCTCCAATCCAGTCGACAAGTCCATGTTCAACCAAGCGGACAACGTCAGTTCATCTGTTTCCCTTTGGAGTCCTCGTGTGTCGCTAAGACTGGCATGTCTCAACATGCGCACTTTCCTGCAGTTTGGCCAACAGGCATCACTTGCCCGCACACTAGAGACCCTATCGATCGATATTTGCTGTTTATCAGAAACCCGCCTGCAAGGTTCGAGCTCCGTGCTTACCCTGAGATCCCCCACATGCGACACTGGCGGCACATTCTCATTGCTTCTGTCTGGCGATGTCGCAGCTTCAAATGCCGGTCAAGCTGGCATCGGCATTGTTTTGAGTCCCCGGGCTGAGGATGCCCTGATTGATTGGATCACAGTAAACAGTAGGATGTGCGCCGTTAGATTAGCTGCTTCGTTCCGTGCTACGAAGTCGCGCGGGCACAAACGGTGCCTGTTTGTCATTGCGGCCTACGCCCCTACAAACTGTAGCATTGATTCGCTTAAAGATGATTTCTATCAGCAACTTCACGAGCTCCTTCGTTACAGAAGAAACACGGATACTGTGGTGTTGGCTGGCGACCTAAACGCCCAAGTCGGAAAATTGTCCTCTGATGAGCTTCATCTGGGCGGCCAACATGGTGTAGGCTCCCGTAATGATAATGGTGAGCGATTGCTCCAGCTGTGTGAAGAGGATCGTCTCTTTCTCGCGAGCACTAACTTTCGACCAGGCACCCGCAGGAGCGTGACTTGGCGGCCACCAGCATCGGGCCAGCCATGGACCCAAATCGATCATATCGCGATCACTTACCGCTGGAGAGGCTGTGTCCAAAATTGTCGCTCGATTTGGAGCACGACCGTGGACTCTGACCACGCACTTGTCTTTGGCGACCTCCTGGTGCGTTTCGGTGGACGTCCGCAACGTCGATGTGAACGGATTGACACCAGCCAGCTGGCGAATCCAGATGTTCTGAATGTGTACCAAAGTGCGCTGACATCTGGGCTGAGTAAGCGCCCACTAAATACCGTTGTAGATCACTGGTCGCATATTCGTCAAGCGTTGCTGTTAGCAGGCATGTCTTCATGTGGCAAAGCAAATTGTCAAACCGGACATTGGTTCTCTACACAGTCTATGGAACTTATGGATGCTCACCGACGTATTCCGGCTGGAAGCGAATACAATGAGGCTCGCAAAAATCTCAGGGCAAAACTACGTGCTAGCCTAAAGAAGGACCGCGAAACCTGGTGGTGTCATCGTGCCTCTGAGATGGAAACAGCCGCTGCCGTTGGTAATCATCGTAAGTTATTCCGTCTGATACCGGAAACAGGCAGCAGGAGACCTGGTGTTAGCGAGACGATACGCGAGGAGAGTGGGCAGCTGATCCACATCCTGTCAAAACGCTTGGAGCGTTGGGCTGAACACTTTGCAAGGCAATTTAACCAACCTGAGTTATCGCTTTCTTCTTCAGGCATTGAGCGCCCTTCTCCTTGGGCCATCTCCTTGGATCCGCCCTCACGCGCAGAAGTCGAACGTGAGATCAGGCTGTTGAAATTGCATAAGGCCGCAGGGGCAGATTCCGAATAATCCTTTCCAACGCATGGACCTCCGTCTTCTACTCCAGCATTGCCGACGATATGAGAATCAAAAATAGAGCAGCGCAGTTACAAACAGGAACCTCACAGTTACACACGCACACACACAGTTACATAATAACCTACCCCTACATAAACATACACTGGTACGGCAAACATAACGGATACTCGCACATTCTTGACCATGCATTGTTATGTCAAAATGATCATGCCTGTTAAGGCGTGCCTCGCCTTGTCGAGAATAAAAACTTTATTGATTTATTGATTTATTGAACAGCCGGTTAGCACGAGACAACTTTTCCTCACGCGTTAACACGACGTGCGTGCAGGCAGATGTGGAGGGCATCGGTTCAACTTCCGCTCAGAAGGTTTCCCCATCAGGGATGGGAAATTGATGGTCCACCATGGACCAACGGCTTCTCTGCATAAGTGGGGTAACGTCTGCGATTAACATCCCAGCTGCTCGCACAATGTGTGCGCACGGCATATCCCATTGCCTAAGGAAACTGCAATCACAGGCCATCTCATTATCCATAAATACTGCGTGCTTTCGGTCTCCCTTACCTAATACGTTATACCCAGTGCCGTTCGGCCGTATTGAGGTGACCGTCTCTGAAGAAATGTGCCGCATAAATATGGCAGCAGCATAAGTAGAAAGGCAGGAAACCAACTCCCGCACCTGCCCTGTTGCCGGAATGGTGCGAGATTTCGACATCCGCAATTTGCCTAGTGACGTGGTCCAACGTGATTCCGCATCGCTTGCTCTACGTACAACGGCCTCAAAAAGTTGCAACAGCGATGCCCTTTCGCTTAATCCGCACTTGAGGTGCTTATTCTCGTTTTCCACTCTGTTGGTGGTGAACGCACCCAACGTACGTACACCGCGCAACCGGTGGTACGCCCAGCTTCCTGCGAAGGGCAACCACGTACGACTGAGGGAAGTGAATGCCTCTTTGCTTCCAACCCTTATCGCTCTGAGCAGCATCTTAAATTGCAATTTGGTCTTCGTGTACACTAATCGGTGCATCCACTGCTTGAGCAGAACTCTGTCCGCCTTCTTCACTTTTGACAAACACTGGCATCTGCGTGAAAAGTCCCGCAGGAAATGAAAGCGGCATAACACTAACGTGCTCCGTGCATATACTGACTTAAATTCCTTCATTTGACCCAGGCACCTATCCATGACTATAGTCTTCGCTGACAAGGTGGTGGGCAACATTTCCGACATGCCCCGAGCAACCTCCAGGTAACTGCATGCTGTCTCGTTGGGCATTAAAGCGTAAAACACGCTGCGACTACGCCGAAACCGTCAATCAACATACAGCGCCAAAGAACATAACCACCGCAGTTCACCTGATGCGTCGCATCCGCAAGCAGTACGTCGCCGTATTTCGCCGCTATGGAAGTCATTGAAGCAGGAACGAAAAATACGAATCGCACTTGTGACCCATCTCTTTCGACACGCACAGCGCCGTTCTTACTCTACAATTCCGCTACCGCGTGTACTATCATTCCCCTTAGATACCCCACCTAAGCGATGGCGGATGGAAAATAGGTCCTGTCGATTCAGTCGTTTGTTATATCTTTCCAGGACGTATTCTCGCAATTCTCCGGTATTACGGAAGGACTGCATTAAATCAAACACTTGCCGCTCCGCCTCGAGAGTCAGACGCCGGTTACCTACGTACAAACTTGGATTCCCCAAGTGAAAATTATGATTATGCACCAGACAATGCGAGCCTACCTCATAGTAAATGCCCTTAGCACTGATGGATATGCTCGCTTTACAACCGACGTGTTTACTTCTAAGGGAGTTAAACCTCCCGGAAGTCTGTTGGGCCGATCTTTCTTGCAATTCGGCATTAGGAACATTCGGTGCAGACTTCCTTGAACTGACTCTCCAAGTGCCTTTGCACCAGTTCGTTGACTTTCCCACTAGGTATATGGACAACCAAATGCCATCTACTTTGGATTTGGTTTTCGCTAAGTCCCTGGACTTCGTGACTGACGTTTCATGCGGTGTACCTCTAGGGTCCAGCGATCACGCATGCATATTATTTCGATGTGCTCTTTCAAGGCACCAAGAGACCGCTGTTGAATTACTTCCGAATATTTGGCGGGCGGACTTTAGTGCAATGCGAACTAAGGCTTCAGTTCTGAACTGTGAGATTTCGATGGCTGACTCTGTCCAGTTAGCCTGGGATAAATTTAAGGCATACCTTACGGAGGTTTCCGCACCCTATATTCCACTCATTAGGAAAAGAGGGTTAAGGGCACAGCCTCCATGGATAGATACCACAGGCAAGTACCTACTCAAGAAACGGTCTAGATGCTGGCGAACCTACCAAGCAGCTCCATCAGCCAGTACCTATGATAGTTATCGAGAGAATAGAAATAAATGTAAGCAACATCACAGAACTGCTCGTCTCCAATACGAGCAGGGTTTAGCGGACTCGGCCGCAGCTAATCCCAAGAAGCTTTTTGCTTACGTTAAAAGACGCAGCGGGGCAAAATTGTCTATACCAGCTTTATTGCGAGCAGACGGGACCCCTGCGCAAACTGACTATGACAAGGCTTGTATACTGAGTGATCAGTATACTGCGGTCTTTGCTCGGGAGAACTCTTTACCGCAGGTTGAATTGGTTTCAAGAGTTCCAGAGGATTCTTGCTTAGCTGAATTTAGCATAACGGAGACTCAGGTCTTCGAGCTACTGCAAGGCGTTAATCCCTCTAAAGCTTCCGGTCCTGATTCAATTCATCCGAAGCTGTTGCATGAACTGGCCACTGAGCTGAGTGGTCCGCTCACGTACGTATTTTCAATATCGCTACACAGCTGCAGACTAACTTCGGAATGGAAGGAGGTAATCATCTCTCCGATTTTTAAGGGCGGTGACAGCGCTCTACCCGCGAACTACCGGCCTGTCAGTTTGACAAGCGTAGTAGTCAAGTTGTTCGAGAAGCTGATAAGGGATTCAGTGGAGAACCACCTGAATAGATTCAACCTTCTCAGTGTTGAGCAACATGGATTCCGCAAAGGATTTTCATGTCAGACTAATCTACCTGTTGCTTGTGAATGCTGGGCCGTAGCGGGAGACAGTGGCCATGCTGCAGACGTGCTACTGGTGGAATTTCCGAAAGCTTTTGACAGTATTCAACATCTTCGACGCTCACTAAAGTCGAGATCTTACGGGATATCTGGTCGCGCCCTTCAATGTGTGTCTGTCTTCCTTGAGGAGAGGGAACAGTGCGTACGGGTGGGGCGTAGCCTTTCGCTCAGGCAAGCTGTCCTTAGTGGCGTTCCGCAGGGCTCGGTATTGGGGCCATTGTTGTTCGCGATCTATGTAAATAACTTGCCGGGAGAGCTAGGGGTGTCATCATTAATGTTTGCTGACGACCTTAAGCTCTGGAATATTGTGGATATCCCGGGGGGTCCTGAGGCAATTCAGCGTGCGTTGGATACACTCTGGGAATGGTCTATCTTATGGTTGATGCCCATAAATAGGGCCAAGTGCTCTGTTCTCCGAATCGGAGCTGCTAATCCTCCCACCCGATATGTTGTCGGCGGTGGTGAACTCCCTGTTGTCACTCAGCAGGTTGATTTAGGAGTCGTACACGCATCAGCACTTCATGCTGGAGACAACTGGAAGAAGGCTGCTTGTCGAGGGTTTCGTATGATGTGGTTTATCCGCCGCTCTTTCGGAATCTTAACGGCCAAGTTGTTTGTGAAGCTATTTTCGGCATTCGTCCGACCCCACCTGGAATATTGTATTCAGGCTTGTCCACCATGTCTTAACCGAGACAAAATAGGCTTGGAGAGGGTGTTACGAGTGGGCACTCGGTTAGTGCAGGGTCTACGGGGACAGACGTATCCTGAACGCTTGCTCAGTTTGGGGATGTACTCCATGCACTACCGAAGGATAAGAGGGGACCTGATTCTCACTTATCGTATTTTGACGGGTAAGATTGGCCCGGACTTGTCAGGGCTTTTTAGTCCCGCTACGTTACCTAGTCTCCGCGGTCACCCACTGAAACTGCATAAACCACGGTCTGATAGGATTAGGACGGAAACTCGTCTATCGCGCCGAGTTATAGATCGCTGGAATTCTCTTCCAGATCACGTGGTTAGGGAACCTACGGTTAAGGGTTTTGCGCGCCAGCTCGATGCTCTTGGGTGGCAACAGCAAACCTTTCCTTTTTCCTAGCTGACTCAACTTCATTTTTCAGTTCTTTTTTTATTGACTCAAATATCTTGGTATTCCACTTGCTTAGCTCTTACCACTTTCTCTTTTGCCTCCTGCGTTTACTTTTTTCTCTTTCTTACTTCACGTAACCGACCCAGCAGGGACTGCTAGGGCAGGATACGTGGGCATTAATTGGTTGGACAGGGTGTGATGCGGTCTTTGTTTTAGGTCCGTCAGTATTTCAAAGTTCGCCAACTCCTGGTTCAACGACCCGCCGAAGAAGGAACACTCACGGGATCTATCCTATCGTTCCAGTCCCGCTTGAACTTGAACTTGAACCATACCTATGAATCATGAATTACGCACAAAGAAAAACTTTCGCACTTACCGACTGCCACCGTCTCCTATCCGGGTGCAATGGACACAACGATATTGTACCCATTTGTACCGCATCCCATCGGGTAGCTCTTGACCGGACCTCTTCTTATACGACGCAGCGGTCAAAACGTCATATTTGTAAGAACTGGTCGCCGTCTGAAGTTGAAACCGCTTCAAATCTTCCTCGAATTCACCAACTGCCTTATAATATTGGCGAAAAGCAGCGCGGAAAGCAAGAGTATCATCCACAGCCATTGCAGCGAAACCGAAACAACACCTGCGCACTAAAACAAACACCATCACATACATCGTAAAATAATACACTACCATTTTCAGCTCCCCTAAATCAATATACCTCTATTAAACCCTTATCAGGCCTTAACAACGTACTTCATATCATTCATCCCCATCAGCCAGTACAGCAAACAGTACCGCCCCCAAAATTCGATCAGCTGTTTTCGATTAATCCGACGCTCTCTCATGAACAACAGCCCACATTCAAAATCGCGCCAGTGGCGGATGTGACGGTCCCGCTGCACAATGCGGGAAATTATTCTCATTGTGTCAGACATCTTCACAGTGCTGGCCAGTTTGAAACCTTATAAATCAGCTGGTCCTGATAGTGTACATCCCGCCATAGTTAAGCCTCTGACTGATTTCCTTCAGGATCACGTAGCGGAGTTATTCAACCAGTCCCTTCAAGAAGTCAAGCTGCCGCGTGATTGGAAAGAGGCGATTATTGTTGCCATCCACAAGGGGGGTTCTTAGTCGGTGCCTCTTAACTATAGACCTGTTAGTTTGACCAGCATCATGCTGAAATGCCTGGAAAAACTTATAAGGAACAGGATCTGTGAGCACTTGACTGAGCACAGCATGGCTTTCTTAAAAAGAAGTCTTGTCTTACCAATTTATTGTGCTTTTTAGACGAGATTACCCGATGTCTTGATAGTGGGATATCGGTAGAGGTGTACTATTTGGACTTCAGTAAAGCCTTTGACTCAGTGAATCATTGATTTTTAATTGAAAAGCTGACATGGTTTGGATTGAATCCTCAACTATTACTATTGAATAAATTCAGAGTCAGGGTTGGGGAAGCGAGATCTAGTGTTGGACGTGCCTACAGCGTTGTCTCCCAAGGTTCGGTACTGGGTCCATTGCTGTTATGTTTATAAATGACCTGGCTCCTCTTCTTGAGGATCCCTGCTACATCTTCGCAGATGACTTGAAGCTACTCAGTAGGGGCAACTGGGCGACATTGGCTAGGACATCATCACTGTGGTGAATTGGTCAATCCAATGGGATCTACCTCTAAATGCCAATAAATGTCAACTGTTGACCAGTAGTGGTAGCAGAATTGCAGTCCAGTCTCCTGTGGGATCTCTACCATTGCGGTATACTGATGAAGCCCGTGATCTAGGTGTCATCGTAGTGAACAATTTTAAGCCTTCGGCACAGTGTCGCCATGCTGCCAATAAAGCGCGACACGAGTTATTTCGTCTTAGGAGGGCGCTGAGTAACACTAAAGCAGAAGTATTCTTGCCGTTATATAAAGCAGTGGCTAGGCCACATCTGGAGTATTGTGTTCAGGCCTGGTCACCGTACCTCCGGAGTGACATCATTTGTATAGAAAAGATTCAGAAACTTGCGACCAGGATGATCGAAGGTCAACGAGGGAAATCTTACGGAGATCGTCTAAGTAGCTTAGGATTATTTTCCTTGGAACGGCGTAGGTTGAGAGGGGATTTGATAGAGACGTTTAAGATCATTAAAGGACTTAGTGGTACTAGTTCCACCCATCTGTTTGAGTTGGCTATGTCACACCATCTGCGCGGGCATCGCCTTAAGCTCAAACATCATAGAGCTTGTTTGGACATCAGGGCAAAGTTTTTTACGAACCGAGTAGTTAACTTCTGTAATAAACTTCCTTCTGATTTAGTGGAGTGGGAGACCGTAGAAGCCTTCAAAAGGGGCTTAGACGGTTGTTGGTCCATCCTTTTTCCAGAGATATTGTAGTTGTACTGGAATATGTAGTGTATTTTGATGCTGGCATATGAAAGTGCAAAGACTGCTCTTGTTCTTGCTTTATTCCATTGCAGAAGCAATAAGAGACAATCCAACGTCGAAGTGCCGGGGAGCCGCTTCACTTACCGGCACAAGAACCGGACGTTTGTTAGGCGGAAGCCTCTATCGTCCGTTTGACTTGACCTGACTGACCTGAGTATGCGTACAGTGCCAACAGGATGATGAGAAAATGGCCAATATGATGTGGCTAAGCGTGATAACAGTGTTTCCTGTCATATGGTACACTGTATAAGTTTCACGAGTTTTTCTGAGTGTCAGATTTCCGTCCGACATCAGAGTGCAACCGGACTGTGGGAAAGGAAGGCATTCATTTGGGATGAAAGCGGTAACCCAGATGTAACTTCCCTGCCTATATTACTGCACCAGCAGTCTTCCTAATTATATAACGGGATATCCCCTTCAGATGGCTTATCATCGTTACAGGTTTACAGCCTGTGAAGATGGCATTTTCGGGTACTAGGAACGAGTTACGTAGATTTCTGTGACAACAAATGGTGCATGCAACACCAATAAGAGATATAAATCGACAGAAATATGGAATGGGAAGCGATGGAAACAGCTGAGTGTTATTCCAGCTCATCCGAAACACGGGTCCGAGAAAGCTATCAGTTATCTTGACAATGGCTGAGAAAGATGGACAGTTGATCCATTATTAGCTCCGTTGGCTAGGCCGTTGGGCGGAACATCTTGAAGAGCAGCTCAGCAGGCCTGCTGCAACACAGTCCCTTGTGGAATCACAAGAGCCGAAATGGGAAGTAGATGTCATACCTCACACTTTGGAAGAGATTCGGCATGAGCTTTCCATGTTGAAACGAAACAGGGCCCCTGGATCCGTCGACCTTCCTCCATTTTTGCTGAAAGATGATGACGACATTTTGTTGACTGGAGTTGCTTCTCTATTTAACACGACTGGAAACACTAAACTGGTACCTTAAGACTGGCGACTGTCAACTGTCGTACCCATCCTCAAGAAGGGTCAGCGTTCTTTGTGCCAAAATCATTCGGGCATTAGCCTTGCTTTTGTTGCATCCAAACTTCTCACGAATATCATTCTCTGACTACTTCCTGGTCCCCGTGAGGACCGAATCACTGAAAGCCAGGCTGGCTTCCGCTCTGGTCGTGGTTGTATCAACCACATTTACTCTTCGCCAAGTTTTGTAGCAGCGACACATACAGACGACCGACTATAGTGATTTTCCTTAACTTGAAAGGTGAATTAGACTCTGCCGACTGCGCTAGCTTGTGGCACTGCCTATCCATGAAGGGCGTACCGGCTTAATTACTTTCCACTATACAGTCTCTACCGTGACTACCGAGGCCGTGTTAGGGTCTACGGGAAACTCCTGGGTTCCACACGATAAGTGGGGTTCGCCAAGGTTCTTCTATATCTTCATTCATCTTCAACTTTGTTATCGAAATAATCATGAGTGATTCCGTTTTTTTCAGGCTCCACTGGAGTAAAAGTTCTGCCAGGTAACCAACTGATAAACCCGGAGTATGCGGACGGCATACTTCTTGGGTCCAACGCGGTGGCTACGCGAACACTACTGAATAGACTGGTGCGTAGCGTTGAACGCTTCAGCATGTGCTGCGCAACTTCAAAATGTAAAGTATTGCTGCACGACTGGACCGACTCACCTCCGGTTCTAGCTGTCACCCGACTGATACTAGTAGTGGTAGGTCCATAGCCTTCCCGTCTTCTTATTCCCCCTCTTACGCTTTTTCACTCTTACCGTCCCCTACCAACTTCACTTATCTCCTCCCAGTTTTCAACCCCCCGATTCTTGGCCTTCCCCCAACATGCTTTGCTAGGCATTTATCTTCTAATTTCAACTCACATGTGAACGCGGAGCGTCACTCCTCTCCTGTCGACAAGCCCATGTCCAACCAAGCGGTCCATTCCAGTTCATCGGCTTCCATTTGGAGCCCTCGATCCTTCTTCAGATTGGCATTCCTCAATGTACGCACACTGCTACAAATCGGACAACAGACAGCACTTGCCCGAACATTGGAGACCCTCTCGATCGATATCTGCTGCTTATCAGAGACCCGCCTGCATGACTCGAGCTCTGTGCTCACTCTGCGATCCCCTTCAGGTGACGCAAACAGTATTTTCTCATTGCGCCTATCTGGTGACGATGCAGCTTCGAGCACCGATCAAGCCGGTGTTGGCATTGCCCTGAGTCCCCGGGCTGAAGCTGCTCTGGTTGATTGGATTCCAATCAGTAGCCGGATGTGTGCGGTCCGATTGGCTGGCTCGTTCAAAGCCTCGAAGTCGCGCGGGACTAATAGGTGTCTATTCATCATCGCTGCCTACGCACCCACAAACTGTAGCGATGATTCGGTAAAGAACGACTTCTACCGCCAACTGACCCAGCTCCTTCGCCACAGAAGAAGCACGGACACTGTTGTGCTGGCGGGGGATATGAACGCACAAATTGGAAAGTTGTCCACTGATGAAATGCATCTGGGCGATCAGCACGGTGTAGGCTCCCGTAATGATAACGGTGAGCGGTTACTTCATTTGTGTGTAGATGCTCGCTTATTTCTTGCGAGCACCAATTTCCGACACAGCACCCGCCGGAGGGTGACTTGGCGCCCACCAACCTTGGACGCAAATCGATCACATTGCTATAAGCTACTGCTGGAGAGGCTGCATCAAGAATTGTCGTTCGATTTGGAACACATGTGTGGACACCGATCATGCACTTGTATGTGCTGACATGCGGATGCGCTTTGGCGGACGCCCACGAAGACGATGTGAGCGCATTGACACCAGCCAACTGACAAAGCCAGCTGTTCTGAATGCGTATCGAAGTACGCTGACATGCGAGTTGAGTAATCGCTCAGTGGAGACAATTGATGGTCGCTGGTTACATGTTCGTCAGACCTTACTAGCAGCAGGCAAATCCTCATGTGGTATGTCTAATCACCAACATGGACATTGGGTCTCTTCTCGGTCTCTGGAACTTATCGGCGCTCGCCGGCATATCCCGGCTGGAAGCGAGCACAATGAAACTCACAAAGAGCTCCGGGCAAAACTCCGTGCTAGCCTGAAGAGAGACCGCGAATTTTGATGGTCTCACCGTGCGTCAGAGATGGAAGCGGCCGCTGACCTTGGCAACCATCGTAAGTTATTCCGTCTGATACGGGAAACGGGCAGCAGGAGACCTGGTGTTAGTGAAACTATACGTGATGAGAGTGGACAGCCTATCCACAATTTGTCAAAACGTTTGGAGCGTTGGGCTGAGCATTTTGAAAAGCAATTTAATCGGCTAGAATTGTTCGATTCGCCGGTCACTGATCGCCCTGCACCGTGGGCTGTCCCTTTGGATCCACCCTCTCGCTCAGAAGTCGAACATGAGATCGGACTGTTGAAGTTGAACAAAGCCACGGGACCAGATGATCTTCCTCCAGCTCTCTTCAAATTCGGAGGCTCTGCTCTTGTTGATGCTTTACATGAATTACTAGTGAAACTGTGGGAGCAGGAGACTGTCCCAACCGACTGGAGCCGATCTATTATTGTTAACATTTTCAAAGGAGGCACGCGTTCGGAATGCGGCAGCCATAGAGGAATCAGTCTAATCTCCATCGCCTCCAAATTACTCGCCTCCATAATTCTTCACAGACTGACTAGCGCTCGTGAAAGCCAGATTCGTGAGGAGCAAGCCGGGTTTCGTCGGGGTTGTGGCTGCATCGACCACATCTTCACCTTGCGTCAGTTGTTGGAGCACCGTCACAAATATTGGCGGCCCACCGTAGTCGTGTTCCTCGACATTAAAGGTGCCTTCGATTCGGTTGATTGATGTACCCTTTGGAATTGTCTACTCAGGAAAGGTGTGCCCGAGAAATATGTTAATATTATCCAAGCATTATACGCGCGTAGCACGGACAGAGTGAGGGCTTACGACAACCTGTCATCGCCCTTTACTGTCTCCAGCGGTGTGAGACAAGGATGCCCGCTGTCACCTTTTCTCTTCAACTTCGCTATTGACGAAGTCATGGAGTTTGCATTTACAGGACACGACTTGGAAGGTGTGTAGCTACTTCCAGGAGAACGACTTCTTGGCTTAGAGTATGCAGACGATATTGCCCTCATCTGTGACAGCTCCCAGACGTGCAAAGCCGCGCTGGACAGATTAGCACTGGCTGTCAGCCGCTTCGGGCTTTGCTTTGCACCATCGAAGTGCAAAGCGTTCCTCCAAGATTGGCAGGGATCGCCTCCTGCGCTGACCCTTGGTGGGGTCCAGCTAGAAGTCGTTCAGAAATTCAATTACCTGGGAAGTTGTATCAGCGCCCTTGAGATCGAAGACGAGATTATGAACCGTATAGCAAAGCTCGAAGTGCTTTTGCTAACCTTCGCCACTTATGGCGCCGGCGCGACATTACTCTCGCCCTGAAGGGTAGAGTGTACAATGCAGCGGTACGTTCGACCCTACTGTACGGTTTTGAAATCTGGCCGCTTAAAACAGCGGACCTGAAGAGGCTAGTTACGTTCGACCACTGGTGCCTTCGCAGTTTGGCTCACATCTGGTGGGAACACCGCGTGAGCAACGAGCGTGTTCGACGCCTTGTTTACGGCACAGGAAAAGGAACTGAACCGCTCAGCACCGTTATTTCCCGCACCAGGCTCCGATGGCTGGGCCACTTGTTGCGCATGCCAGCCCACCGACTTCCACGACGTGCGTTGTTTGCTCGCCGGGGATGTGGATGGAAGAAGAGGAGGGGTAGCCAAGCGATGACTTGGTCCAGAGGAATGAAGTCCCTCACTTCGGAGCTAGCCTCGGTTGGAGCTTCACGGCTCCCTGGTTGGGGTCCAAAAGACGGTGAACACGTTTGGCTTGATACACTTGCTGACATGGCAAGGAGCCGATCTCAGTGGCGTTCGTGCTGTGAGTTTCTTTGTCCCTCCCCATTCCTTTTAGCCTCCCCTTCCATCTACGATCTCATTTCGTAGGGTGAAACATAATTCTCTTTTCTCTTTGCCTAGTAGCTGGCTGGTAGCTTACCGGAACGATGCCTATCCGTTGCTGGTAGCTCAGCTGGCATGTAAATGTTGTATTTATTTTTTATTTATGTATTGTATGTATGTATGTATTCCCTTTATGTATTGCGGTACAATAGCGGAGGTGTTTCCCCACCTCTAGCTGACATGTTTAATGATGATGAGTGGTAGATCGGTTCACTTACCTTCGCAACTGTGCCACTTCTGGTGGTCATTTCTGAGAAAGTTTCTTCGTGTGTCAGCGAAGTTCATGTGGCTTTTCTGAGGCCCAATCATCTATGGAGACGGTGAGATATCGGTCTGTCAGTGAATGGTATGGTGTATAACGCTGCGCTATAGATCAGAGACCCGGGCCGTTCGCAGTGAAAACAAACGTTTGGCCGTTTTTGACCACCGGTGTTTACTGAGTACTGCTCGCGTCTGGTGGGAACACCGGGTGGGCAATGCTGTCCGCCAGTTGGTTTTTGGTAAGAAGCCTTCTGGTGCCTCACTTGAGTTTTTGGTGAATCTTAATCACTTGCGTTGGCTAGGTCATGTCCTCTGTCTGTCCACTGATCGATTCTTTTGGCGTGCATTATACGCCGTGGCTGCACCAAGTCGGGCGAAATTGCGAGGTGGCCACTCCATGACTTGGCATAAAGGCTTGAAGAAATTGACTGAGAGACTTAGCCAGGTTAGTGCGTGCCGTCTTCTTGAATGGGAACCTCGGGGTGGTCCACACCAGTGGTTGGAGACCGGATCAGACATGGCTCAGTCAGTGGCGTTCCTGCATTTGGTTTCTTACATCTGGTTGTTAATTTTTGTTCCATCCTGCTTGGTTCAACGCATTTCCTTGTTTCGATTTTCTCTACATTCTGCTTACATTCAACCCCACTATCTTGCCCTTATTTATTGCTATTCTTGCCATGTGAGTCGTGACAACTGCATCCACCGCACTTCGGTGCTCGGATCATGGTTGTTCTGCTGAACTGAGCTGGACTGTCGCTGTAAGTTCCGCTGGAGCGGAGTGACGAGTCTGAGGTTACTGTGCTGGCCTCAACGACGCAGGCTTAGAGGATGCTTGTTGCACAGCAGAGTCATAGTCACACGGAAATGCGGACTTGAATCGGTCGATATTGATCGTCTTGGTTTATTATTGTAGTCTGTGCTTAAGGCGATGTTACTTCGGCGTACGACAAGGTACAGACCGGAATAGGGATGTTGAAGCAGCCGGTGCGAAGGGACACGTGGGTACAAGTGGCAAGACGTTCGTTTACGTTGGTGTGCGCGCTCTGTACTCCGGGTTGCACAGGCTGAGATTGTCACAATGGTGGGATGGGCGAGTTGCGTAATCACTATAGTCGAACGTCTTTGATGCTTTTGATAAGACGAGTTCATTAGGTTAGCGCTGTGTGTAAACCAACACTAGCACAGATGGAATGTGCATTTGCGCTTCAGTTGTGTTCCTTATGCCTAAGAGAACTAGCGGAATGCTTCGTGCAAGGATGTGCAAACTGCGCGCAGAGTGATCCTTTGAGTTGTCCACAGATTTTTCTACTATACCCTTAGCTGCAGGGTGGTATGCGGTGGTTCGGTTATGCAGAGCTGTAGGATTCATCAGAGTGGGATCTCCGGTAGATGATGACTACGGCAGGGTAACCAGATTTGGTTACCAGCTCATACGACCGCCTCTGATGTGTATCGGGATCGCTTCTGGCCAACGTGTAAACCTTCCGCGTGTTGCGCATGCCAGCACACCGACTCCTCCATTGTGTGTTATTTACGCGTCGCGGGTGTGGATGGAAGAAGGGGAGGGGATGCCAGGCGGTGACTTGGTCAAGAGGAATGAAGGCCCTCACTTCGAACGGCGTCGGTTAGTGTATCCCGACTGCCTGGCTGGGGTCCGAAGGACGATAAACACGTCTGGTTGGATTCACTTGTTGACATGACGAACAGCCGACTTCAGTGGCCTTTTTGTTGTCTATCCCTGTCCCCCTTATCTTCCCACTATAAACACGACCTCTGTTTTGGGGTGCAATATCTTACTGAGCGGTATGTTCCTTTTTATATTCTATAACCTTTAGTATCTCGCTTTTTCAAATATCGTTTTGTATTGCGGCACAATAGTTGTAGTGTTTTTCACCTTTAGCTAATGTGCTGTGATGCTTATAGTGATGATGCTAAACGTGTAAACCTGTCGACACACGTGAGGAGATACACGTACTCTTTGCATGAAGGCCACTATCTGACCAGATCAACATGAACATGCTCAAAACGAAAGTCCAGAGCAGAACAACACCGATTGGGCTTTCATGTCTATACACATTGGCGCGCTGGCAACCTAAACATGCGCTAGCGCAACTGCGGACATGGCGGCTGGCATTGGGCCAAACAAAGCATTCGAACACGAGCTTCTGGGAAACATGTATGCTTGGATGAGAAAAACTTTATAGTGTATTGAAAACGAGTCGGCGCATTGTCTCAGGAACGATGTGGCGGAGAGATGTTTGTGAGACATTTGGAAGAATAGTCCCATAGTTTCATAGGTGTTGAATCGAAGTTGTCTATGTCGGGATCAACTTGTGAAGCTGTAACCATGGCGGTAAGATCAAGTTCGGTTCCAAGTGCTGAGCCGGTCTGGTGAATTCGCGAAAGAACGTCTGCGACAGGGTTGAGAGCGCTTGGGGTCTGCCGTACGTCTGTCCTGAACTGAGAGTAGTCTAGATGTATAATTTCTCACCATTGACTACGTAGATAAGTGGTATGTGATCAGTAAAAATTGAAATGTCGAATTCCGGATCCCTTGGTAGATTGGGAGTAGTTCCTTGTCAAAGGTGCTGTAACGTAATTAGGCAGGCTGCAAACCTTTGGATACGAAACCAAGAGGTATCCATCGCTGCTTGATAAGTTGTTGGTGAACTGCGCCAACGGCGGTGCAGTTGCGTCTGGGTGGGTGAAAGGAGCTATTTTTGAGATACCTTTGCAATTCTCAAATTCCGGATAAGCGTCGTCTGGAAAGTTGCACATGCGTCGTGTGCCGCGGTGCAAGTCGGTTGCGTTATGCTCGCGCAGTTAGGTATTAAACGTCGATAGTAGTCGACCAGGCCACAGATTCGGCGGAGCTGTTTGAATGAGGTAGGAGCAGAGTAGTCTGTAGCGATGAGTGGCCGGCCCACGTTAACAGACTATTGGTGAGTACCGTTCCCAGTGATGGAAAAGAGAAGGCACGGAATTGGCGGGACGAAGGTGTATTGTGGTACACGCTGTTCCCGTGTATTAGCCAAAAATACAACACCGAAAGACGCAGCTTGCTAGGGACGGATGTGGGGGATCGCGCGATTTAGCTGCGTGTTTATTCCAACCGTGGTGCCGTGTGTGTGTTTCGCGTGTGTGTTGGGTCAGACATATAAATGCAACATACATATCAACATTCTGAAAACAAACTCTAAGTGTACAATAAGAAGGTACTTTTACACAACATACTCAGGCAATCCGGGGGAATCTCCAGACTGCTACACAGCTTTCACCCAGAAGGAACTTTGGAAACAGTCCTACGATCTACTTGAGGACTATCCGTCGCGGGCCAGCCTTCTGCGAGACCAGGTGGTGAAATCTGATGCAGCTACTGGTGTAGAACCAGGCGATAGGTTCCTAGCGGGCTCCCACCCGTGTCCTCCCTAACGGTGTCGAAACGGGAAAATTGTCTTAAAAATGGTTCGTAAGTGGTAGCAGTTTGACAGGAAATGTTCAGTATATAAGTTGAGGCGTCCGGCTCCAACGTGAACCTGTCACTTTCGTTACATTGGTGATCCCGACAAGAATCATCGCTACAAATCTTTTAGTGCCCGAATTTTGTCTGATAGAGTTGCAATACCAGCATAGGATAACGTGTGGCCAAGGGATTTAATGATATGTTGGCCAGTTTCACATTTGTCGGGGTTGACGGTAATCCCAGTTTGCGTCAATCATTGGAATATAGCGTCACGTTGACGAAGAAATCCATCCTCAAAGAAGCTGACAATGAGAATGTCATTTAAGTGTGGATAAATGCCTTCGATTCCACGTGTTAGCTTTTGAATGAGACGCGGAAACGTTTCTACTGCGATACTAAGACCGAAAGGCATTCTGAGGTATTCGATAACATTAAGCGGTGTAATGACTGCAATTTTAGGTATATCTTCTGTCGCCACAGATATGTGCTACTAGCTGTACACTAAGTCCTTTTTGTTGGATATTAAATTACTAGCCACAACTGGGGTTAACTCATGCATGTGAAAGATGGCGTATTTTTCTGGGACGGTAGCTTTGTTGAGTGCCCTGTAGTCACCACAGGGACGCTAATCATCGGATCTCTTCGGTGCCATGTGCCACGGCCACATTGGCGCTGAGCTGTGTCAGAGAATCGACCAGATCACCCTTTTTAGCACCAACTATAAGATCAAAATGTTGAAAAATGTCGACGCGCATGATAGTGAAAGCTACGACTGATACTATGTAAACCCAGCGAAAGGTTCCTTGCTTCTCGCAGAAACTTGCAACTGGTGTGTCATTATGGGTACGTAGTCTGATCGGTGAGGATGAGACCACCTCATCTTAGCAATGAGGTATAACGCTAACTTCGGCTCCATTGTCCACTAGGAACTCAACGCAGGAAATCAAATCCCTAACGCGGATCAGGTGACTGTTGTCGGCCGGTCGTACTTGTGGCCATTGCCGGGTGGCCAAGAAGTTTCCCCGCTTCTCGGCGAAGTTGCAAGGCTTGAAACATTTACGAGCTGTGTTGCCAAAACGCTGGTGATACCAACACTAAGCTTGTCAGTTGATGCAATTGGAGCGTTCTGAAACCAATTTTGCACGACTGCGACGGCGCTTCAAAGTGAGTTCTTGAAGCTGGCGACTAAGTGTCGCGCCCCCAGGACTTTTATCCTTTACTGCAAACAGGTAATAGAAGTGCCCCAAGACGCAACGGTGTTGACCTTGCTGGTGCCGGCTTGCTGCTCAGATCGTTTTAAATCAGCTTGGTAGTTAGGTGGGAAATACGGAGCTCACGACCGCAATAATCGTTCGCGTTTTCTGCTGGCTTTTGTAGCCAGAACTCGCAAGGCAGCGTCTCGTCGATGGTCGATGAGCTAAACATCTGTTGAGAGCAGATCTCTGCGGATCCCTGGAAAGCGCTGCAGGCATACTTTCTCAGAGGGCATAACGCGCTTAGTGGTGGCCTTCTTTAGTGCCTTCTATCGGTTTCCTGGCTGAGGAAAGTTGATGTCACAAACGTGTGTGGATATCTCATTGGGGAGATAAGACCATCATCATCAATGCACATTGGCTGAAGGCGAGAAACCCACTGCAACCATTGTGCCGGATTACATAAAGGTAAGACTTACGAAAAAGAGCAAGATACTGGATATTATAGAATGCGAAAAATCAATGCACAATAGTAACATATGCGTCAAGAGAGAGATCGTGCTTGGAGGGGGAAGATAAGTGGGAGAGGGAATTGACAAAGTAACTCATAACCCATATGCCATTGAGTTGGGCTCTTTGCTACGTCAACAAGTGTATCCAACCAGATTGTTCATCGCCCTTCGGCCCGTAGCCTAAACTAGCTTGTCTTGTAAACTGACAACTTGGATTCGAGCCTGCGTAGGGGAAGGGCGACCTTCGCCGTATCCTTAGCCGACTTGCAACTTTTGGTAGTTGCGGCAACGAAGCATCGCAACGAAACTGGACCTTAACGTAGTGCGACCGTTTGCGTACCTCATTGACCCATTGAGCTATACTGGGTGATGCGTCTTAGCCCCTTGGGAGCTACTCCTACTAGGTTGGTCAATGGTTAGTCAAACAAACTCGCTCTCCTGGTCCTTCCGTTTGTGCTTTCGAAATGGGATGGCGTTTATCACTGTAAAACTAAATAATTGTCACCTCCCCGATGCCTTGCGGACAGGCTCTTGAGCAAAAGCCTTTTGTTAAGGACCCCAGTCGTCTCCCTCTCTAGGTTTGGGCGCCCGGGCAGTATTTCAGCCCACATATAACCATGACTTTTTCTTCAAACTCCGGTTACATTCTCATCGGCTGTCGCGCAGCTTATCAAAGGTCGCCTTATCTGCTGCATACATCAGGTGGGATGAGCGAAAACTTGCTGCTGCAGGCACATCCTTTACCACCTATTTCTCTTATTCCCATCCCGATCCCCATTACTATGATTCCGAGCTTAATTGACAGCAACCGGACTGCCTCTGGAGTGGAACCATCTGCAGTCACTTTCCTGCAACACCCACTGGACGTCTGTCGGCGACAGTCCCTTATAAGGCCACGCTGTCCCATTTCCTTGGCGGCGTTCAACGTTCACACAAACAAATCGGTCAAAAGCCTGCACTCGCACGCACGTTAGACACACTGAGTATTGACCTGTGTTGTGTGTCCGAATCTAGGATCAATGACTCTCAATGTGTTGTTGCATTAACTGCGCCCGGCTCGTCCTCTCTCTGTTAGTTGCACGCATCCATAGACGCTGATGCAACACTCACTGGTCAAGCTGGGGTAAGTATCATTCTTAGCTCCAAGGCTGAGTCATTTTTGGTTGATTGGATTCCGATGAATAGCCGTTTGCGTGCGGCCCGTTTGACGACATTATCTAAGGTTGATTCACGAAGTATTACAAGACGTTGTTTGTTTGTGATTTCCGCTTATGCTCCCACCGACTGCAGTTCTGATGCTACTAAGAACACATTCTATCACGAACTGAACACGCTACTGCGCAATGCTACTAGTTCAGATATTATAGTACTTGCTGGGGATACGAACGCACAAGTAGGACGTCTGAGCTCCTCTGAAGCTTAGCTAGGTGGTAATTATGGGCTTGACTCCGAACGGACTGATACCAGAAAGCGTCTGTTGCAACTATGCGGAGCACCAGTTGTTTCTCAGTGACATTGTTTTAGACACATTGGGCGCCGAAGTGCCACTTGACGTCCTCCTGCAGCTGGCCAGCGATGAACCCAAATTGACCACAATGCCATAAGTTACAGGTGGCGTGGTTCCATCCTGGATTTCCACTCGTTCTGAAGTACTTGCGTCGATTCTGACCATGTCTTTTTCGCAAAATTGTCTCAGTTCTCTGTCAGGCAATCCTATCAAGACGCACTGCATACGGAACATTCGCTCTTTTGTTCTAATGACACTGACCATGTCGGTTGGTCGTGGGATGCGACAAGCTAAAGCACCCTAAGTTTTATGTATCCAGATGGGTACATTTTCAGCACTTTAGGTTCGGGTGATGTCAGGACAACTGACGCTGCTGAAAATTGGTGGAACTATTTCGAACGTCACACGAATCATTGCTGAACGATAAAGGCGAGGTGAAGTTGTTTTTAGGCAGTCGATGGTGACAGTTTCGCGTCGACCACCTCGTTAACTATGATAGGTTCGGTGTTCGGCCATTGCAGAGGCTATCACACGCCGTCTACGCGAAGCAGTACCAGTGAGCATGTTGGGAAGGTCAGTACATAGTAGTGCTATTTTATCCTAAGTAACATTTGCATAGCTCTTCTATTCCATTGGCAGTCTTTTTGACTTAGGTGAATTTAAGCGGTAGGTTTGATACATGCACTTAATTTTCTTTGTAGGACCTGTCACCACCATGCGCGCGAGCTGTACTCTCAAGTCTACATGGAAATCAATAAGAAAACACAGGTGTGTCTTCGGCTTTACGTGTCCACATTTAACGTTTCTGAAACCACTTTTGTAATCACTTATCCTAGTGGAATACCGCCTTTTCGCTGGTGCTGCCTTGGCTTCATACGATGCCTGTTGGTGACCTTGCTCCTCAACGTGTGCTCTATCCGAAGACGCATATCGATTTCGGTTCGGTTAAGTCTGAAAACCAATATGAAATGCTATTTGACTAAAGCTGATTATGCTACTATTGACGAGCCTGGCCGTACCGTATCAAAGGTACAGTCGACTTTACAGGCGTATACTGTTGCATGAAAGTAGTATAACATCAGTGCAGTTAGTTCCGATTTGTTCGGAAATCATCCTGAGCCTACTGATTTGACTCCTTCGCCCAAAAATTTGCGACTTAACCTTATGCTGCGTAATTCGCGACTTTTTTCTTCGTACATTTCGATTATTGAAAGCCTCATTAGCAGTATGTTTCTCTACGGCGTTCTCCCTAACCTACTAACATAGTAAATGAACTTCCCTTATGATTGACCTTAAGGTGATACAACTGTTCGCGTACATCTGTGACCCACTGAACTACTCTAGGTGGCAATTTTCAGGTGCCTTCAGGGTCCATCATACGAGACAGGTCAATAATTAGGAGTCAGGCTACCTCACTCTGACAATTCTTTTCCGAGGTCGAAAATATGTGAGTGTTGCAGATCTCATACAAGTCCAGTTGGGTCTCTGCAATCACAGTCCCCGGTTAGACTTGTTCCCAACTGCTATCCGGGTCAGACTATTAGTCAAAGGCAGCGTCACTCCTCTCCTGTCAACAAGCCCATGTCCAATCGAGCGGTCCATTCCAGTTCATCAGCTTACATTTGTAACCCTCGATCCTTCTTCAGGTTGGCATGCCTCAATGTACGCACATTACTACAGATCGGTCAACAGGCAGCACTTACCCGAACATTGGAGACCCTCTCGATCGATATCTGCTGCTTATCAGAAACCCGCCTGCAAGACTCGAGCTCTGTGCTCACTCTGCGATCCCCTTCAGGTGACGCAAACAGTATTTTCTCATTGCGCCTATCTGGTGACGATGCAGTTTCGAGCACCGGCCAAGCTAGTGTTGGCATTGCCCTGAGTCCCCGGGCTGAAGCCGCTCTGGTTGATTGGATTCCAATCAGTAGCCGGATGTGTGCGGTCCGATTGGCTGGCTTGTTCAAAGCCTCGAAGTCGCGCGGGACTAATAGGTGTCTATTCATCATCGCTGCCTACGCACCCACAAACTGTAGCGATGATTCGGTAAAGAACGACTTCTACCGCCAACTGACCCAGCTCCTTCGCCACAGAAGAAGCACGGACACTGTTGTGCTGGCGGGGGATATGAACGCACAAATTGGAAAGTTGTCCACTGATGAAATGCATCTGGGCGATCAGCACGGTGTAGGCTCCCGTAATGATAACGGTGAGCGGTTATTTCATTTGTGTGAAGATGCTCGCTTATTTCTTGCGAGCACTAATTTCCGACACAGCACCCGCTGGAGGGTGACTTGGCGCCCACCAGCCTTGGACGCAGTTCGACCACATTGCGATAAGTTACCGATGGAGAGGCTGCGTCCAGAACTGTCGCTCGATTTGGAGCACATGTGTGGACACCGACCATGCAATTTATGTGCTGACATGCGGATGCGTTTTGGCGGACGCCCACGACGACGCTGTGAGCTCATTCATCATCATTATCATACACGTTAGCTAGAGGTGGGGAACACCTCAGCTACTGTGCCGCAATACAAAGAAAAAAAGGAGAAAAAATGCAAATGGTGCAAGCTGGCTGAGCTATCGGTAACGGATGGGCATCGTTCCGGTAAGCTACCAGCCGGCTGCTGTGCACCAAAAAATTACTATGCAAAATTATATAAGGCTAAATAATGAGATCGTGGTTGAAGAGGGAGGCTAAGAGGGATGGGGTGAGTCAAAGAAACTCACAGCACGAACGCCACTGAGGTCGGCTCCTAGCCATATCAGCAAGTGTGTGTGTGAGCGCATTGACACCAGCCAACTGACAAAGACAACTGTTCTGAATGCGTATCGAAGTACGCTGACATGCGAGTTGAGTAATCGCTCAGTGGAGACAATTGATGGTCACTGGTCACATGTTCACCAGACCTTACTAACAGCAGGCAAATCCTCATGTGGTATGTCTAATCACCAACATGGACATGGGGTCTCTTCACAGTCTCTAGAACTTATGGATGCTCGTCGGAAAGTGCTCCGGGCAAGACTTCGTGCTAGCCTGAAGAGAGACCGCGAATCTTGGTGGTCTTATCGTGCGTCAGAGATGGAAGTGGCCGCTGCCCTTGGCAACCATTCCGTCTGATACGGGAAACGGGCAACAGGAGACCTGGTGTTAGTGAAACTATACGTGAGGAGGGTGGACAGCCTATCCACAATTTGTCAAAACGCTTGGAGCGTTGGGCCGAGTATTCCGAAAAGCAATTTAATCGGCTAGAATTGTTCGATTCTCCGCCGGCCAGTGATCGCCCTGCTCCGTGGGCTGTCCCTTTGGATCTACCCTCTCGCTCAGAAGTCGAACGTGAGATCGGACTGTTGAAGTTGAACAAAGCCGCGGGACCAGATGATCTTCCTCCAGCTCTCTTCAAATTCGGAGGCTCTGGTCTTGTTGATGCTTTACATGAATTACTAGTGAAACTGTGGGAGCAGTAGACTGTCCCAACCGATTGGAGCCGATCTATTATTGTTAACATTTTCAAAGGAGGCACGCGTTCGGAATGCGGCAGCCATGGAGGAATCAGTCTGATCTCCATCGCCTCCATAATTCTTCACAGACTGACTAGCGCTCGTGAAAGCCAGATTCGTGAGGAGCAAGCCGGGTTTCGTCGGGGTTGTGGCTGCATCGACCACATCTTCACCTTGCGTCAGTTGTTGGAGCACCGTCGCACATAGTGGCGGCCCACCGTAGTCGTATTCCTCGATATCAAAGGTGCTTTCGATTCGGTTAATCGATGTGCCCTTTGGAATTGTCTACTCAGGAAAGATGTGCACGAGAAATATGTTAATATTATCCAAGCATTATACGCGCGTAGCACGGACAGAGTGAGGGCTTACGACAACCTGTCATCGCCCTTTACTATCTCCAGCGGTGTGAGACAAGGATGCCTGCTGTCACCTTTGCTTTTCAACTTCGCTATTGACGAAGTCATGGAGATTGCATTTACAGGACATGACTTGGAAGGTATGGAGCTACTCCCAGGAGAACGACTTTTCGACTTGGAGTATGCAGACGACATTGCCCTCATCTGTGACAGCTCCCAGACGTGCCAAGCCGCGCTGGACAGAGTAGCACTGGCTGTCAGCTGCTTCGGGCTTTGCTATGCACCATCGAAATGCAAAGCGTTCCTCCAAGATTGGCAGGGATCGCCTCCTGCGCTGACCCTTGGTGGGGATCAGCAAGAAGTCGTACGAAAATTCAACTACCTGGGAAGTTGTATCAGCGCCCTTGGGATCGAAGACGAGATTACGAACCGTATAGCAAAAGCTCGAAGTGCTTTTGCTAACCTTCGCCACCTATGGCGGCGGCACGACATTACTCTCGCCCTGAAGGGTAGAGTGTACAATGCAGCGGTACGTTCGACCTTACTGTACGGTTGCGAAACCTGGCCCCCAAGTTCGGCGGACCTGAAGAGGCTAGTTACGTTCGATCACTGGTGCCTTCGCAGTTTGGCTCACATCTGGTGGGAACACCGCGTGAGTAACGAGCATGTTCGACGCCTTGTTTACGGCACAGGAAAAGGAACTGAACCGCTCAGCACCGTTATTTCCCGCACCAGGCTCCGATGGCTGGGCCACTTGTTGCGCATGTCAGCTCATCGACTGCCACGACGTGCGTTGTTTGCTCGCCGGGGATGTGGATGGAAGAAGAGGAGGGGTGGCCAAGCGATGCTTTGGTCAAGAGGAATGAAGGCCCTCACTTCTGTGCTGGCCTCGGTTGGAGCGTCACGGCTCCATGTTTGGGGTCCAAAAGACGGTGAACACGTTTGGCTGGATACACTTGCTGACATGGCAAGGAGCCGACCTCAGTGGCGTTCGTGCTGTGAGTTTCTTTGTCCCACCTCGTACCTTTTAGCCTCCCCCTCCACCTACGATCTAATTTCTTAGCGTAAAACAATGATTTTTTTCTCTCTAGTAGCCGGCTGGTAGCTTACCGGAACGATGCCTATCCGTTGCTGGTAGCTCAGCTGGCATGCAAATTTTGTATTTATTTTCCTTTTTCATTTATGTATTGCGGCACAGTAGCTGAGGTGTTTCCCACCTTTAGCTGACGTGTATAATGATGATGATGAGGAGGAGGCAAAGCACTTTCGACAAAACCCTTCCTTCGGATTGAGAAACCTTAGCCAACATTATTTGTTCTTGCTGACGGTTTACTTCTCAGTTTTAACGGGTTAATGAATTGGTCCCCCAATGTCCGAACTCTGTGTGTGTATGTGGGGGGGGGGGGATTTCCATGCTGTGTACTGCAACCATTATTGCGACCATGTGAAACTATCTGACCGGAGGGAAGAGACTGTCTCTATTAGCCTCTCTGCCCATCGAAGTGGCTAAACAGTAAGATGTGTCCTCTAAACTCCAAGTTATACGATTAGTTCTGTTAACTTTGTTCAGATCACCAGTATGCTTGTGTTCCTTGATTTCACTAACATATCCGTTTCAATCGACCTCTCCTTTCTTGTCGGACACTTCCTACAGCAATTAAAATCCACTGATGCTGTTCAATCTTCCCGTCTATCCGGTTTCCTTGTACAGCGGCATCTTAGCTGTTGAGTCGCCTCGGATTTGCAGCTCAAAACCCAACGCAATTGCGCAAACCCCCGATCGTAGACGAGAACACCAAGACGAGCTGATGCAATGCAGAATCATCTCATGGAAACTACGGTGGTACATATAGTGTGAAGCAAAGCTACTAAACACAGTGGAGCCAATGAACCATACCGGAGATACTAATTGATTGATAGAATCATTGAAACCTTTAACAGAGTTCACATCTTGCGATGAACTTAAGTTGTGGTCCTACGCATGGCTGCGCTGAATCTCTGACTGATGTTCTAAATCCAAACGGCGATGATCGATCGTAGGCCCGTTTGCTTCGATACCCTAATACTAGCACATGTCGTTATGAACGTAGGTACTAATACTTCGGTTCTCCTTGCTTGAGTGTGTTTGGGTGTCCCGGCTAAAGCCTAACATAACCAACCATTGTGCATTGTCCAGGTTCATTGACTGCTATGTAACGATAAAACCCGGCACCGCACTTCATAATCCGTTGAAGTTGAGTCATCTATATCTACTGGGTCACTTTTTACGAATACTTATTGAAAACTCCCTTAGCTTACATTGTTTTACCAATTCCGCAGGTTATTGACTACTGCCGCAGTGCGGACAATCCACGCTATGGATTAAGCTATGTATAACATGACCCGGCTGGGTGGGGTCTGCGTTGTCGGTTAACTGACGTATCCCCTCGCAATGAGACCAAACCTTGACGTGGTGCGACTGTTTGCGTACCTCGTCGACCTATTGACCTACACTGGGTGGGGCCCCCGGGCCCCTTGAGAGCTACTCCTACCAGGTTGGTCAATGGCCAGAGGTCAAACAAACTCGCTCTCCTGGTCCTTCAGGTTGGGGTTTCGAAATGGGATGGCGTCTATTTCTGTAAAACTAAATCATTGCCACTTCTCCGCTGTCTTGCGGACGGACTTTTGACTTTGGTTGAGAACCCTAATCGTCTTCCTGTCTAGGTTTGGGTGCCCTTGCGGCGTCTCAGCTCATGTAAAACCATTACTATTTCTTAAAAATTCAGCCATCTCCTGCATCGGCTGCCGCGCAGATTATCAAGAGTCGCCCTATTTGCTGCATACTGTTGGGCGGATAAGCGAAAACATGCTACTGCAGATAGCTCCTTTCTCTTCCACCTGTTTTTCTTCCATCTCAACCCCCACCATTAAGCTTCTTTCTATACTTCTTAGTTTAATTGGCAACAACTGCAATGTCACTGGAGTCACACCATTTGTAGCTATCTTACCACACCACTCACTAGACGCCTATCGGTAACAGCTCTAAAAAGGCCACGCTTTCCCGTTTGCCTGTAGGCCTTTAATGTTCGTACTCTAAAACAATCCGGTCAACAGACTGCACTCGTACGCACGTTAAACACACAGTATTGACATGTGTTGTGTGCCCCATGCTGAGGCTGATGTTGCATTCTTGATGCTTCTTCACCGCAGTTGGGCTAAACCAACTTACACTTAAACTAAGTTGGATAAATTTCATTCCACTTTCTTTGATTTGTTCTGACTTCTTGAATAATCTTCTATTAATTTGCACACATTGCTTACGCTAATTGCGCTCATCTTCGCTAACATTGTTGCGTTTGTAGCATTTTTAAGTAACTTGTGGACATTTTGTACTTATCGCGGATTCGTTGCTAACCAACTTACTTCATATGCTAATTTAGCGAAGAGCTATGTAACCTTATCTCTAAGCAATATTGGATTTATTTTATTTCAGCTTGTCGTTTCAAGTGCTTGGCTGTTGTTTTATATCCCCGGTGTCACTGCGCTTGATGTGCATGTTGACAAAGTGCCTACCTGTCTATTACCCACAACCTCATCCATACTGCTCTAGGAGACAGTTGGTCGTTGCTGGAGGGGACGGGGTGCACGGTCGTTGTGGTCGTGCTAGGCTCGAAGAGTGGTTCCATGCACTCAGTGTGGAGCGGACCATGCTTCAGCCACCGCCTTGTGTGCGATTAATTCCCAAATACAGCGTGCTTGTGTTTGCCTGTGAAGGAGTGTGGACCTGCTCCGTTGATGAAACGTGGCTCCCATCCACATGCCTCCCGGTCTTATTCCTTCGGGTTTACACTGGATGTGGGGTGTGGTTGGAGCTGTGGGTGGTGCAGTGCAAGTCACTAATTGTCCTTCGGTAGGCGCAGGCGTCCTGCGTCTGGCCACAGTGGCAGGCAAATCCGAAACCGGATGCCGCCAACCATGTGTGTCTGAATCTAGGATCAATGACTCTCAATGTGTTGTTGCATTAACTGCGCCCGGCTCGTCCTCTGTCTGTTAGTTGCACGCATCCATAGACGCTGATGCAACACTCACTGGTCAAGCTGGGGTAAGTATCATTCTTGGCTTCAAGGCTGAGTCATTTTTGGTTGATTGGATTCCGATGAATAGCCGTTTGCGTGCGGCATGTTTGACGACATTATCTAGGGTTGATTCACGAAGTATTACAAGACGTTGTTTGTTTGTGATTTCCGCTTATGCTCCCACCGACTGCAGTTCTGATGCTACTAAGAACACATTCTATCACGAACTGAACACGCTACTGCGCAATGCTACTAGTTCAGATATTATAGTACTTGCTGGGGATACGAACGCACAAGTAGGACGTCTGAGCTCCTCTGAAGCTTAGCTAGGTGGTAATTATGGGCTTGACTCCGAACGGACTGATACCAGAAAGCGTCTGTTGCAACTATGCGGAGCACCAGTTGTTTCTCAGTGACATTGTTTTAGACACATTGGGCGCCGAAGTGCCACTTGACGTCCTCCTGCAGCTGGCCAGCGATGAACCCAAATTGACCACATTGCCATAAGTTACAGGTGGCGTGGTTCCATCCTGGATTTTCACTCGTTCTGAAGTACTTGCGTCGATTCTGACCATGTCTTTTTCACAAATTTTACCGGGAGGCGCATCAGACTTTTCCATTGAGTGGTAGCTGCGAAATTGTCTCAGTTCTCTGCCAGGCAATCCTATCAAGACGCACTGCGTACGGAACATTCGCTCTTTTGTTCTAATGACACTGAATTTCTTTGGAGTAGGACCTCGCCATGCATTACGCGGGAGCCTCTGCTTGTAGCACTATAAACCGCCACCGCATCACTCACTAGATATCCGAAAGGTCGGTGAACCGGTTGGGATCCAGAAGAAACCTCTTGGCTGGCTGTGAGCACAATGTGACTAGGCGGACTACTAGGCACCAACTAAAGCGGAGGCTGCTTACTGTCAAGGAAGCTTGGTAGATCAGTCGGTCTCAAGGAATTAAGGGAGCGGGAGCAGTAGGCAGTTATCGCAAGCTCTTCCAACTGATCCGCACCACTGCTTCCAGGAAATCAGGCGTCAGTGAGACAATCAGATACAGCGCAGGTGCAGTTATAAACAATACGCAGCACCGTATGGCTCTTTGGGCGGAGCACTGTCAGGATCAATTTATTTGGCCCACTGCTTCCGGACCACTTCCCTCTCAGGTGATGCAAGACAAGCCATGGACGGTTAGTTTAGGGACTCCGTGGGAGGTTGATGTCCGAAACGTGATCGCAACCCTTAATCGTTTTCTTTTTGCTGACCCGGATACCCTCCCACCTGCACTATTTAAGGACAGAGGTGAGGTCCTCTGCAATGCTGTATCCCAGCTCTGTTATGAATCGGTTATTGTGGCAGTATAGAAGAAGGGCAGTCGCACCGGCTTTGCCAACTACTTTTTTATCAGCTTATCGCCGGTTTGCAAAATTACTGGCCTCAATTCCCGTTCGTCGCCTCACTGTGGAACGGGAATGTTGGATTAGGGTAGATCAGGGAGGTTTCCTCCGTTGATGTGGCTGTATAGACCACTCTGCAGCAAGTGCTATAGCGGTGCCGCACGTCTGCAAATCGACAATAGCTGTGTTCCTCGACTTCAAGAGTGCTTTTGATTCAGTCGATCCATACGTTCTGTTGGTGATATTTGCTCAGAGAGTGTTCCCATGAAATATGTGAGCAACTTACGTGCTCTATGCTCGAACACAACAGGCCGCGTTAGGGTCTGCGTTAACCAGTCGGATATCTTTCCTTCAGATTTGTCCGATTTCCCCTTTTTCTTTATCTATCGTCGTGGAATCCACCATACACTCTTCCCTCGAGTAGTCTCACGATACATGCATGTTGAGCTGCTGCCTGGTGAAAGGCCAGTTCATCTTGGTTATGCGGTCAATATCTTATTGCTATTTAACGTTGTGGTGGCGCAGTTATCCCTGAATAGACTCTAGAGTGGTCCCATTATTTAATATGCGCTTCGCACCTTCAAAATGCACTGTTGCTGCAGGACCAGCATTCACTTGATGATGGCGAGGAGCTCTAGTTGATCAATTCACTTACCCTTGGTAGCTGCTTGAGCGACTGACGTCAGTTCACACATTGCGAAAGCCAAAACTTCCTTCTTGAATTTGTTGCATTTGTGGCGTTAGAATGGGGTTTCGCTCCCTCTAGTAGGCCGTGTATGCAAGACCACCGTGAGTTCCATCCACTGTATGGGAATGAAACTGGCTATTCTGTCTGAGGGCTAGCGGCGGCTCCAAGTCTTTGATTATCCTTGTCTGCGTTGCTTGTCCACAACGATGATGTGCGTGAGTGCTAGGCAGTGATAGTCATGCTAGTTCCTTGGAACAACAGATATCACTAAATTAGTTGTGTTGTCTCGGGAACGTATGCCCGGTCACCGTGGAGGGCCTTATTTTGTTTGCTAGGTGTTGGGTGACGCAAGGCTCAAGGTGGACAAAAGTTGACTGACGACCAAAGTCGCTACCATCCGCCTGTCTCGCGTTCCAGGCTTGAGTCCACGTTACCCGTCTTGTGCTTGGCTTACGACTTCACAGCGTATGGCTCACAGTCGACAGCAGTGGCGTGTCTTTTGTCGTCTCGTAGTCGGACTGCCTGTTTGGAGTATACCTGGCGCTGAGTTATCTGCGGGGTGATGCTTTAGTATGACGCGGGGCAGTGAAAGCCGCAAGGAAGCTGTCTCTCTTATGCCGCGTTATCTGTGCATGATATCCTGCTGTTTGTGACGCTATGTTCTTGATAAGGTGTAGGCACCTTGACCCTGAATATTTGCTTAGGGCATTAAGGTTTTCCGGTAGTCCCTCTTTTCTATTTTCGTTCTGTACGTTGTGGTTATATGGCAACGAAGCGTCAGTTCAAATGGCTCATGTACTGTTGTTGATGATTATAAGGATGACTGACTTATCGCACACCATGAACCGATATTTCTGGTGCACAAAATCTGTGAAAACTTTGATTGACGGTTTATCTTAGAGTCTGTAGTGACACTGTATTTGTGTCTTAAATGCCACTCGAAATTGTTAAACATAAAGGGACCATATGCGTTAAACATGGCGAGTGTAAATGGTTAAATGGCCGCTTTTCATTTGAAACGTTATCAAACTTTTCTGTAAGATTTTGTCACTACAATTCGGCTGGTGACTTACGGAATTTAAATGTATAAATACGGATGAAGTTGAGTTTATAACGGACTCGCGCAATAGTTGAAGAGGTACCCTTAATGCGGGTCGCTATGGTTGCTAACGTTCCTGTAGCTGAAGGCTGACTCACGTGTCTTCGTTACAAACCCTTTAATTGCGATGTCATAACACGCTGTTTTGTGTCCTATAGTGTAATCGTACTCTCCTATCTGAACTAGGCACAGCAGCATTAGGAAGGATAAGGGATTACGAAGTGACTTTTTCAAACGTAAAGCGGATCAGGAGCACGAGAAACGCGTGCGGGAAATCGGACGGAAGTTGCAAGAAGCCAGGGCAGCGCGCAAACGAGCAAAACGCCTTCGTGAAGAGGAAAATCGGAAACGGAGGCTAGAGAATGAGAAACGAGCAGAGGTGGTTGTTCCAGTGAGTGAATTCATCTCACCATCATTCCTTTACAGATAACAAACATATCAAAGGTAAAACGAATGAAGAAGTCTCAATTGAAAACAATTGCCAAACGGTAGTGATCTGTTTTGCTCCAATACATCCTGTAATCATAAAGTTTTTCGTTCTCACTCCAAGTAAGGCAGATTCGCACTTCCATACTAGATCATCAGCACTCTGATTATCGCTACTCCTTGGTCGTCATTGCCAGGACTGCGAAGACCCAATTAGCTGCCGCCTCGGCCCGCGATTTATTAATCATATGGCCACGTATTGATGTAATTAGGTGCATCGCTTATATATGTAGACGGTGCCACATGGTCTCTGTAGTTTTGAGGTTCCTTCCGATACGTTTTAGATCCATTCGTAACCTTATCCGCCTGCGAAGGACGCGCCGGGCTTATTCCCTTGCTTTTTAAATTCTCCATGATATATATATATATATATATATATATATATATATATATATATATATATATATATATATGACGGGAGAGCCCATAATGCGCTGAAGCTTGTGGTGGTGAAATTATGACTGATCGTCGACCCGCTGCTGTTAATGCCGTGCTGTGGGCTCATGTCCTAGGCGCCTCTTCATGACGACCGCTGGGTAGTAGTTAAGTTGCACTCTACTTCTGGCTAAGATCTAGGATACAATTCTGTGTGAGTCGGTTCACTAACTCATGGTGCTCGGCCCGCTGTCTTTTGGGTGTATACTTTATCGAAGATTTTACCTGAAGACCCGAGTCGTTCTGCTGTCAGTTGTGGGTGCCCTGGCAGTATCCTAGTTCAAACTCCTAACCATGAATTACGTCAATAATAATAAATCCATGCTTAATCGGCTTTCGTGCAGTGGCTTTAGGAAAAGCTTGCCCTTTTCTGCTGCATACTGCGGAGTGGATAACCGTAAATATGCTACTGTTGATGCCTTCCTCCTTTATTCTTCTTCTGTGCATACTCTCCCCATCCCCGTTTCACCTAACCCACTACTTCATCCGATCCAGGTCGTCACCATCCATACGGTTGCCGGCTAAGCTAATCGTATGCCTCCGCGCAGAGCGCTCAACATTTGGTGCTGGAACGTGCGCACTTTGCTTGACCGGAATACGTGTGAGCGTCCCGAGCGACGCACTGCACTGGTGGCGATGGGACTGGCGCGCTACGACATCGCTATTGCGGCGCTCAGCGAGACCCGGTTGGCATAGCAAGGTAAATTGCATGAAGCTGGTGCTGGCTATACATTCTGCTGGGTGGGAAACGCCACCTCAGCACCACGTGAACATGGGTCGGCTTTGCACTATCCGATCGCGTTAATTGTCAGCTGGTACATGAACCCAATGGCAACAGCGCGCGACTGATGTCTGTTCGGCTACGACTCGGAAGAGTTACGTTTACCATGAGTTATCCGGCCGACACACGTGCTAAGTCCTACACGCAGTTATCCTCCGTGATACGGTCTGCGCTGATGAGCAACCGACTATTTCTGCTGGGTGATTTCAACGTGCGCGTTAGGTGTGATGCATCAGTGTGGACAGATGTTACCGGTCCGCATGGCATTGGTTCAGCCTATCCGAACGGTGACAGGCTGCTCTCACTGTGTGTCACTCACCTCTTGACGAGCACGAACACTCGGTTTGCACGGAGTGCGAGTGATACAGCAACTTGGACGCACCCACGGAGTGGTCACGCTCACCTGCTCGACTATGTCACCGTGATGTGCGTGAAGTGCGCATGGCACGTGTACTGCGTGGAGCTGAGTGTGGCACTGATAACAAATTGGTGCGGACCAAACTGCACATATATTTTCGTAAATCTGTGTATTACACTCCCGGCGTAAATGTAACCTCTTCCTTGGCACTGTGGTTAGGCGTATTGAGCTGGAGAAGGCGCTGGCTGGCCACAGTGGGCGACCTGTGGCACTACATTCCCCGTTAGGTGATGGCTGTTGCCGAGGAGACCATCGGGCGCGCAAATTTTATGCGACCAGATTGGTTTGATGAGAACAGTGCGACAATTGGCGCATTGGTGTGTGAGAAGAATGCAGCATTTGCTGCGCATGTGGCAGAGCCCAGTGACTTGGGGAAGAAGGGTCAGTTTCGCAAACTTCCACGGCGACTGACCCGAGAGCTCCGTCGCGTTAAAAATGCCTGGTGGACGGAGAAAACGAAGCAGATGGAATGCTACGCGAACGCCGCCAACACAAGGAATTCTTTGATTCCTTGAAGGCGGTGGATGGATCGAGGTTGGAGCCGCTCAGCACGCTGCACGATGCTACTTCAGGCACTGCCTGCACACAGGCTGCAGACATAATGCAGATCTAGCGAAAACAGTTTGATTCTCGCTTGAACAACCGTTCAGAGGTTGACTGGACTGTGTTGCACGGGCTGCAAAAACAACAGATGAAGACGTGTCTAGCCGACACACAGACAATGGATGAGACATAGGGAGCACTTGTTCTACTGCGAAACGGCATGTGTGCCAGTGCCAGCGCCATTCCGCCTGAAGTATAGCCAGACGGCGCAACCGCATTGGTGAATGCGCTGCACTAATTGGTGCAACGCGTATAGATTGAGGAGGAGATGTCTCTTGAGCTAAAAGATGACCTTGTGTTAACAACGGGCAGAATGGGCTACCCATGGCCACACCGTCTATCTGCCGATCTGCTTTCTCTTGAAAGTAAAACTTGATGTTTTGCGTGCGTAAAAGAAGCGTGTTCTTCAACAATTCTATAAAGAGATGAACTCGCATCGATAGTCAACAGTCTCGTTCACAGGGATGTTAGTGAAGAGGAAGTGGACATCAAGTGAGCACATTCGCTTTCCAGCCAAAATTAACATGCTCAAAGTAAGGAAGTATTTCGAAGGTGTTTGATAAGGCATGGATTTTCTGCCAGGCTCAAGCATGCTGTTCAGCCATTTGGCAAAGGCATGATACGGTGAATTCACCATGGAGAAAATTGGTCGCACAGGCATTGCTGCTGTATATACCTTAAGCAAAGCGTACATTTGTGGGGTATGGGTACCCACCAGTTTGAGCACTCTGTATTCATGGTCGGCGGTGAATCCATGGAGCCTTAGGATTTGCAATTCACGACACAACTGCTTTTCGACTAAACGGACAGTGTCAAATGCAGTATCCGGCTTGAACTTTGTGCTGTCAGACAAGATTGTCTTTATCTTACGTAAACGACCTGACTTGTCTAGGATAACCACTCCGAAGCCCCTATCAGGCTTCAATATAGTAATATCCTTGTTGTTTTCCAGTGCGCGTAATGCAATGACACAGTCCGCCGTTGTATTCGTGCGTTGAAGAAACAATGCGAAATATCTACTAATTTGTGCTCTAATCAAGTGTCATTGGCAAGGGAAGTTGGATTCAATGGTGCCGGTTGGTTGTAAAAATTTTCAAAGCTGGCGTCAACGGATGCCTTGTGAATAAGGTTGTTTGTGTCTTGTACCCCAATGCAAGTGACATGGCGTCGGTCTGCAGTCGGTTCACGGACAACGATGACATGTTATGAACAAATTTGGAACAACTAACAGGGAACTCGCTCTTCTTTTGTTCAGCCGAAATGGTATGTTGGAACTTGAGTGTTGCAGACTGTGTAGTATTTCTGGTTACGTCTTGGCAAAAGTTCACTATTTCGATTCGACACACAGTTGGTGCAGAATCACACAATGCTAGGTAACGCTAGGCCGTTTCCCTAAGCTGCTTAATCCTATGCAAGCAGTTTTCCTTACCGACTGCATGTGTTTCACACCGCGTAGTCGCGCTGAATTGACGCTCATCTGTTTTTGGATCTACCATTCGCAGTTCTCGTTTCAACCTACTATGCTTACATTTGCCCAACTCGGATGTACCAGCGCTATCCGCAGCAAGCTTGTCTAACACACCATCATTGCATCCCTTATTGCAATTTTAACGGGATTTTCACAGCTGTCCAGTCGTGCATCAACCCTTATTTTCTAGTTTATACCATCATTTGTAACCTCATTCGATAGAGTACTCTTAGAGCTATCTATCGTTTCTTTTGTGACAAGAATCGAAAACTCCGTTTGATGGCTGCAACACTTAGCTCCTACCGTCCCATGACTCGTCAAACTAAAATGAATCCTATCACGCACATCAAAACTGTCCAACAGGTTTTATTCCGACTTGATCGATATCTAGTCGGACACATCCCACGCCATATCGTTCTCGTACCGACCTCAGCTGGAAATGGAAAGCAATACGTTGCGCACCAGACTCCATTTGATTCTTTGCAGACTGTATGATTGACATACTCGTAAGGTGCATCGCCTTGCTGGCTCAGAAATGTGACAAACTCAGCTATTGTGCAGCGTGCGACGGCTAGTGTCGCGGTCACATCGGAACCAGCTGCATCGCAACTAGATTTTTGTTGCCAAAATATATGTTCAAACGTGGAACAGAATATCCAAAACCAGTGTATAGTTAACAATGTAGAGCCAGTAACCCCAACCACGAGAACTAGCAGCCAGGGTCTGTCAATCCCGGCAACCCCAATTTTGTAGAGAATGGTTCCTCGCGGGGATGTGTCTGTCGCACATAACACTGTTGCATTCGGGTCTACCTAACACTACTGAAAGTCTGACAACCTACCCATCCGTCGTCGTTGTATGCAAACCTAGGGCAAGGTTAGCGGTATACCTGCAACTACGGGCTGGCTGGCCGAACAACCTCGACGTGGTGCCAGCCTGATGGTTCGACTTATTTCCGGTCTAGCTAATAGTTCGGCTGCAGTGTTCCAGGACGTGGTGGGTTTTCGCCTGGCAAGCGTTCTCCTATAAAAAGCCACAAATCTCTGCTTAACAACACTGTGACGTGGCGGATATGACTGACCACTAAATAAACTCATTGTCTTGCCATACTGGAAGATGTTACACATTTCGCGAACGTCAACCACTTAAAAGATTTAATGTGATCCTATCCTATATTAGCGCATTCACCGAACATACTCACAAATTCACAAAACGCGATGACTTTCACATGCACCCACATAGTTGGAGGCATCCGGTTTCGGATTTGCCTGTCACTGTGGCCAGGCACAGGACGCCCGCGCCCACAGAGGAACCATGGATGGCTTGCGCTGCACCACCCACAGCTCCATCCACACACCCCATATCCGGTGAAAAACCGAAGGAATAAGACCGGGAGGCATGTGGATGGGAGCCACGTTTCATCAACGGAGCCGGCCCACACTCCTTCACAGGCAAACACAAGCACGCTGTATTTGGGAATTAATCGCACACAAGGCGGTGGCTGGACCGTAGTCCGCTCCACACTGAGTGCATGGAACCACTCGTCAAGCCTAGCATCGCCACAAGGACCGTGCACCTCGTCCCCTTCAGCAACGACCAACTGTCTCCTAGAGCCAGTATGGAGGAGGTAGTGTGTAATAGACAGGTAGGCACCTTGTCAACGTACACGTCAAACGCAGCCACACCGGGGATATCGAGCAACAGCCAATCACTTGAAACGATACGATGAAATAAAATAAATCAGATAATATGTACAGTTACGGCGGCATAACTTCACTAAATGAGCGTATAAAATAAATTGTTTAAGAATGAATCCGCGATAATTTCAAGAGGTCAAAAGATATATTTTAAGAAAATGCCACACACGCGAAATTGTTTTCGTAATTAACTACAATTAGCTTCGTCAACGTGTGCTAGTTTATAAAAGATAGTACAGGTAGACATAGATATGAGAAAGATAAGCATTAGGACAAAATTGCAAACCCACCACTTGTAATGAATAGACTTAGATTGCAAACACGCGGGTAGTAAATCGAATGCAGTGTACCTACAAACGCTGCGGCATAAAAAGCGCAAGACCTCATTGCGTGTATGTATTAAACAGCGCAGGTGTTTAGACACAGCCTTGCTTCACCCCAGTGAAAACTGCAATGCCATCCGAGGTCTCCACTCAGCTGCACCCTCGCTCGCATACCACTGTGCAGACATTCAATTAAACTTACAAACTTACGCGGGCAACCAAACTTACCAAACACCAGCCACAATGCCTCGAGGTTCACCGTATCAAATGCCTTGGTGAAATCAACAAAAAGCGAGTACAAAGGCTGGTGTCGTTCTCTGCACTTTTCCTGCAACTGACAAGCCGTAAACACCATATCTATAGTGCTGCAAACCGAACGGAATCCACACTGATCTTCCGCCACGTTAGGTTCCACAAGCTGACTGACGAGGCGGTTGAGCTGGATTCGGGCAAACACCTTGCCCACACAACTCAGCAAGTTGATGCCACGATAATTCGTGCAACATTGCTTGCTTCCTTTGCCCATGCACAGTGGTAACACAACGGCATCCTTCAGTTCAAGAGGAACCTCCTCCTCAATCCATACGCGTTGCACCAAGTGGTGCAGCGCAGCCATCAACGCGGGCCTGCCGTGTTTCTATACTTCAGGCGGGATCCCGTCGCCCCCCTGCACACTTGCCGTTTCGCAGCTGATCTAGTGCAATCTGCGTAACATCCAGTGTCGGCGTGTCCGCAAGACTCACCTTCGCATCGTGCTGCTTGAGGTCGTTCAAAGTAGTCCTGTCGATCTCTGAAAGGTTGTTCAAGAGACAGTCAGTGTTTTTGCCAGAGCTGGATTATGTCTGCAGTCTGTGTGCAGGTAGCACCTGATCTACCATCGATCAGCTCCTTAGCGGCTCCAACCTCGATCCATCCACCGCCTTCAAGGAATCAAAGAATTCCTTGTGTTGGCGGCGTTCGGCGTGGCATTTCATCTGCTTCGCCTTCTCTGTCCACCATGCATTTTTAACGCGACGGAGCTCTCGGGTCAGTCGCCGTCGAAGTTTGCGAAACTGACCCTTCTTCCCCAAGTCACTGGGCTCTGCCACATGTGCAGCAAATGCTGCATTCTTCTCACACGCCAATGCGCCAATTGTCGCACTGTTCTCATCAAACCAATCTGGTCGCATACAATTTGCGCGCCCGATGGTCTCCTCGGCAACAGCCATCACCTAACGGGGAATGTAGTGCCACAGATCGCCCACTGTGGCTATGCAGTCCACATCACACAGGCATGCAGCCATCGCCTTCAGCTGAATACGTTTCGTCACAGTACCGAGGGAGGGAATGTTAAATTTATGCTGATTCACGGCGGGAGTACAATACATAGATTTACGAAAATATGTGTACTGTTTGGTCCGCACCAATTTGTGATCAGTGCCACACTCAGCTCCACGCAGTACACGTGTCATGCGCACTTCACGCATATCACGGTGACATAGTCGAGCAGGTGAGCGTGACCACTCCGTGGGTGCGTCCAAGTTGCTGTATCACTCGCACTCCGTGCAAACCGAGTGTTCGTGATCGTCAGGAGGTGAGTGACACACAGTGAGAGCAGCCTGTCACCGTTCGGATAGGCTGAACCAATGCCATGCGGACCGGTAACATCTGTCCACACTGATGCATCACACCTAACGCGCACGTTGAAATCACCCAGCAGAAATAGTCGGTCGCTCATCAGCACAGACCGTATCACGGAGGATAGTTGAGTGTAAAATTGGTCACGCGTGTCATCAGGATAACACATGGTCGGACCGTACGTGCTTATAAAAGTTGCGAACGTAGCTATTCCTAGTCGTAGCCGAACAGTTATCAGTCGCGCGCTGATGCCCGTTGGTTCACCCACGAGCTGGCCATGGAGCCGATCGAATGGTTCAAAGCCGACCTATTTTCACGTGTTGCTGAGGCGGCGTTGCCCACCCAGTGGGATGTGTAGCCGGAACCTACTGCATGCAATTTGCCTTGCTAAGCGAGCTGGTTTTCACCGTGAGCCGCAGTATTGGTGTGGTAGCGGGCCAGTTCCACCGCGACCAGCGCAGTGCGTCGCTCGGGCAGCTCACTGGAGTTCCGGTCCAGTAGTGTGCGCGCGTTGCGTCATCCGATGCAGAGTGCTTTGCGCGCAGACATACGATTGCATTGGTGGGCATTCGCACACGAGGTGACGGATATGGTTAAGAGGTTTGCTTGAAGGACTCTGCCCTGAGCCTTTGGCTCATTTGCCTGACTCACAGTGCAGTGGGTGATTTGGAGGTTTGCCGAGTGGTCTGCACGTTTGCTTTGCAACCATAAGATCACCGGTTCGAATCCGCGTAGGGGTGGGCGTCCTCGCGGTATACTCAGCCCGCGCGCGGCTGGTGGTGGTCGCGCGGCAGCGAAGCGCCCCTTACGGCGTACAGCTGACGCATTATTATTGTTGAATGACTCCGCCCCGGAGCGTTTGGCTCAATAGCCTGACCCCCAACGCAGTAGGGAGCAGATCCAGCTCGGGAATGTGATTGCAGCGACAGTTTGGGATTTGATTGACGGCCGTCACACGATATATATTTTGCGACCGTAGTGGGTTACACCTGCGACCACGCCAAGACGCAAGTGTGTTTTGGCGGGTTTGCACAAATTTGACCAAGGGCTGCCTGGCTTGAGGCGGGCAGCAAGCCATTGAACACCTGGAGGTGCCTTCGTACCGTCAGAGACGATGCGTGGCGCTCGTGCTCTACGCCAATCGAGCTGTGAGCCGTAGATCTGTCGTCTCCCTTGGCTAGGTTTTACGGGAAGAGGGACATCGACCACTTCCTAACCTCCGAAGAGGATGGACTAGGATACTGGCAAGACGCCCACACCTGACAGGAGAACGACTCGGGTCCTCAGCCAAAGCCTGCGATAAAAAGTATATCCAAAAGTCTGTGGGTCTAGCACATGGTCAGTTCACTAACTCATGCGGATTGGTGTCCTGGATCTTAGCAGGGAGAAGGGCGTAACACCCCCACCCAGCGGTCGCCACGAGGAGGCATCCAGGACATGAACCAATGACGCCACAGTAGCAGCAGTGGGTAGACCATCTGTCAGGATCTAGACAACGCCAGCCTCAGTGCACCATAGACTCTCCCGCCTGCACCCACATGCAAACACCCCATATCCAGTATGTACTGTATGTGCTGTACCATTAGAGATGTTACGCGTTTGTATTGTCATGATCGTGCCTCTGAAGGCATGTCTCGCACCGTCGAGAATAAATCCTTGATTTGTTTATTTTCTCCAATGAGAGTTAGAGATGACGCAAATGCCAATGCGCCTCCGAGAAGATCGCCTACCACGCCGCAAGTAAAAGAAAACACTATCCTATTTAAAATTACTAACTCTAAGAAGACACAGACCTCGGATAGCGGTCTCCCGTTCGTTTCCATCCTTCTCCGGGGAAGGAAGGATATAGTGATATCAATTCTTTGTAGTTACTAGAAAAGCGGAACTACAGTAGCGTCGAAGTGTTCCGGAAGGAAATTCAGTGCTTTCCTTCCTGAACAGGACAAGGCCACTTTGGAACAGACGTGGCTTCTACTAGTCAAATTTGACTAGTGTCGAACTTCTTCTGATCCAACGTGTCTTGAATCGTTTAAAATTAGCCTTGCGGGACCATCTGATTTCACAATTATATGAAAACAGCTTGAAAACTACAGTTGGTGGCATTTCTTTCAAAGATCGGATCGCTGTCATCAAGACCTGAAGTGGAGTGGAATCCGCTGTGAGTCCGTTCCGGTTTTTTTTCTCTGTTTACATCCGTATCTGCTGTTCTGATTGCATTAGGTCATTATCGCTTGCCGTTTTGCTTGTACATAACCGTTTATAATACCTCGTGTGTAATTTTTTTTGAATCCCCTAAGTCGTTTTCCCATCTTGTCATCTACATTGTTTACTGTGTTTACTGTATTCACTCTAATCACCATCGGATCAACTTCCCGATGCCAACAGTTGCACGTAACAGGACATGCTACGTTTGTCACTCCGAGTCGCCACCACATGTTCGCTGTCTTTGTTGCAAGCGACAGTACCACGGGCGCTGTGCTAAACTCACACAGCCGGAGGTGGACTTCTACACTTCACATACCAAAGCTAAGTGGGTTTGCAATGACTGCGCAGAGTTACTTCACAGAGGCTTCAAAAACAGCCCTATTGGCTCTCTAGATGTGGCAGCCTTTAGAAACTTTTGCAGGGATTTGCAAGTCTCGACGAAGTTCACATCTAAAGGCGTCGACACTTGTGACTTGCCTTCTGGCGTTTTAGTAGCAAACGTAGGCGTTGATACTCGTGACTTGGCATCAGTCGACATCTCAGTTACATCTTCACCACAACCTCAAGGCTTCGACTGTGTTTGCCCAAGCAACCCTCTGCCTGCAGGAGCAGTCTCCGGTGAACAGGAGCTGGACGACACCATACCTATGATCCTTGGCTCATCTCCTCCACGCGACCCGCATCCGTTTCTGATTACAGATGGGAGCAACACCCGAGGACTAACGGATGACTCGCCATCAAGTGAGCAGACCACAGGAACCAGTGTCGAAATCCCACGGTGCAAATGTCGCAACCCCCCCCCCCCAAACAATCGAGGGACAAACACCGTGCTAAAAACTGCGCCAAGCACACTCAGTGCGCCATGCAATCGCAGGAGAACCCAGGTCCCCAGTTCACACATGTTACACAGGCGAGGCCCTCACAATGCAGCCAAGGCACCAATACGCCTCGGAGCAGTGGCTTGCCAGAATTCAACCGCAAAACTTTGATACTGTTCAATGTGGACGAGAGCGACCACCCGTCACTATCCCACAGAGCCAGTGCCGATCTATCCCAATGGCAATCCTTGCGGCAACTCCTTGGACTGCCGCCTACCTCCTCGCCCTCTCTCTGCCGTCTACGCGCACCCCGCTCACCAGGTGACAAACGCCCAAGGCCGTTACGCGTCACTCTGGAAAGTGCTGATGACGTCGAGGAAACGCTCTTGACATCGGCTTGCCTGAATAAACTGAACACAAAGATCCGCGCCCAGCCAGACTTTCCCTGGGTTGTGAGGGAGGCAAGAAGAGAGGCGCGTATCAACAGCACGTGCGCCAACCACGATAGAGCTTGCAGTATAATTATACACGGAGTCCCAGAACTCCACACTGCCGACCCGGTTGAATCATCCCGCCACGATGTTCAGCAGTGGTGCTATATTCGGTCGCAGCTTAGCCTATCAGTGGACAACTGTGGGGCGTGGTCTGTTCACCGGCTGCCGAGGCCAGCTCACCTCTCGCAGATACAGGCGCCTAAACTGCTCAGGGTCATTCTTTTCACTCCTGAGATGCGCCAGACTGTACTACAACGGTGGTACGAGCTACGTGGAAACTTCCCGTACGAAGTCAGGATGCATCCAGACAAACCGCGGGAGGAGCGCAGGCAAATTCTGGGACGTAATTCCACGCCATTCAGCCGAGCCACGCCATCACTACCTATTACGCGACTTGTGGATATACCAAAAAACGAGTAGGCGCCGGCCCCTGTGGGGTCGGCGTAAACCACACTGGAACTACCCTACCATCTATGCCTTCAAGCCACTGCCCGCCAGCAGTTCATGTTAGCACGTGGAACTGCTTGTACACCAACGCTTTATCGCTACGGAACAAGGTGTCCGAAATCTCTTCCCTTGCGCTGGACACGCAAGCTAAAGTTATATGTATAACCGAAACCTGGTTCTGCCCAGACGTTGTGGACGCCGAGGTAGCTATCCCGGGATACGTGCTCTTTCGAAACGATCGTGAAAGCGGCAAAGGCGGAGGCGTAGCTGTGTATGTATCAGACTGCCTCACATGCGTCCCTCTCAAATCTCCGGAACTACTATCTCTTCCCGAATCCCTCTGGATTCGCGTCCGCGGCTCTGGTTCCACCAGTCTCACCCTTGGAGTGGTTTATCGCCCTCCCTCAGCTGCGCCAGAATGGCTGCAGTGCTGGAACGCCGCCCTCCGAGCAGCTGCCTCAGATTTGGGTGCCCCCCTACTCGTCGCAGGTGACTTTAATTTCCCGGAGATAGACTTTACCTCTGGCCAAGCTCGCAGTCAGCACAGCCTTGAGTTTCTTGCCAGTGTTCTAGAACATGGCCTAACCGAACACGTACAGCAGTACACTCGGTGGCGAGACGGTCAAAACCCGTCGAAACTCGACTTGCTGCTCACCAACGAGCCACATCTAATTGACAACGTTAATTTGAGCGCCCCAGTTGGTGCAAGTGATCATGCAGTTATCAGTTTTCGTGTGGTGGCGAACGTCACGCTCAACGCTAAAGCACTGCCCATCAGGCTTAACTTTCGTCGAGCGGACTATGACGCGATCAAAGATTTCCTCTCACGAGTCGACTGGTCCCTGGCAGCACAAACCCCCACAGTCGACGACCACTGGAACTACATCGCCGCTCACATCCACGACGCAATTAGGGCACACGTCCCCACAGTGCGCGCTTATGCGCCGAAACGCCACAGGCAACTTCAGCCTGCTACGCTTAGGCTGATCAGGGAGAAGAAGGCCCTCTGGGACAGATGCTTACTTTTTGGCGACTCTGATTCGCGAGCACAATACTGTAGAGTGCGAAATTCCTGTATAGCAGCTGTTCGCCAGGACAGGAAAGCGTACCAGCTCTCTCTCGCTAAAAGCTTCGCCGATAACCACAGGGTCTTCTTTAAGCATATAGCGTCTCTCACTAAATCGCGCGCTGCCGTTAGCAGCCTGCTCAGACCCGTAGGCAATACCACAACGTCGGACAAAGAAGCTGCAGAATTGCTGAAGACTCAGTATGAGTCCATTTTCGGCACCTTCGCACACAGTACAATGGAAGGCGCTAATTTTACCCCCATCGCTGCCAGACATCCCGTGCAGTTTACATCAGAGAAAGTCCTGGAGGAATTAAAAAAATTAAGGACAGACAAATCGCCGGGTTTGGATGGGATCCCTCCCATTTTTCTACTTGAGTGCGCTACGGTACTGGCCGAGCCGCTTGCCTTACTGTACAGCCGCTCCTACACCAGTGCCGAATACCCGAATGCTTGGAAGCAAGGGGTCATAACGCCGATATACAAGGGTGGTGACAGGACAAACCCCTCTAATTATCGTCCGATAGCACTGCTTCCCACTGCTTCCAAAGTAATGGAGAGTATCATAGACGATTTCTTGCGCTGCCATTTAGAAAGTTTGTCCTTAATAGCCCCGGAACAGCACGGGTTCCGCAGGGCTCACTCGTGCACCACGAATCTTCTCGCAGCCCTTGATTCCTGGACTGCAGAGGCAGACAATCATACTCCAACTGACGTGGTTTACGTGGATTTCTCAAAAGCATTCGACCGGGTCAGTCACGCACTGCTGTTGAGTAAACTGCCGAGTTTGGGGATCGACCAGCAAACAATCTGCTGGCTAAGTACCTACCTGTCTGGCCGCACCTACCGAGTTCGTGTAAACAGCGCACTCTCCAGCGCTCTGGCTGCAATGACCGGGGTGCCCCAGGGATCCATCCTCGGGCCCCTGCTGTTCAATTTGTTCATCAACGACCTCCCATCCTGTATCAGCAGCCACATACTGCTTTATGCGGACGACGCTAAGACATGGCGACCTATCCGCAGGCCAAGTGATCAGGCACTTCTCCAGACAGATATCGATGCTGCTTATTCTTGGGCCTCGAAAAATTCGCTCCCGTTTAACATCGACAAGTGCAAAGTCATGCACATTGGGCAAGGTGTGGCTAATCCGTACAATATCGGCGGTGTGCATCTTAAAGCCACATCCCAGGAACGCGACATGGGGACCATAATATCCGCCGACCTGAGCCCGAGCGCCAATGTAGCTACACTGGCGCGAAAGGCTAGCGTTCGCCTGGCCCTCCTTGGACGTGCACTAGGGTCTTTCCCTAGAGAGACATTTGTCCGTCTCTATAGCACTTTAGTACGTCCGCTGCTGGAGTACAACATACTTGTCCAGCCGCCGTACCTGAAGAAGGACGAGGCCATGCTGGAAACTGTACAGCGCAGAGCCACTAAAAGAGTGGACGGACTATCCCACTTCTCGTATGAGGAGCGTCTGGCGGCCCTTAACCTCTTCCCGTTGAAATATCGCAGGCTTCGTGGCGACCTTATCTTAGCTTATTCCGTCCTGACTAATAACAGGCACCCAAACGCAGGATTGCTGGTCCGCGCCCGTACAGATCATCTTCGAGGGCACTCACTCAAACTGATGACTCGTAGCAGTCGCCTTCTGTGCCGAAGAAACAGTTTCAGTGTGCGTATTGCCTTCGCTTGGAACGCCCTCCCTGAAGTTGTTGTCTCAGCGCCCAATACGGAGGCCTTCAAACAGCGCCTAGACTCTTGGCTCTTACCTCGCTGGTCTTCCACGTTGCTAAGATCTGGCCATTTGCCAAGCTAACACGCGGCGCTTCTATTATTTTGCTTCTATCCAACTTTGCCGAATTTACCTACACCACTCTCTTGTTCCAGGTATCCACGTTCCCACAGTCAACTCGCTGAATACTTGTGCTGAACACCACTACTGCGTCGAGACCCACAACATCTGGTACCTACCGACGAGATCAGGACCTTGCCGTAAGATCCCGAGGCAGAACCACCGAAAAGCTACGCTTACTCGTTCTGCGCAAACCCGTGAATATGCCCCAACGTGCCTGAGTCAAAAGAAACTCGATTAAAGAGAAGCTACTGGAAAACTGAAAACAACAAGAAATCATATGCCAAGCTGTGGGAGTCCAGGCCAAACAGGCTAGCTTGTGTCGTGTCGTCCGCCACCCAAATTCAGTTCATTATGGGGAGCCAAAGCCACTTCAGATTACATTTCAGTCTGGTGGCGAAGCGGAGACCGTCCTCTTGTCACTCACCGTCTTCGTGATTCGTCATGCGGCGTTCGTATATTTCCTGACATCCCTTGGAGTGAGCGTCGGCAAAGGAAGCAAAACCCAGGAGAATACCGCAAGCTAACCGACGAAAGATCGATATTTGTCCATGGTGTCCCCGAAATCCAGTCATCCGACGAGCCGCAGGCCCAAGCTGATAACTTGGATGAGTGGCGGTACATCCATGAAGCTTTCTCCCTCCTTGATGTGATTGCCAACTCAACGTTAAGGTTGTCTACATTACCCAACTATAAAGGAAGTGGTCCAAGGGTGTTGAAAGTCATGCTCTACTCCAAACACATGGTTGAAAGAGTGCTCGGAATTTGACACAAGTTACGCATCAAGCTGCTGTCAGAGATAACCGTGAAGGCAGTCGAAGCCAGGCCATTATTGGGCGAGGGAACACAAAACCAGCGAGAAGTTGTCGCGATCCCCGCTGTCTACATTTTCGAACAGGAACGCAGTGAAACTCTGTGTTGGAACCCCACGACTGCTTCCACCCACTAACGGTAGTGAGAACACCAACGACCGGGCCACAAACAATATTCACGCAGCACTCCACACCGGCCACCAAGCGTCTGTCTGTGCAACTCAATCACACTATTCAAATTAGGGCATATCACAGGATATGCGGAAAGGCTGGCATTCGATCAGTCAAGGCTGGTCTGTTCAAAAAGCGGGGGATCGATCAATTGTCTCACGAACGAGCGAAATACACAAAATGAGAGAAAAGCTAATAAGCGTAAGATTCAGTGTCCATACAAGTTACTCACAAATGTGAGACAAAAGTGAACGTATGCGAGGGCAGGGTGAGTAGGGGTGAGTGGGGCAAAACTCATAAAACAACGGGGAGCGGTGGGGTATTCTTACCTCCGCTATAACAAACTACCCTGCCGTCAGAAGAGGAAGGAACAGAGAATCCGTTGCAGATCACTTCTAAAGGGTCAGGTAGTGGGTGCTCTACTCAACAGACCGAAACCGCCTCGGGATATTGGCAAGAAATATATTTAAAAAACGATTATCAGCCGGCCTCACAAGGGTCGGCGTAAATTATCGGGAAACCTATGTATGTTCAAATACGCTTCTGGCATCCGTTGCTCTCAGTTGTTTGTATACAAACGCCCATGGGCTTCTCAGTAAATTGGCAAAACTTCGATCTCGTCAAATCTCAATGTGTTGGGACCTTATCAAGGTAACCGAGACATGGCTGACCGACGTGATTACCGACGCCGAGATCGCACTACCTGCTATGTCACTGCTGCGCAACGATCGACCCACAAGGTGAGGCGGTGTAGTTCTCTACTACCGTTCCGACGTTCTCTTCGAGCGCGCAAGCGACCCTGGGATTCAAACTGTGGACGCCCTATGGTGTTAACTACACATAAGGCAGGGCGATAGATGCTTAGTGGTCATTGTATACCGCCTACCAATGCCCACTTTAGAAATGGACCAGGCCCTATCTTCTGATATGAAGAATCTACTGGAACGGTTTTACGGCCACGTTCTCTTGATAGGGGACTTCAATCTGCGTGGCCTAGAAACCCCGGTTACTCTGGGTGGACAGGGCGGATCTGCAAGACCTAATCGCTGGTTCACCGCTGCACAAGCACGTCACTTCTCCAACGCGTTTTATTACAGGAAACAAACTGGCCATCATGGACCTCGTCTTTACCAACAAGGAACTGATGATCGACGTAGTAACGACGTGCACTCCTTTGGGCCGCAGCGATAATGCAACACTAGTGTTCCAATACTTGTGATATGTAGAGTATCCTAAAGAAAGTAATGAGGGATCTTACGTCATAACCAACTAAGATAACCTGTCCGAACTCATTGGTGCGAGAAGCTGGTCTTTCCTAACTTATTAGTCCCCTGAAGTGGCCTGCGGGGAATCTGTCAATAGCTTCAACAGGCTCTTTGCAAGCGCAACTGAAACCAAAATCCATTGACTCCAAAAGATGAAGTCGTTCGTAAGCAGCTGGACCCGGAAATCCATGGCATTGAGGGATTTGGCATGATGCACCCACATAGCTTCTGAGCAAGGATACTTCGGTAGTCTATACAGCAAAAAGAAACCGCTACGTCGAAGTTATCCGCGAGGATAAAGTAAGGAACCAACAAGACCTTGTGGTAAAATTTTGCTCTAACGCAAAGCTAATATACAGGAACATAAACAAACTTCGCCGCGTTAAGCGCGGAATTCCGGCTCTGCACACAGCGTACGGGTTAACACAAGAGACAGCCAACGTTCTGAGACAACGATTTGGCCGTACCTTCCAGAGTGTGCAACCATCCTACACCACGCCTACGCAGCTCATGCCGCCATCAGGCCTTAACCACATATCTTTCACAACCGCAGCTGTATTGAAGCGGCTGATGTCCTTGCTCTAATACAGCTCCCCGAGCGCGCACGGCATTCGCCCGAAGGCCTTGAAGTTTCTGCCATGAGCTTAGCTGAACCGTTAGCAACAGTCTTTCAGCGCTGTCTTAATGAGATGCACGTCCCCAAAATGTGGAAGCACGGGATCATCACTCCAATCTACAAAAGTAGTAGCCGTGCAGAACCAGCGAATTATCGTCCGATTACACTTCTTCCGGTGATCTCTCAGATCACAAAGTCCATTATAGCTGAGGCGCCAATGGAGTACCTTGAGAATAACAAAATCCTCTTTCCTGAGCAGCACGGATTTTGCCAAAATCTGTCCTTCACCACTAATCTGTTGATAGTTCGTGCAAGCTGGACGGAATCTGTGGACACCGATGTAGGAGTGGGTGCAGCCTACCTGGACCTCTCAAAGACATTCGACCGCCTGGACCATCTCATTCTACTGCACAAACTTCAGAATTATGGTATCGGCGATTCCGTTCTAGGATGGTTAGGCGGCTTTCTCGTTCAACGTTATCTGAATGTAGGGTTAGCAGCACCCTATCGCAACCAGTCGAAGTTCATTGCGGTGTACTTCAGGGCTCCGTCATCATCATCATTACACGTTAGCTGGAGGTGGAAAACACCTCAGCTATTGTGCCGTAATACAAAAGGCAAGAAAACAAACAGTGGCACGCCCGCTGAGTCCCCAGTAACGGATGGACATCTTTCCGGAGAGCTAACAGCTGGCTGCCGTAAAAGATACTCGTATTATGCCTAACAAGTTAGATCGTGATTGGAGGGGGATGCTAAACAGGAGGGGAATGGACAAAGAAAATCACAACACAAACGCCATTGGGGCCGGCTCCAAGCCATATCAGCAAGTGTGTCCAACCAAACGTGTTCACCGTCCTTAGGACCTCAGCCAGGCAGTCGGGATGCACCAACCGACGCCAACTTCGAAGTGAGGGTTTTCATTTCTCTCGACCAAGTCATCACTTGGCCTCCCCTCCTCCTCTTCCAACCGCACCCACAACGCGCAAACAATGCACGTCGCGGGAGTCGGTGTGCTGGCATGCGCAACACGTGGCCCAGCTATCGTAGCCTGGTGCGTGATATAATGGTGCTGAGCGGTTCACTCGCTCTTCCTGCACCAAATACGCGACGTCGAACACGCTCATTGCTCACGCGGTGTTCCCACCAGACATGAGCTAAGCTGCGAAGGCAACGATGATCGAACGTGACGAGCCTCTTCATGTCTGTCGACCTGATGGGCCAGGTTTCACAGCCATATAGGAGAGTTGAACGGACGGCTGCGTTGTAAACTCTGCCCTTCAGGGCGAGAGTAATGTCGCGTCTGCGCCACAGGTGGCGGAGATTGGCAAAAGCACCTCGAACTTTTGCTATACGGTTCGTAACCTCATCTTCAATCCCACGGGTGCTAATATAGCTGCCCAGGTACTTGAATTCCTGAACGAATTCTAGCAGATCACCACCAAGCGTTAGCGCAGGGTTGGGTCCCTGCCAATCTTGGAGAAGTACTTTGCATTTCGATGAAGTAATGCATAGCCCAAAACGATTGACAGCCAGTGCTAATCGGTCCAGTTCTGGGCTCCGTACTCGGGTCACACCTGTTCCTGGTTTTCATAAATGACCTTGCAACTGTGCTGTCTTCAGATTGTTTGCTATTTGCAGATGATCTACAGATATTGCGTGCTATCGCCACATTGGAGGATCACAGCCCTACAGGATAACGTGTACAAAGCGTACACATGGTCTATCGAGAACGTGCTGCACTTCGACAGCACAAAGTATACAATTCTGAGCATACGCCATCAGAGTACTCACAACTACTGCTTAAGACGAGCAATTCTACAGCGGCTTCACACGAGTGCGATCTTGGCGTGCTTGTGCCAACAGACCTTGGGTGTTTAAGATAGACTGAAAAGGCCTCAAAGACATCAAACAAACACTTAGGCCTTCTTCGTAGAGAGCTCGGGACATCTGACGCCTCAATTTTTCCGAAAATGCTTAGCGCGTACGTGGGGCCGCACACAAAATATACGCTATTAAAATGTGGTAACCATGGCAGAAGCACCACCTCACCTTGCTCGATGCCGCACGACGCAGGGCGACAAAGTACGTTCGAGGTTTGTCCCGCATTCTCTACACACTCAGACTTAAAGCACTCAAAATACACAGCGGGCGTTACCGGAGTCTAAGAGGCGATCTCATACTGGTGTATCAGATCCTGAGAAATCCCAATCACACATGCCATTTTTTGAAACTCAGTCAAAACACATCTCTACGGGGTCATCAGCTTAAGCTGGCCGACTGGAATGTCGACGAAACTTCTTTTCCCTCCCAGTGTCACAGCTATGGAACGCCTTCCCTACTCAGAAAACGCATCGGCGATACTCTGACACATTCAAATCACGTGATATAACCCGTGACCATCAGATGATGCCAGTGTTGCACAAGAAACAGTGGACGGGATTACAACCCCCCTATAATCCAGGCAGGAATACACGCTTATGTGCTACTCCAAACCCCTCGGTGAGTCAGGTATTTCACACTACTTATTGACACGGTTTTTATTTTGCAATTTTTACCATCCTCCTCCTACGGGACAGGTCAAGCATTTGCTTTTATACCCGTCATTAACCATTGGTTTGTGACTCAATGCCAATCTCTCAAGACTGGACAGCGTTGGACGAATCCTCCTCTTTCGTAAGGGATTTAGGAACTCACGTGGTAAGCAGTGATCAGAAACACACTGATTTGGGGACTCCAGGTAAGTACGCTCGAAAGCCGTTTGCATCTAAGACTCAACAATTGTTGCAGTCTTTGTACAACAGCGACAGGGAGTCCTTGGAGATATTTACAACAATATGTCCACTTTATAATTCCAAACAGTAAATTCAGAAGAGGTATATTGTGAGATAACGTTGCCATTTCGTGCATTCATATCAATTACAAAAGACATGAAACAATGAAAAACCAACAGTCTCAAAGTGATCGTAAATAGCTCCGCATTTGCGCTACCAGAGTAGGCTTAAAGTCACAGTCAGTCGGTTTGAATGCACTGCGGCGGTCGCTCGTGATCGATAACGATGGCCTCCAGTAGCCTATGCATGGGAGGCCACCGATCGCGCAGTAGAACAGTGACTTGACTCAGTGCCCGATGGTAAGCAAGTGCTTTGTGACTGCCCAGGCAGCTGGACTTCCCTATTCAAATGATTCTGCCGTTACAGATTCCATTCGGCTGCGTACCCACTTGGGGATGTGTTCATTGACTATGACACCTAGACTTCGGTTAGTGCGCCCAACGTAGCTATCTCACAGATACAGGCGAATTTATATATAAAATGGGACATGCATTGCCTCGTCGTCGGTGTCTTAATCGAACACAAAGCATAGGTCTTGTCGATGTGAGCAGCCGCAGTTCCGCTGCACTGTACGCTCTTTTGAGTGAAGCTCTTATCAGTTTCTCGGTGACCTTCAGAACCTGATTGCCTTTAAAATATAGCTCGCTGATGATTAGCTTCTTCGGAACTGTTGGCACACGATTCCGCTTGGGTGCTTCACCGACACGCTTAATGAACTGCAACGGGTAACTGTTGGAATGTAAGGTATTGAAAAGTAAATCCATTCCTGATTCTATAGTGTCAGGTGTGCAGACCAGTTGGGCCCGATAGACGAGTGTCCGGACGAGAGAGCGTTGGTGTTGAGTAGGGGAGAAACTCGTAAAATGCAGACACTGACCAGTTCAGGCTAGCTTCCTGTAAACTGACATTCTGATGAAACCGTCTGGTCGCCTTGTAATCAGCATATCTAAATACGGAAGACAATTGTCTTGCTCATTATCATGCGTCACTGCAAGGTTCGGATGCAATTTGTTGAGCGTCTTAGTCGCATGCTCGCTATCCACGTCCGAATCCATAATTAGCAGTATATCATCAACATAACGCTTATACGGAGTCGCAGATCTTATTATACTATCTGCTTTTTTCTATCGTACTTATGAACGCTGCCAACAATGGGCTACGCATGGCCACAGCATCTGTTTGCCGATATGCTTTCTCTTGAAAGTAAAACTTGATGTTTTGCGTGCGTAAAAGAAGCGTGTTCTTCAACAATTCTATAAAGAGATGAACTCGCATCGATAGTCAACAGTCTCGTTCAAAGGGATGTTAGTGAAGAGGAACTGGACATCAAGTGAGCACATTCGCTTTCCAGCCAAAATTAACATGCTCAAAGTAAGGGAGTATTTCGAAGGTGTTTGATAAGGCATGGATTTTCTGCCAGACTCAAGCATGCTGTTCAGCCATTTGGCAAAGGCATGGTACGGTGAATTCACCATGGAGAAAATTGGTCGCACAGGCATTGCTGCTGTATATACCTTAAGCAAAGCGTACATTTGTGGAGTATGGGTACCCACCAGTTTGAGCACTCTGTATTCATGGTCGGCGGTGAGTCCATGGAGCCTTAGAATTTGCAATTCACGACACAACTGCTTTTCGACTAAACGGACAGTGTCAAATGCAGTATCCAGCTTGAACTTCAAGCCAAGTCAATTTGAAGTAATCTTTCTGAACCCTAATTGGTTCCTTTTTAGCATTCACAAGGAGGATCGCGCGTGTTTGGTGGCAACATCGTGTTAATAGTAATGAGGTTCGACGTCGCATCTTGGGGAATGCGAGTATTCCCTTCAACAAACTGGTTTTGTTGCGCCAGTTGAGATGGCTCGGTCATGTCCTACGCATGGCACCTGAGCGTCTAGCGCGTCGCGCTCTATTCGCTCGTCAAGGACCTGGCTGGAAGCGACCCCGTGGTGGTCAGCCTTCCACTTGGCGGCAGCACATGAAATCGCTGACGTCGTGTCTAGCCGCTGTAGGATCCGTACGTCTTCCGGGATGGGGACCCAAAGATGAGGAGTGCCAATGGCTTAGCACTCTTGAAGATATGGCCCGCAACCGGAATCAGTGGAAGAATTGTGTACAGTATTGTATTGATTCACATGTTTAATACTACAAACATTAAAATGACAAAAAAAGAACAAAAGCGGCGTGTGGAAAACAAACTAAAAATGTTTTGTTCTACTTTTTATCACAATGTTCCATTCTTCCTGCGGCATATTAGTTGAAGTGTGTTGCTCACCTTCAACTAGCATGCCACGATGATTATGACGCCATGAATCTTACTTATCTCCTGACCTCCATGGTTTTATGCTGGCTCTATGTCTAGCTAATAGACAGTTGAGAATACATACATACATTTTAGCATTCACACCACCACATCGGACACCTGGAGGATAAAATCAATATCCATGTCTGGGGAGCTGTTATTCCAACAACCGCTCGCGCAGCATGTTAATCACTTTCGCTAGGTCAACAAGCAAACTTACGATATAAGGCAAAGCAGTATTACCATACGATGACGTGCGGAAGAATAAAATTCTGAATTTCTAACTAGTAGAAAGGAAAGAGAGCGTTTTGGTAGGATCATTATGTAGTGGATGAAATCGATCAGTTAGCACCTTTAGAAAACAAATCATTGCTGGCATCAAGATGTCTAGAACTGATCAAATCAATTAAAGAAAGCCGCTGCTTTAGTTATCGCACTAATAACATGTAGTCTTTCTGAAGCAGTTCAGCGGAAACAACAAGAGATTAATGCAAGAGGTCACCAAACCGAATATTATGATCGAGATATTGAAAGCACTTTAAGTGTGAAAGCATAAAAGGAAAAAATTTCTGAATTTTTGAAAGGTTTTACAGATATGCGTGGACGAGGGAAGTTTCTGGGACACAAAGACTCCGAGATACTTGGCGGTGGAAGAACGGTATGGGATTTTCACTCACAGTAAGAGTGGGGGAGAAATCTATGTGGGACTGCAAGTTATCGCCACAGAGAAAAGAGAATATTACATCACTAATTTAGAACCATTAAACGTAAGGTAACTGGATAAAAACCACTCCACCAGCTATTCCAACCCACTTTGAAGTCATCAGGAATCCCTATAAACGTGGTTCGTATAGGGAGACCTTCGACTTACAAGGAAAATAGAATAGGTGATAGGATCGCTTCTTGCAAAACACTACAGTCGGCACGGAGGATTTCTTATCGTTCAACTTGGTGAAGTGATTACGATCCGTAAAATAGTCATGTAACAGTTTACACACACCCGGATGAACTACATTTTAAGATAGCAGGTTTAACAACATTGACCTGTCCAGGCTTCCAAAGGCATTCCAATAATTCAGGAAAAGAAACCGTACGGATTTACATATTTGTTACAATGCAGCGGCTATCGAATGAATGAGATATGCCACGGCATCCACTGTGGAACGCTGTGTTCTATATGCAAACTGGTAGATATCGCCTTCAAAAGCAGCTGAAAAAATCCGCGGAATTAAGTCTTACAAAAACTTTTAAAAGCACAGATGTACATGCAATTGAGTGGTAACTGAGATCCTTTTTGGTACTGGAATCATACTGGCCGTTCTCCACATGTCCGGGGCCACACGCTAGGCATTTGTTGGAGAGATGTGTTAAAGGCAGTGTGAGGGAATCAGCACACTCCTTCAAAGCTAATGGTGAGGGAGCATCCAGACCACAAGCTTTGTTTGCCTTTAATTTTTCGAGTTCATTGTGAACGTTGCTTTGATCGATGGGCGCAGCTGGACTTGAGCCAATCAAGGTGGGCAAGAAAAACGAGCTTAATGATGCGGAACTAAACCCAGAATACAGTTTATCCGCATCCCCTTCATTGCTCTGGTTGCAAACGCTCTTACCACAGCGCTGCCTCAGAAGCCTCCATAGATCGCGAGTAATGGTTGCCTAGAATGCTTCGACGTCTAGGTGGTTTAGCCTGTTTATCTCGGATTTAATTGCTGTGATTAGGCTTTTGACACGAGTAGCATTCTTGCACTTTTAACCCCATTCTGTCCTTCTTCGAAGCCGCTATAGTAGTGGTGATGAAAATCTATCTGTCGTTAGACAAATCGCCTCAACAGGGCAACATATATCAAAACAATATTTGATATAGTCCGTAAAAGCGTCACATTAAAGCGACGGATCCTCGTCGTTGAAGACCGATAATTAGTTAAAAAAAGCATTGTCTGAAACCTCGTGCTATTTTCCAAGGAGCAATTTCTCCGTATAATAATCTTGTGAGAACATCTGATCAGCGCTAAAAAAATTAGACTTGCTGTATATGACTGGACACAATTTTAAAATACAATGATCACAGCAGCCCAAATGAGCCCGTTTTTGGTGTAGAAAATAACTGCGTTTATTCGTGTACACATCGTACAACTGGACATCTGGTATGAGCGAAACAGTCACTAGGTCTACCAAGATAAATGTCTTCACGAATGTTGTATCCTTTCCATTGAAGTCGCCAGCAACAATAAGATAGAACAATCTAATTTAAACAGTGTCGTTCAAGAAACTTGGTCCTAAAAAACGATGACATGCTACGAACAAATTTGGAACAACCAACAGGGAACTTGCACCTCTGTTGCTCAGCCAAAATGGTATGTTAGAAATGGAGCACTGCAGCCTGTGAGATCTGTGGTTACGTCGTGGTAAAAGTTCACAAATTCGATTTGACACACAAGCGGTACAGAACCACACAATGATAGGTAGCGCTGCGCCGCTTCCCTAAGCTGGTTAATCCTATGCTAACAAGTCTCTTTCGGACTCAGTGCCAGTCTTTCAAGACTAGACACCATTGGACGAATCCTCCTCTTTCGTAAGGGCTTTAGGAACTCACACGGTAAGCAGTGATCAGAAACACACTGATTCGGGAACTCCAGGTGAGCACGCTCGAAGGCCATTTTCATCTAAGACTCAACAATCGGTAGAGTCTTTGTACAACAGCGACAGGGAGTCCTCCTTGGAGATATTTAAAACAAGATGTCCACTTTATATTTCCAAACAGTAAAGTCAGAAGAGGTAGACTGTAAGATGACGTTGCCTTTTCGTGCATTCTTATAAATCAGAAAAAGAAGCAACAATGATATGTAAATGAACAACCAAAAATGTCAAATTAGCTTCGCATTTACGCTACCAGAGTAGTCTTAAAGTCACAGTCAGCCGTTTTGAATGCACTGCGGCGGTCTCTCGTGATCCATAACAATAGCCTCCAATAGCCAGTGCATGTGAGACCACCGATCGCGCAGTAGAACAATGAATGAATAATCAGGATGGACTCGGTGCCCGATGGTAAGCAAGTGCTTTGTGACTGCCGAGGCAGCTCGGCTTCCTCATTCAAATGATTCCGTCGCTACAGATTCCATTCGTCTGCGTACGCACTTGGGGATGTGTTCATTGACTTTGACACCTAGACTTCGGTTAGTGCGCTCAACGTAGCTATCTCACAACTACAGGCGAATTTATATATAAAATGGGACATGCATTGCCTCGTCGTCGGTGTCTTAATCGAACACAAAGCATAGGTCATGTCGATGTGAGCAGCCGCAGTTCCGCTGCACTGTACGCTCATTTTAGTGATGTTGTTTACGTGCCTCGTTCTGCTATCCGCGTCAAGAAAAAGAAAACACACCAGCTATGCACCCCACGCTGTATTCTCAACTCTGGAGCAAACTACATCATCATCAACAACAGCAGTAGATCAACCATTTGAACTGATGCTTCGCTGCCACACAACCATGATGACCTATGAAATAAAGAATACTAAGAGGGAGAGAAGTGAGATTTACCTGAAAACCTTAATGCCCTAAGCAAACATTCAGGGTCAAGGCGCCTACATCTTGTGTGGGCAACATACCGTCACAAACAGCTGGATATCGTGCAGAGATAAGGCGCCATCGGCGAGACACCTTCCTTGCGGCTTTTACTGCTACGCCTCATAATCAGCCATTATCCCGCAGATAACTTAGCACCAAGCACAGTGTAAACAGGTAGTCTGACTAGGAGACGACAGCAGACGCGCCACTGGTGTCGGTTGCGAGCCATGTCCTGTAAAGTCTCGAGCCAAGCACAAGACGAGTCACGTGGACTCCAGTCCGGAAGACGAGACGGACCAACGGCACCCAGTTTGGTCGTCAGTGACTTCATTTCACGCTGCCACCTCGAGCCTTGCGCCATTCTACACCTTGTGTATTGGACATGACCCTGCTAGGTAATCGGTGACCAGGCATACATAACACGTGCCCGAGCCAACACAACTTATTCAGTGCTGTCTGTTGTTCTAGGGAGCTAACATGATTATCATCACCTAGTACTCGTCTACGCACATCATGGTTGCGGACACGCTGCTGCCACCTGACACAAGCAATGCTTCGCAGACAACGATGATCAAAGACTTGAAGGCGCCTCAAATCTTCAGACCGAAGGGGCGAAGTCTCACTACCATACAGCAGAACGGCCCTCACTGTGGCCTTGTATACCCAGCCTTTCAGATGGAGAGAAATACCCTTCTGTCTCCAAAGAGTCCGCAGGTTCCAAAAGGCAGTCCCGGTCTTTGCAATGCGTGAGCTGACCTCAGTTTCTATGCGCCCATCGTAGCTGATGCAGCTGCCAAGATAAGTGAACTGATCAACCACCTCGAGTTCCTCGTTAGCAAGGGTCAGGGGATCATAAAGTGGCTGGTGGTCCTGCAGCAACACTTTGCACTTTGAAGGTGCGAAGCGCATAGCAAATAATGGGACCACTCTTGACAGGTTATTCAGGGTTGATTGTACCACCGCAACATCGTCGGAAAGCAAGATGATATCGTCCGCATAATCAAGATCAACTAATCTTTCACCAGTGAGGGCCTCAGCCCCTACATCGTGAGATTCCGCAAGGGAACGCTCCATGATAAAATCCACGACGAAATTGAACAAAAATGGTGAAATCGGACAACCCTGATGAACGCCAGTTGTGGTCGGAAAGCTATCCGATAGGCCACCGTAGACCTTGACGCGGCCTGTAGTGTTCGAGTATAGAGCACATAGGATGTTCACATATTCCGTGGGAACACCTTTCCGCGCAAGTATTTCGAAAAGCATCGATCGAAGGACTGATTCGAACGCACTCTTATAATCGTGGAACACAGCTATTGTCGGTCTGCGGCATGCGTGGCGCTGCTCCGGCACCTACCGCAAAGTGAATATATGGTCTATACAGCCACGTCCTGGGCGAAAACTGGCCTGCTCTTCCCTAATCCGAGATTCCCGTTCCATAATGTGGTGACGAACGAGAATCGAGGCCATTAATTTCATCACAACGCGTTAGGCTAATACCCCTGTGGTTAGAACAGTCTGTGCGACTGCCCTTCTTGCCACTATCCATCGCAATGAGGCTGGACCTTACCGTGGTGCGGTGGTTTGTGTGCCGCAGCGATCCATTGAGCTATGCTGGGTGGTGCTTTTGCACCTTTAGTGTCACTCATACCAGATTGGTCAATGATTAGACGCCAGACAAACTCAGCCTCCTTGTCCTCCAGGTTGGGGGTTGGAATGAGGGTGGCGCCTTATTCCTTAAAACGGTCTCGTTGTAGCCAGTGCCAAACCCGCTGCTTGCGGTCAGGTTTTTGAAACCGAAAGGCTTTGGGTTGAGAAGGGTCTAATATCGTTTCTCTCCTGTCTAGGCCTGAGCGAACCTGACAGTATTCCTAGCCCACGCAATACCATGAATCTTACC
>OX104064.1:169081588-169103602 GCA_944474145.2 Dicrocoelium dendriticum | reverse complement strand
CAGCTTGAACTTCAAGCCAAGTCAATTTGAAGTAATCTTTCTGAACCCTAATTGGTTCCTTTTTAGCATTCACAAGGAGGATCGCGCGTGTTTGGTGGCAACATCGTGTTAATAGTAATGAGGTTCGACGTCGCATCTTGGGGAATGCGAGTATTCCCTTCAACAAACTGGTTTGTTGCGCCAGTTGAGATGGCTCGGTCATGTCCTACGCATGGCACCTGAGCGTCTAGCGCGTCGCGCTCTATTCGCTCGTCAAGGACCTGGCTGGAAGCGACCGCGTGGTGGTCAGCCTTCCACTTGGCGGCAGCACATGAAATCGCTGACGTCGTGTCTAGCCGCTGTAGGATCCGTACGTCTTCCAGGATGGGGACCCAAAGATGAGGAGTGCCAATGGCTTAGCACTCTTGAAGATATGGGCCCGCAACCGGAATCAATGGAAGATTTGTGTACAGTATTGTATTGATTCACATGTTTAATACTACAAACATTAAAATGACAAAAAAGGAACAAAAGCGGCGTGTGGAAAACAAACTAAAAATGTTTTGTTCTACTTTTTATCACAATGTTCCATTCTTCCTTGCGGCATATTAGTTGAAGTGTGTTGCTCAACTTCAACTAGCATGCCACGATGATTATGACGCCATGAATCTTACTTATCTCCTGACCTCCATGGTTTTATGCTGGCTCTATGTCTAGCTAATAGACAGTTGAGAATACATACATACAATTTTAGCATTCACACCACCACATCGGACACCTGGAGGATAAAATCAATATCCATGTCTGGGAGCTGTTATTCACAACAACCGCTCGCGCAGCATGTTAATCACTTTCGCTAGGTCAACAAAGCAAACTACGATATAAGGCAAAGCAGTATTACCATACGATGACGTGGCGAGAATAAAATTCTGAATTTCTAACTAGTAGAAAGGAGAGAGAGCGTTTTGGTAGGATCATTATGTAGTGGATGAAATCGATCAGTTAGCATCTTTAGAAAACAGATCATTGCTGGCATCAAGATGTCTAGAACTGATCAAATCAATTAGAGAAAGCCGCTGCTTTAGTTATCGCACTAATAACATGTAGTCTTTCTGAAGCAGTTCAGCGAAAACAACAAGAGATTAATGCAAGAGGTCACCAAACCGAATATTATGATCGAGATATTGAAAGCACTTTAAGTGTGAAAGCATAAAAGGAAAAAATTTCTGAATTTTTGAAAGGTTTTACAGATATGCGTGGACCAGGGAAGTTTCTGGGACACAAAGACTCCGAGATACTTGACGGTGGAAGAACGGTATGGGATTTTCACTCATAGTAAGAGTGGGGGAGAAATCTATGTGGGACTGCAAGTTATCGCCACAGAGAAAAGAGAATATTACATCACTAATTTAGAACCATTAAACGTAAGGTAACTGGATAAAAACCACTCCACCAGCTATTCCAACCCACTTTGAAGTGATCAGGAATCCCGGTAATGGGGGCCATACATCCCAGCACATCATCGTCAGCATATTTACACCCTATAAACGTGGTTCGTATAGGGAGACCTTCGACTTACAAGGAAAATAGAATAGGTGATAGGATCGCTTCTTGCAAAACACTACAGTCGGCACGGAGGGTTTCTTACCGTTCAACTTGGTGAAGTGATTACGATCCGTAAAATAGTCATGTAACAGTTTACACACACCCGGATGAACTACATTTTAAGATCGCAGGTTTAACAACATTGACCTGTTCAGGCTTCCAAAGGCATTCCAATAATTCAGGAAAAGAAACCGTACGGATTTACATATTTGTTACAATGCAGTGGCTATCGAATGAATGAGATATGCCACGGCATCCAATGTGGAACGCTGTGTTCTATATGCAAACTGGTAGATATCGCCTTCAAAAGCAGCTGAAAAAATCCGCGGAATTAAGTCTTACAAAAACTTTTAAAAGTACAGATGTACATGCAATTGAGTGGTAACTGAGATCCTTTTTGGTACTGGAATCATACTGGCCGTTCTCCACATGTCCGAGGCCACACGCTAGGCATTTGTTGGAGAGATGTGTTAAAGGCAGTGTGAGAGAATCAGCACACTCCTTCAAAGCTAATGGTGAGAGAGCATCCGGACCACAAGCTTTGTTTGCCTTTAATTTTTCGAGTTCATTGTGAACGTTGCTTTGATCGATGGGCGCAGCTGGACTTGAGCCAATCAAGGTGGGCAAGAAAGACGAGCTTAATGATGCGGAACTAAACCCAGAATACAGTTTATCCGCATCCCCTTCATTGCTCTGGCTGCAAACGCTCTTACCACAGCGCTGCCTCAGAAGCCTCCATAGATCGCGACAGTTATGGTTGCCTAGAATGCTTCGACGTCTAGGTGGTTTAGCCTGTTTATCTCGGATTTAATTGCTGTGATTAGGCTTTTGACACGAGTAGCATTCTTGCACTTTTAACCCCATTCTGTCCTTCTTCGAAGCCGCTATAGTAATGGTGATGAAAATCTATCTGTCGTTAGACAAATCGCTTCAACAGGGCAACATATGTCAAAACAATATTTGATATAGTCCGTAAAAGCGTCACATTAAAGCGACGGATCCTCGTCGTTGAAGACCGATAATTAGTTAAAAAAAAGCATTGTCTGAAACCTCGTGCTATTTTCCAAGGAGCAATTTCTCCGTATAATAATCTTGTGAGAACATCTGATCAGCGCTAAAAAAGATTAGACTTGCTGTATATGACTGGACACAATTTTAAAATACAATGATCACAGCAGCCCAAATGAGCCCGTTTTTGGTGTGGAAAATAACTGCGTTTTTTCGTGTACACATCGTACAACTGGACATCTGGTATGAGCGAAACAGTCACTAGGTCTACCAAGCTAAATGCCTTCACGAATGTTGTATCCTTTCCATTGAAGTCGCCAGCAACAATAAGATAGAACAATCTAATTTAAACAGTGTCGTTCAAGAAACTTGGTCCTAAAAAACAATGACATGCTACGAACAAATTTGGAACAACCAACAGGGAACTTGCACCTCTGTTGCTCAGCCAAAATGGTATGTTAGAAATGGAGCACTGCAGACTGTGAGATCTGTGGTTACGTCGTGGTAAAAGTTCACAAATTCGATTTGACACACAAGCGGTACAGAACCACACAATGATAGGTAGCGCTGCGCCGCTTCCCTAAGCTGGTTAATCCTATGCTAACAAGTCTTTTTCGGACTCAGTGCCAGTCTTTCAAGACTCGACACCGTTGGACGAATCCTCCTCTTTCGTAAGGGCTTTAGGAACTCACATGGTAAGCAGTGATCAGAAACACACTGATTCGGGAACTCCAGGTGAGCACGCTCGAAGGCCATTCGCATCTAAGACTCAACAATCGGTGGAGTCTTTGTACAACAGCGACAGGGAGTCCTCCTTGGAGATATTTAAAACAAGATGTCCACTTTATATTTCCAAACAGTAAAGTCAGAAGAGGTAGACTGTAAGATGACGTTGCCTTTTCGTGCATTCTTATAAATCAGAAAAAGAAGCAACAATGATATGTAAATGAACAACCAAAAATGTCAAATTAGCTTCGCATTTACGCTACCAGAGTAGGCTTAAAGTCACAGTCAGCCGTTTTGAATGCACTGCGGCGGTCTCTCGTGATCCATAACAATAGCCTCCAATAGCCAATGCATGTGAGACCACCGATCGCGCAGTAGAACAATGAATGAATAATCAGGATGGACTCGGTGCCCGATGGTAAGCAAGTGCTTTGTGACTGCCGAGGCAGCTCGGCTTCCTCATTCAAATGATTCCGTCGCTACAGATTCCATTCGTCTGCGTACGCACTTGGGGATGTGTTCATTGACTATGACACCTAGACTTCGGTTAGTGCGCCCAACGTAGCTATCTCACAGCTACAGGTGAATTTATATATAAAATGGGACATGCATTGCCTCGTCGTCGGTGTCTTAATCGAACACAAAGCATAGGTCATGTCGATGTGAGCAGCCGCAGTTCCGCTGCACTGTACGCTCATTTTAGTGATGTTGTTTACGTGCCTCGTTCTGCTATCCGCGTCAAGAAAAAGAAAACACACCAGCTATGCACCCCACGCTGTATTCTCAACTCTGGAGCAAACTACATCATCAACAACAGCAGTAGATCAGCCATTTGAACTGATGCTTCGCTGCCACACAACCATGATGACCTATGAAATAAAGAATACTAAGATGGAGAGAAGTGAGATTTACCTGAAAACCTTAATGCCCTAAGCAAACAATCAGGGTCAAGGCGCCTACATCTTGTGTGAGCAACATACCGTCACAAACAGCTGGATATCGTGCAGAGATAAGGCGGCATCGGCGAGACACCTTCCTTGCGGCTTTTACTGCCACGCCTCATAATCAGCCATTACCCCGCAGATAACTTAGCACCAAGCACAGTGTAAACAGGTAGTCTGACTAGGAGACGACAGCAGACGCGCCACTGGTGTCGGTGGCGAGCCATGTCCTGTAAAGTCTCGAGCCAAGTACAAAGTGAGTCACGTGGACTCCAGTCCGGAAGACGAGACGGACCAATGGCACCCAGTTTGGTCGTCAGTGACTTCATTTCACGCTGCCACCTCGAGCCTTGCGCCATTCTACACCTTGTGTATCGGACATGACCCTGCTAGGTAATCGGTGACCAGGCATACATAGCACGTGCCCGAGCCAACACAACTTATTCAGTGCTATCTGTTGTTCTAGGGAGTTAACATGATTATCACCACCTAGTACTCGTCTACGCACATCATGGTTGCGGACACGCTGCTGCCACCTGACACCAGCAATGCTTCGCAGACAACGATGATCAAAGACTTGAAGGCGCCTCAAATCTTCAGACCGAAGGGGCGAAGTCTCACTACCATACAGCAGAACGGCCCTCACTGTGGCCTTGTATACCCGGCCTTTCAGATGGAGAGAAATACCCTTCTGTCTCCAAAGAGTCCGCAGGTTCCAAAAGGCAGTCCCGGTCTTTGCAATGCGTGAGCTGACCTCAGATTCTATGCGCCCATCGTAGCTGATGCAGCTGCCAAGATAAGTGAACTGATCAACCACCTCGAGTTCCTCGTTAGCAAGGGTCAGGGGATCATAAAGTGGCTGGTGGTCCTGCGGCAACACTTTGCACTTTGAAGGTGCGAAGCGCATAGCAAATAATGGGACCACTCTTGACAGGTTATTCAGGGTTGATTGTACCACCGCAACATCGTTGGAAAGTAAGATGATATCGTCCGCATAATCAAGATCAACTAATCTTTCACCAGTGAGGGCCTCAGCCCCTACATCGTGAGATTCCGCAAGGGAACACTCCATGATAAAATCCACGACGAAATTGAACAAAAATGGGGAAATCGGACAACCCTGATGAACGCCAGTTGTGGTCGGAAAGCTATCCGATAGGCCACCGTAGACCTTGACGCGGCCTGTAGTGTTCGAGTATAGAGCACGAAGGATGTTGACATATTCCGTGGGAACACCTTTCCGCGCAAGTATTTTGAAAAGAATCGATCGAAAGACTGATTCGAACGCACTCTTATAATCGTGGAACACAGCTATTGTCGGTCTGCGGCATGCGTGGCGCTGCTCCGGCACCTACCGCAAAGTGAATATGTGGTCTATACAGCCACGTCCTGGGTGGAAACCTACATGCTCTTCCCTAATCCGAGATTCCCGTTCCATAATGTGGTGACCAACGAGAATCGAGGCCATTAATTTCATCACAACTGGCGTTAGGCTAATACCCCTGTGGTTAGAACAGTCTGTGCGACTGCCCTTCTTGCCACTATCCATCGCAATGAGGCTGGACCTTACCATGGTGCGGTGGTTTGTGTGCCTCAGCGATCCACTGAGCTATGCTGGGTGGTGCTTTTGCACCTTTAGAGTCACTCATACCAGATTGGTCAATGGTTAGACGCCAGACAAACTCAGCCTCCTTGTCCTCCAGGTTGGGGGTTGGAATGAGGGTGGCGCCTTATTCCTTAAAACGGTCTCGTTGTAGCCCAGTGCCAAACCCGCTGCTTTGCGGTCAGGTTTTTGAACCAAAGGCTTTGGTTGAGAAGTCTAATCGTTCTCCTGTCTAGGCCTGAGCAACCTGACAGTATCCTGCCCACGCAATACCATGAATCTTACCTCAAACAAATTGCTGATGCTCTGGCCACCGCAGAGGATAATAAACGGTGCCCTATCTGCTGCATCGAGCAGGGTGGATAGGAGTTTGGATGCTACTGCTCAAGCGTTCCCGTCTTCTTATTCCCCCTCTTACGCTTTTTCACTCTTACCGTCCCCTTCCAACTTCACTTATATCCCCCCAGTTTTCAACCCCCCGATTCTTGTCCCTCACCCAACATGCTTTGCTAGGCATTTATCTTCTAATTTCAACTCACATGTGAACGCGGAGCGTCACTCCTCTCCTGTTGACAAGCCCATGTCCAACCAAGCGGTCAATTCCAGTTCATCAGCTTCCATTTGGAGCCCTCGATCCTCCTTCAGATTGGCATTCCTTAATGTACGCACATTACTACAGATCGGTCAACAGGCAGCACTTGCCCGAACATTGGAGACCCTCTCGATCGATATCTGCTGCTTATCAGAAACCCGCCTGCATGACTCGAGCTCTGTGCTCACTCTGCGATCCCCTTCAGGTGACGCAAACAGTATTTTCTCATTGCGCCTATCTGGTGACGATGCAGCGTCGAGCACCGGCGAAGCTGGTGTTGGCATTGCCCTGAGTCCCCGGGCTGAAGCTGCTCTGGTTGATTGGATTCCAATCAGTAGCCGGATGTGTGCGGTCCGATTGGCTGGCTCGTTCAAAGCCTCGAAGTCGCGCGGGACTAATAGGTGTCTATTCATCATCGCTGCCTGCGCACCCACAAACTGTAGCGATAATTCGGTAAAGAACGACTTCTACCGCCAACTGACCCAGCTCCTTCGCCACAGAAGAAGCACGGACACTGTTGTGCTGGCGGGGGATATGAACGCACAAATTGGAAAGTTGTCCACTGATGAAATGCATCTGGGCGGTCAACACGGTGTAGGCTCCCGTAATTATAACGGTGAGCGGTTACTTCATTTGTGTGTAGATGCTCGCTTATTTCTTGCGAGCACTAATTTCCGACACAGCACCCGCCGGAGGGTGACTTGGCGCCCACCAGCCTTGGACGCAGATCGATCACATTGCCATCAGTTACCGTTGGAGAGGCTGCTTCCAGAATTGTCGCTCGATTTGGAGCACTTGTGTGGACACCGACCATGCACTTGTATGTGCTGACATGCGGATGCGCTTTGGCGGACGCCCACGACGACGCTGTGAGCGCATTAACGCCAGCCAACTGAAAAGCCAGCTGTTCTGAATGCGTATCGAAGTACGCTGACATGCGAGTTGAGTAATCGCTCACTGGGACAACCGATGGTCACTGGTCACATGTTCACCAGACCTTACTAGCAGCAGGCAAATCCTCATGTGGTATGTCTAATCACCAACATGGACATGGGGTCTCTTCGCATTCTCTGGAACTTATGGATGCTCGCCGGCATATCCCGGCTGAAAGCGAGCACAATGAAACTCGCAAAGAGCTCTGGGCAAAACTCCGTGCTAGCCTTAAGAGAGACCGCGAATTTTGGTGGTCTCACCGTGCGTCAGAGATGGAAGTGGCCGCTGCCCTTGGCAATCATTCCGTCTGATACGGGAAACGGGCAACAGGAGACCTGGTGTTAGTGAAACTATACGTGATGAGAGTGGACAGCCTATCCACAATTTGTCAAAACGTTTGGAGCGTTGGGCTGAGCATTTTGAAAAGCAATTTAATCGGCTAGAATTGTTCGGTTCTCCGCCGGTCACTGATCGCCCTGCTCCGTGGGCTGTCCCTTTGGATCCACCCTCTCGCTCAGAAGTCGAACATGAGATCGGACTGTTGAAGTTGAACAAAGCCACGGGACCAGATGATCTTCCTCCAGCCCTCTTCAAATTCGGAGGCTCTGCTCTTGTGGATGCTTTACATGAATTACTAGTGAAACTGTGGGAGCAGTAGACTGTCCCAACCGACTGGAGCCGATCTATTATTGTTAACATTTTCAAAGGAGGCACGCGTTCGGAATGCGGCAGCCATAGAGGAATCAGTCTGATCTCCATCGCCTCCATAATTCTTCACAGACTGACTAGCGCTCGTGAAAGCCAGGTTCGTGAGGAGCAAGCCGGGTTTCGTCGGGGTTGTGGCTGCATCGACCACATCTTCACCTTGCGTCAGTTGTTGGAGCACCGTCGCACATAGTGGCGGCCCACCGTAGTCGTATTCCTCGATATCTAAGGTGCCTTCGATTCGGTTGATCGATGTGCCCTTTGGAATTGTCTACTCAGGAAAGGTGTGCACGAGAAATATGTTAATATTATCCGAGCATTATACGCGCGTAGCACGGGCAGAGTGAGGGCTTACGGCAACCTGTCATCGCCCTTTACTATCTCCAGCGGTGTGAGACAAGGATGCCTGCTGTCACCTTTGCTTTTCAACTTCACTATTGACGAAGTCATGGAGATTGCATTTACAGGACATGACTTGGAAGGTATGGAGCTACTCCCAGGAGAACGACTTCTTGACTTGGAGTATGCAGACGACATCGCCCTCATCTGTGACAGCTCCCAGACGTGCCAAGCCGCGCTGGACAGATTAGCACTGGCTGTCAGCCGCTTCGGGCTTTGCTATGTACCATCGAAGTGCAAAGCGTTCCTCCAAGATTGGCAGGGATCGCCTCCTGCGCTGACCCTTGGTGGGGACCAGCTAGAAGTCGTTCAGAAATTCAATTACCTGGGAAGTTGTATCAGCGCCCTTGGGATCGAAGACGAGATCACGAACCGTATAGCGAAAGTTCGAAGTGCTTTTGCTTACCTTCGCCACCTATGGCGGCGGCGCGACATCACTCTCGCTCTGAAGGGTAGAGTGTACAATGCAGCGGTACGTTCGACCTTACTGTACGGTTGCGAAACCTGGCCCCTAAGCTCGGCGGACATGCAGAGACTAGTTACGTTCGACCACCGGAGCCTTCGCAGTTTGGCTCACATCTGGTGGGAACACCGCGTGAGCAACGAGCATGTTCGACGCCTTGTTTACGGCACAGGAAAATGAACTGAACCGCTCAGCACCGTTATTTCCCGCACCAGGCTCCGATGGCTGGGCCACTTGTTGCGCATGTCAGCTCATCGACTGCCACGACGTGCGTTGTTTGCTCGCCGGGGATGTGGATGGAAGAAGAGGAGGGGTGGCCAAGCGATGCTTTGGTCAAGAGGAATGAAGGCCCTCACTTCTGTGCTGGCCTCGGTTGGAGCGTCACGGCTCCCTGGTTGGGGTCCAAAAGACGGTGAACACGTTTGGCTGAATACACTTGCTGACATGGCAAGGAGCCGACCTCAGTGGCGTTCGTGCTGTGAGTTTCTTTGTCCGTCCCCATCCCTTTTAGCCTCCGCCTCCATCTACGATCTCATTTCGTGTGGTAAAACATAATAATTTTTTTCTTTTTGCCTCCTAACTGGCTGGTAGCTTACCGGAACGATGTCTATCCGTTGCTGGTAGATCAGCTGTCATGCAACTATTGTATCTATTTTTCCTTTGTGTATTGTATTATATGTATGTGCGTATGTATTTCCTTTGTGTATTGCGGCACAATCGCGGAGGTGTTTTCCCACCTCTAACGGATGTGTATAATGATGATGATGACATTGCCACTAAAATGGATTCCCTCCAATCGACACTCTTCCGGACACTCTTCCTTCCAGATACGTTCGGCTAGAGAGGTCAGTGCTTTGCAGAGGACAGAGGCTCTAAACTAACCCTCCATGGCATGTCCTGCATCACCTGAGTAGAAAGATCCATATATGCATATGGTATCTATATATATGCATATAGTTTATATATATATATATATATATATATATATATATATATATCTTTGGCGGCATCCGGTTTTGGATTTGCCTGTCACTGTGGCCAGCCACAGGACGCCTGCGCCTACAGAGGGACCATGGGTGGCTTGCGCTGCACCATCCACACACCGAATATCCAGTGTAAACCCGATGCAATAAGACCGGGAGGCATGTGGATGCGAGTCACGTTTCATCAACGGAGCCGGCCCACACCCCTTCACAGGCAAACACAAGCACGCTCTAGTTTGGAATCAATCGCACACAAGGCCGTGGTTTGACCGTAGTCCGCTCCACACTGAGTGCATGGAACCGCTCTTCGAGCCTAACACGGCCACAAGGACCGTGCACCCCGTCCCCTACAGCAACGACCAACTGTCTCCTGGAGCGAGTATGGACGAGGTAGTGGGTAATAGACAGGTATGCACCTTATTAACATACACATCAAGCGCAGCCACACCGAGGATATCAAGCAACAGGCAATCACTTGACAGAAAGATAACCAAGAAAATAAATCGAGTAATGCATTTAGAAACGGTGACATAATTCTTATGTTCATGAGCATGTGAAATAGGTTGCTTAACAACGAATACGGGGTAAGTTCACCACGTCAGGAAGTTTTTTTTACGGAAATGACGCAAACGCGAAAATGTTATCGAAATAACTACAAGTGGCACAAGCGACGTGTGGAAGTGTATAGAAGAGAATATAGGTAGGCATTTATATGTGAAAGAAAAGCATTAGGACAAAACTGAAAATCCACCACCTGAAATAAATAGACTTAGCATGAAAGCACGCTGTTAGTATATCGAATGTAACGTACCTACAAACGCTGCGCCGGTTCAGAGAACCTTATCTGCAGGACCCGTCGTCGCTTCGGTAGTGGTCCCGAGTGGCATGACTCTTGGCTCACTATGCCTGCCTGACTCAGGCACTCGCGACCGCATGTGCTACAGCACCATGCGCTTGATGTCGATGGAGTACAACCCATCGGTGCTTGCCGCTTCCGCACTTGCCACTTCTTCTCTGCATGTATGAGGTCTTTTTTCCGCACTTCGGCAACTGCCTTCGTGATCAGATCGCGCCATGCGCGCCGATCAACCGCCTTTGATTCCCATGATCTGCAATCAAGATTAGAACGTGAGAGGCTCACTTTGATCATGTGCTGGTAACGTTAGTTTGGTTTCCCCACGTGCCGCTTCCCAGTACTCAGCTGACCGTGCAAGAGTTGTTTTGGTATCCGCGTTGAATCCATACCCCACATATGACCGAGCCACCTCAGGTGTCTCAGTAAAAGTATGCAGTCCACTGCATACATCCCACTTCGGCGCAATACTTCCGTGTCTGCAACTCTGTCGCCCCAACTGATGCGCGAAATTCGTCGCAAACACTGCTGATGGAACCGCTCGAGATATCGCACATCTCGCCGGTACATCGTCCACGTTTCACTGCAGTATAGAAGAATGGACAGCACCATGGATTTGTACACCATCAGTTTCGTGCCAATGGTAAGCTGATGGTTGTTCCACACTCGGTACTGTAGCCTCCAGAATGCCGCCGCTGCCTTCGACATGCGGATACGAAGCTCACCGTGAAGCTGCTGATCAGTCGACATCACACTCCCTAGGTAGCAGAAGCGGGAGGTGCCTTCCAATACTTTAGCACCAATGCTGATTCGCGGCAATATTGAAGATTACACCTCCGGTGAAGGCTAAAAGAGACAGACAGTTTTGCTTGTGTTGATGGTGAGCCCGAATTTGGCCGCTGTCGAAGCCAGAGCACTAGTCATGTGCTGCAACTCATCCGCGCTGTGTGAAAGCAACGCACAGTCGTCAGCAAACGGTAACATACGGATAGTTGTCTCACAGACTAGAGTTCTCGCACCGAAACGACGGATTTTCAGCAGCCCATTATCAATACGGTGCTCCACACGAACACCGTAAGCACAAGCCGCATCAAAAGCACAAGACATCATTGCATGAAGATATATATTAAACAGGGCAGGAGCTAAGACACAGCCTTGCTTCACACCAGAGACAACTGCAAAGTCATCCGAGGTCTCTCCACTCAGCTGCACCCTCGCTCGCATACCACTGTGCAGACATTCAATTAAACTTACAAACTTACCCAACACCAGCCACAATGCCTCGAGGTTCACCGTATCAAATGCCTTGGTGAAATCAACAAAAAGCGAGTAAAATGGCTGGTGTCGTTCTCTGCACTTCTCCTGCAACTGACGAGCCGCAAACACCATATCTATAGTGCTGCGACCCGAACGGAATCCACACTGATCTTCCGCCACGTTAGGTTCCACAACCTGACTGACGAGGCGGTTGAGCAGGATTCGGGCAATCACCTTGCCCACACAACTCAGCAAGTTGATGCCACGATAATTCGTGCAACATTGCTTGCTCCCTTTACCCTTGTACAGTGGTAGCACAAGGTCATCCTTCAGTTCAGGAGGCACCTCCTCCTCAATCCACACGCGTTGCACTAAATGGTACAGGGAAGTCAACAACGCGGGTCCGCCGTGTTTCAATACTTCAGGCGGGATCCCGTCGCCCCCCTGCACACTTGCCGTTTCGCAGCTGAGCAAGTGCTCTCGCGTCTCATCCAGTGTCGGCGTGTCAGCCAGACTCGCCTTCACATCATGCTCCTTCAGGCCGTTCAGTGTAGCCCAGTGGATCTCTGAGCGGTTGTTCAAGAGGCAGTCACAGTGATTTCGCCAGATCTGCATTATGTCTGCAGTCTGTGTGCAGGTAGCACCTGATCTACCATCGATCAGCTCCTTAGCGGCTCCAATCTCGGTCCATACACCGCCTTCAAGGAATCAAAGAATTCCTTGTGTTGGCGGCGTTCGGCGTGGCATTTCATCTGCTTCGCCTTCTCCGTCCACCATGCATTTTTAACGCGACGGAGCTCTCGGGTCAGTCGCCGTGGAAGTTTGCGAAACTGACCCTTCTTCCCCAAGTCACTGGCCTTTGCCACATGTGCAGCAAATGCTGCATTCTTCTCACACACCAATGCGCCAATTGTCGCACTGTTCTCATCAAACCAATCAGGCCGCTTACAGTTTGCGCGCCGGATGGTCTCCTAGGCAGTAGCCATCACTTAACCCGGAATGTGGTGCCCACAGGTCGCGCACTGTGGCTATGCAGTCCACATCACACAGGCGTGCCGCCATTGCGTTCTCCAGCTCAGTACGTTTCGCCACAGTGCCGAGGAGGAGGTTACATTTATGCCGGTTCACGGCAAGAGTGCAATAAATAGATTTACGGAAATATATGTACAGTTTGGTCCGCACCAATTTGTGATCGATGCCACACTCAGCTCCACGCAGTACACGTGTCATGCGCACTTCACGCATATCACGTTGACGTACGATGACACATTGGAGCAGGTGAGCGTGACCACTCCGTGGGTGCGTCCAAGTTGCTATATCACTCGCACTCATTGCAAACCGAGTGTTCGTGATCATCAGGCCGTGAGTGGCACACAGTGAGAGCAGCCTGTCACCGTTCGCATTCGCTGAACCAATGCCATGCGGACCGATGACATCTGTCCACACTGATGCATCACGCCCAACGCGCGCGTTGAAATCACCCAGCAGAAATAGTCGGTCGCTCCTCAGCACAGACCGTATCACGGAGGATAGTTGAGTGTAAAATTGGTCACGCGTGTCATCAGGATAACACACAGTCGGAACGTTTGCGCTTATAAAGGTGGCAAACTTACCTCTTCCGAGTCGTAGGCGAACAGTTGTCAGTGGCGCGCTGATGTCTGTTGGTTCACCCACGAGCGGGCCATGGAGCCGACCGAATAGTGCGAAGCGGACCTATGTTCACGTGGTGCTGAGGCGGCGTTGCCCACCCAGTAGAATGTGTAGCCAGCACCTGCCTCATGCAACTTACCTTGCTCAGCGAACCGGGTTTCACTGAGCGCCGCAATATCGATGTGGTAGCGCGGCAGTTTCATGACGGCCAGTGCAGTGCGTCGCTCCGGGCGCTCGCTGGAGTTCCGGTCCAGTAGTGTGCACACGTTGCAGCACGCGATGCTGAGTGCTTTGCGCGCAGACCTACGATTGCATTGGTAGGCAATCGCACGCGAGATGGTCGTTGTGTTTCAGAGGTTTGCTTGAGGGACTCCACCCGGAGCCTTTGGCTCAATAGCCTGACCCTCAAGGCAGTGGGTGGTTTGGAGGTTTGCTTGAGTGACTCCGCCCCGGAGCCTTTGGCTCAACAGCCTGATCCACAAGGCAGTGGGGAGCAGATCCAGCTCGGGAATGTGATTGCAGAGACAGATTGGGGTCTGCTTGACAGCCGTCACACGCAGCCTTCTAGGTACTGGAACGATTTATATATATATTTTGCTTCCGTAATAGGATACACCTGCGACCACGGCCAGACGCAGGTGGGTTTTGGCGGGTTTGCACCAATATGACCAGGGGCTGCCTGGCTTGAGGCGGGCAGTAGAAAACCATTGAACACCCGGAGGTGCCTTCGTACCGTCAGAGACGATGCGTGGCGCTCGTGCTCTACGACAATCGAGTTGTGAGCTTATAACCCGTAGACCTATTGTCTCCCATTGCTAGGTTTTACGAGAAGAGGGCCATCGACCACTTCCTAACCTCCGAAGAGGATGGACTAGGATACTGGCAAGACGCCCACACCTGACAGGAGAACTACTCGAGTCCTCAGCCAAAACCTTTGATTAAATGAACACCCGAAAGGCAGCGGGTCTAGCACATGGTCAGTTCACTGACTCATGCGGATTGGTGTCCTGGATCTTAGAAGGGAGAAGGGCGAAACGCAACTCCCACCCAGCGGTCGCCACGAGGAAGCGCCCAGGACATCAGGCAATGATACAACAGTAGCAGCAGTGGGTAGACCATCTGTCAGGATCTAGCCACCACCAGCGTCAGCGCACCATAGGCTCTCCCGCCATATATATATATATATATATATATATATATATATATATATATATATGTTACGCACTATCTGTGGTTCAGATGTTGAGCCATCGGAATTGTGGGTGTATAGGAAAACAGTACGAATCATAAGAAAATAGCAACAACAACAACGAAAGCTTTTTTGTTCAGTTTAAAAATGCTTTTGCAATATTTTCAGTTCTTTTAGTGGAAGGAAGAGGGGACATCGCCACACACCGATGCGCACGTCCGCCATTGACATGGATCTTGAGCCCCGGCCTACAAGATCTTCAACCAGCAAGTATCCACATCTCTCGGATTTCTACTAGGTAGTCGACAACAACCCGCCGAGACCAACTGTTTCGTCAGCTTTTTCATGTAGCTTCTCCACGTTGTACGCTGTGCACCAGGCCGTCTCTTCCAGCCCAGTTCAGCAACCGCAAACAACGCACGACGGGGGTAACGCTGGACAGGCATGCGCAATACGTGTCCCAACCACCGCAGTTGATGCAGTGAGACGAGCTCCTCGAACGAGTGGCTTCCACGTCCCAAAACACGCTGTCTAACTTCTAAATTGCTTACGTTGTGCCTCCACCACACACGGGCAATGGACCACAGACAGCGGTGCTCGAAGACGGATAGCCTGCGCAAGTCATCTTTACGAATGGGCCAGATCTCTCATCCGCACGAACAGTTGCACAATAGACCCACCCTTTGATGGAAAGACGAATGTCGTGCGACGCCACAAATGCCTCAGCCTTGAACAAGCGAGGCGTGCTCTCGAGATGCGCACCGAGATCTGGTCTCCAACAGCCCCGCCAGCAGTGATGCAACTTCCCAAGTAGACAGCTCTCCACTGCCTCTAGTGTCTCACCACCAAGAGTGAGTGCAAGCAGAGGCACCTGCCAGTCTTGGAAGAGAGCCTTGCATTTGGATGGCGAGAAGTAGATACCATAATTTGATGCTTCAATCGCCAAGCGGTTTGATGCAAGTTGGACGACGTGTGGATTGTTACCCAGCATCACGATATCATCAGCATAATCCAAATCAACAACTCGACTACCTGGGAGGAGCTCAACGCTAGCGTTCAACTAATCGCTCAGAGCGTTCTTCAGGAAATCCTCAATGGCAAAGTTAAATAGGAACGGAGAGATAGGGCATCCTCGTCGAACTCCACTGGAGACCACAAAGTTAGGCGAAAGCTTGCCATAAGCCTTAACCCTGCCCGAGGTCAAACTATAGAGAGCGCCAAGTATGTAGATGAACTTCTCGGGGACACCATTCCTCAATAGGTAGTTCCACAGAACCGTCCGATCGACAGAATCGAAGGCTGCACGGATATCCAGGAACACAGAAATTGTTGGCCTCTGATACACATGGCGGAACTCGAGGATCTGGAAGGGTGTGAAGATTTGATCGATGCAGCCGCGACCAGGGCGAAACCCAGCTTGTTCTTCTCGTTGCAACGATTCGCGCTTACGGGATAGCTTTCGAAGTGTGATGGACACTAGCAGCTTGCAAACGAGGAGAACTAAGCTTATGCCTCTGTAGTTGGAGCATATTGTGCGCAGGCCCTTTTTGGAGATGGGGACAAATATAGATTTACACCAAGATAATGGAATTTCCTCAATCGACCAAATTTTCGAGAACAGAGCGGTGAGTTCTCGAAACAGCGAAGCGCCACCATCTTTAAATAGAGCTAGAGGAAGACCATCAGGGCCAGGGGCTTTATAACACTTCATATGCTGGAGCTCCTGCTCGATTTCCTGGTAAGAGGGTGGATCTGTGGGGTAGACCACTCGGCCCCAGCGCGAGCGCCAGAGGTAGCAGATGGAGCTAGGAGTTAACAAAACTGCGAGCCAAAATGTTCGGCCCATCGCTCCAACCGTCATTAAAGATTGGTGATTAAGGTGCCATGCTCTTCGCATATTGTTTCACTTATACTAGATCGAACACCTTCGGTGACTCGAATGAGATGGAAAAGTTTTCTGGTATTACCAGGGAATAGCAAGCTCCATCTCCCTAGCACGTTCACACCACCAAGCTTCGCGGTCCATTTGCAGACTCCTGCGCAACTCTCGACCGAGGGATTGGTGTTCTTCACTGTGTCTGGAATCCGACGGGATAAAGTGGCGTTTGTTCATCAGCAACAAGCAGACGGCGGAAGTCCAATGCTTCGGTGGGTGATGGGCAACTCCACAAGTGTCGATGCTGGCGGAAACTAAGGTATCTTTGATCTGCACCCACTGCGGATCGAGGACACCGTCAATAGTTGAGGCAAGCAAGGTTGACCGTGAGGCTTGGTACCTGGTTAAAATCGCAGGGTTTTGTAGATGTGCGACGTCCGATCTGTTGTGAGCGCGCTCAGGTGGTCCTCCGAAACGCATACAAATCTTAGCACGAACCAATGCGTGATCGGATTCTAGATAGGTTGACCAGTACGATCGGTAGTCCGTTACGCTTCCGCACAATCTGTAGCTGATTGCTATGTGGTCAAGCTGGGAGCACTCTTGCGTTTGTGAGGGTGGGCGCCAGGTAACGATGTGTCTGCTCGAGTGCCGAAAACTAGTGCTCGAAAGAAACAAGCGATGATCAGAGCAAAGAGCAAGCAGTCTGTCTCCACTGCCTGATCGACTGCCACCGAGACCAAAACTACCCCTTGGGTGGTGCTCGCTTGGTGGAAGGCGGCCAACCCGTGCGTTAAAGTCCCCGGCAAGAATGACTGTATCCGTCCTTTTGGAGGAACGCAGAAGTTCATGTAGCTGCTGGTAAAAGCTATCCTTAACTGCATCCGGGCTGCAGTCTGTAGGGGCGTAGGCAGAGACAACAAACAAGGCATGCTTAACGTCTCGACGCCTGCTTACTTTACATGAACCTCGTAGTCTGACTGCACATAGCCGACTGTTGACTGGGATAAGTCAACCAGAGCTGATTCAGCTCTGGCACTTAGTGCAACCCCAACACCAGCTTGGCCGGCGGCGGCAGATTCTGGGTCTACGGAAAGCCGCAAGTGGTATTTGGTGTCAGAGTTTACTGGAGAGGCCATTCTGATGACGGCGCTAGAGTCTTCTAATCTGGTCTCTGAAAAACAACAGATGTCTACCGAAAGCGTTTCAAGAGTACTGGCCAGACATGCTTCGAGGACTACACGCTGCGAAGATGAATGGAGAACCAGGTCGAAGAAGAGCTGGAGCTTCGGTGGAGTGATAGGCGGTTGCGGTCGCAGGACAAGTAGGAACAGGTCCAGAAGTAGGGGGCCAGCCGAACTGATCTTGAACGTGTTCCGCCCAACGAGCCATACGGTGTTCCTTATCGTGTATCAGTGTACCCGCACTGTCTCTGATTGTCTCACTAACGCCTGGATTTCTGGGATCAGTGGTGCGGATTAGCTGGAAGAGCTTGCGGTAATTGCCTACTGCTCCTGCCTCCGCCAATTCTTGAGCACGACTGGTCCACCAGGCTTCCTTGTCAGCACGTAGGCTCCGCTTTAGTTCACGCCTAATAGCACGTATAATCATATTGTAGCCCGGGTCGATCTTTCCTGGGTTCAGCTGTACGCCGAGCGTCGCAATTGGTATGCAAACGTTTCATCATTATGCGAGGTGACTTCCTCAGTGCGCTGCAGGGTCAAACGTAATCCGCTGACTTGGTCGTCGATTTGTGATTGATTAGCAGGTGACTTTGAATTGACCTCCTCAGTCTGTGCCCCGTAACCATCCGTCTACCCAGCTTCTCTGGCAGATATGTGCGATTGCTTACGAAATGATGCTTTCCACCGCAGCGTCAGCTACAGACCTCCGATTAACCATCCACAAGCATGGACAGTTGCACGACCATTTGGGAAACACATGGTGCGGATCATGATCACGGACGCCCACAACCGCATCAGAAAATATGGGCGATGTATCAACGAGCATCGGACTAGTTGTCTGGGAGTTATGGGACAACAGTTAACAGAGCAGCTCAGTTTAGCGATAGAGCGCAGGGGAGAGAATACTAGAAGAAAACAAGAGGCGTTAAAGAATAATTTTTTAAGTTGACTCACGCCAATAGCGAAACTAATCACAATGACTGGATCCGAAGTCTATCCAATAGGCCACTATCCGGAGCAGAAAAACAAGTCCTCACTAAAGGGCTCAACTACAATTTCAAGGATGCTACGACTACAGATTTCCTGTCCGGATTCGAAAGTGCAATCCAGTCCAGCGGGTTTGACGATTAAACGCAGAAACAGCTGGAAGCTACAATTATTCCAGTTGTAGCGAGTACCAAGCAACATACTTCTCTATCTCAGCAGGAAATAGATGCAATAAAAGCCTTGAAAGTTGATGAATCCATTGTTGTTTTACCTGTGGACAAGGGGCACTTGAGGGTTATATTGAATAAACAGATTATGTCGGAAAAGCAAAACAGATTCTGAGCGACACAACAACCTACCACCACATCGAAAACAATCCAACAACCCAAATGACAAACAGAGTAAACAGAACGTTGAAATTACTCCAGGAACTGAACCAGATCACAAAGGAAGATCGTGTCCGAATGATGGTCCGCGATCCGAACGTAGGGCATTTCTACTGGCTTCCAAAAATACATAAAGACGGTGCACCACTAAGACCAATCGTATCGCTCCCAGGCACACCTACGTACAACCTAGCAAGAGAGTTGTGGAGACGTCTCAAGCACCTAATAATTGGATCACAGCACTCTATACATAGTGCACAACAATTTCTGGAGAGGATCAAATGTATAAGAGTAGATCATGACGAGATAATGATATCGCTCGACGTGACCGCACTCTTTACGTCTGTCAGTTTACAGAACGCAAAGCAAGCATTAACCGAACGGCTTGACCAAGGTGAGAAAACAATTGGAAAGCTGACGACTGAAAACATGTGCAAGCTAATTGACCTATGCCTCGCGCCCTACTTCGCTTTTGATGGACAGATCTATGAGCAGGTGAAAGGAGCCCCAATGGGATCCCCCTGTGTCAAGACTCGTTGCAGAAATAGTAACGCAGAAACTTGAAGAAGATGTACTGCCCACAATCAACCCAAAGTTGTGGATCCGATACGTCGATGATACATTCGTGATACTGAAAGGTAGTGAAGTAGCGGCTGCAATGAGTTGCTCAGTAACATCATCGAAGACATACATTTTACGATGGAATCGGAGATAGAAGACCAACTCCCATTTTTGGATGTGTTAGTCACCAAGACGATTGACGGAGAGTTGCAAACGTCGGTTTACAAGAAAGGAACACACATCGACCAGATTCTAGACTAATACAGTAATCACCCGAAATGTCACAAATAAGCTGCGTGTGGACTCTTTCGTAGAATTGAAACATATTGCAGCACTCTTGAGGCGAAGAGGGAAAAGCTATACCTGTTCTGTTCATTTCACCTAAATGGATATCCACACAGCTTTGTCCGGCGATGTCTAAACAACAAAGCTACGACCTCAGCCTGCTCAAACAACAACAAAGCGAATCATTCTATCTTATGTAAAGAACATCTCCAAGATGACAGCAAGATTATTCAAACAGCACGGTCTTACAGTGGCTCACAAACCAACCGCCACATTGAGAGCCCTGTCGAAACCCAAAGCTAGACCTAAAGCACACGAAAGACGAATGTTGTCAAGATTGCGATAAGAACTATGTGGGTCAGATAGGAAGGCGACTGTCTACAAGAATACAAGAGCATAAGAGCTTATAAGAACCATTACGCTCTCTCACTGGTTTCAATACATACAGACGAAGAAGGACATCACTTCCGTTGGAAGGACGCAGAGATCCTAGCACAAGGAGGGACGAAAAGGAAGAGAGTTCCTCGAGGCATGGTACTCGACGAAGCACTCGATAAACATGCATGTCGAGACTGAGCCGGTTTACGGAACGCTAAGACGGAGAGAATCAAAACAATTTAAAAACCGTCGAGAGCAGCTAAACGATCCATTAATGATACAGCCGCAACAGCCGGGACAAAACCATCCTACGGAACGCCCATATATACCAGAGAAGCTGGGTAGACGGATGGTCACGGGGCACAGATTGCGAAGGTCAGTTCAAAGTCACTTGCTAATCAATCACAAATCGACGACCAAGTCGGCGGATTACGTCTGACTCTGCAGCGCACTAAGGAAATCACCTCGCATGGTGATGAAACGTTTGCATACCAATTTCGACGCTCGGCGAACAGTTGAACCCAGGAATGGTCACATCGTGTTCATTGCTAGCCGGAAGCAAACTACAACTAACTGGGTGTTTAAAAACTCACCTACCCACTCGATCGATCACCTGATCGACCACACTGCGGCAGGCGATTGCCCTCGTCCCTGTTTAAGCCACTATCACATCCGTTCCTTTTTCTTTTGTTTTTGCAGTTTTTGTTTTGCATTTCCCATATCCTCGTCCGTTGCGGGTGAGCTTCCGGTCTAAAGGAAAAACAGTCGTAGTACGGTTAGGATGCACTAAATCGTTAGCCGCTGTCATCAACTTCCTTCGCCTCCGACTGAAGAAACTTTGAATGGGACTTTTCACAATCTCGGTTGATAGCGGCTTTCTTCCTTCCAGTATCATCATGAGAGGATCTTCATTCGTCTCTTTGACACTGATAAATCGTTTCTTTATTTTCAGTTTTAATGACAGTGTTTCTTTTCGTCTGTAGCCTCGGTACATTCGACCCTTTGAAGCGACGGTGTTGTACTGCACTCTATTCCGATGCATCTTTCCAAGATTGGCATGCTGTCAGTGGTTTTTAGATCAGGCTGTGATGATGCTGATCGTTGTGTCAAAGGCGTTGGAGAGACGTACTCTTGTTCGCTAAGGCCGTCTGACTGAATACTTTATTGTTGAACCCTTCGTCGCTTTCTGACGTTCACAGCCCACTGAACAGGCATTGATCAGTTGACCGCAACTAACGAGAAGGGATAATCGACCAACACAATAGTTCTCAAATCTCTCGATTATTTGGGAAAGATCCATTACACCATCATGGTCCCAGCAATTCCACGCCTCCGTTACATGGCACGCTTCGTGGCCGACAGCGTATCGAAACATGGCCATCTGGTATAACTTCGGATGTCGGCCGGTGGCCGAGTCGTCTGCACGTTTGCTTTGCAACCATGAGGTCACCGGTTAGAATCCGCGTAGGGG
>OX104064.1:169053459-169081091 GCA_944474145.2 Dicrocoelium dendriticum | reverse complement strand
GGATTGACGGCATCCGGTTTCGGATTTGCCTGTCACTGTGGCCAGCCACAGGACGCCTGCGCCTACAGAGGGACCATGGGTGGCTTGCGCTGCACCACCCACACACCCCACATCCAGTGTGAAACCGAAGGAATAAGACCGGGAGGCATGTGGATGGGAGCCACGTTTCATCAACGGAGCCGGCCCACACTCCTTCACAGGCAAACACAAGCACGCTGTATTTGGGAATCAAGCGCACACAAGGCGGTGGCTGGACCGTAGTCCGCTCCACACTGAGTGCATGGAACCACTCTTCGAGCCTAACACGGCCACAAGGACCGTGCACCCCGTCCCCTCCAGCAACGACCAACTGTCTCCTGGAGCCAGTATGGACGAGGTAGTGGGTAATAGACAGGTAGGCACCTTGTCAACATGCACATCAAGCGCAGCCACACCGGGGATATCAAGCAACAGCCAATCACTTGAGAGAAAGATAACCAAGAAAATAAATCGAGTAATGCATAAGGAAACGGTGACATAAATCTTAAATTAATGAGCATATGAAATAAGTTGTTTACAAAAGAATCCGAGATAAGTTCACGAGGTCAGAAAGTATATTTTACGGAAATGCCACAAACACGAAAATGTTATCGAAATAACTACAATTGGCTTAAGCGACGTGTGCAAGTTTATAGAAGAGAGTATAGGTAGACATTTATATGAGAAAGAAAAGCATTAGGACAAAATTGAAAACCCACCACCTGAAATAAATAGACTTAGCATGCAAGCACGCTGTTAGTAAATCGAATGCAGCGTACCTACAAACGCTGCGCCGGTTCTGACTACGTTCTCTGCAGGACCCGTCGTCGCTTCGGTAGTGGTCCCGAGTGGCCTCGCTCATGGCTCACTAGGCCTGCCTGACTCAGGCACTCGCGACCGCATGTGCTACAGCACCATGCGCTCGATGTCGATGGAGTACAACCCATCGGTGCTTGCCGCTTCCGCACTTGCCGCTTCTTCTCTGCATGTATGAGGTCTTTCTCCCGCACTTCGGCAACTGCCTTCGTGATCAGATCGCGCCATGCACGCCGATCAACCGCCTTCGATTCCCATGATCTGCAATCAAGATTAGAACGTGAGAGGCTCACTTTGATCATGTCCTGGTAACGTAACTTTGGTTTCCCCACGTGCCGCTTCCCAATACTCAGCTGACCGTATAAGAGTTGTTTCGGTATCCGCGTTGAATCCATACGGCTCACATGACCGAGCCACCTCAGGTGTCTCAGTAAAAGTATGCAGTCCACTGCATACATCCCACTTCGGCGCAACACTTCCGTGTCTGCAACTCTGTCGCCCCAACTGATGCGCAAAATTCGTCGCAAACACTGCTGATGGAACCGCTCGAGATATCGCACATCCGCCGGTACATCGTCCACGTTTCACTGCCGTATAGAAGAACGGACAGCACCATGGATTTGTACACCATCAGCTTCGTGCCAATGGTAAGCTGATGGTTGTTCCACACTCGGTACTCTAGCTTCCCGAATGCCGCCGCTGCCTTCGACACGCGGATACGCAGCTCACTGTGTAGCTGCTGATCAGTCGACATCACACTCCCAAGGTAGCAGAAGCGGGAGGTGGTTTCCAATACTTCAGCACCAATGTGATTCGCGGCAATATTGAAGATTGCACCTCCGGTGAAGGCTGAAAGAGACAGACAGTTTTGCTTGTGTTGATGGTGAGCCCGAATTTGGACGCTGTCGAAGCCAGAGCACTAGTCATGTGCTGCAACTCATCCGCGCTGTGTGCAAACAACGCACAGTCGTCAGCAAACAGCAACATACGGATAGTTGTCTCACAGACTAGAGTTCTCGCACCGAAACGACGGATGTTCAGCAACCCACCTATCAATACGGTGCTCCACACAAACACCGTAAGCACAAGCCGCATCAAAAGCACAAGACATCATTGCATGAAGATATATATTAAACAGGGCAGGAGCTAAGACACAGCCTTGCTTCACACCAGAGACAACTGCAAAGTCATCCGAGGTCTCTCCACTCAGCTGCACCCTCGCTCGCATACCACTGTGCAGACATTCAATTAACTTACAAACTTACGCGGGCAACCAAACTTACCCAACACCAGCCACAATGCCTCGCGGTTCACCGTATCAAATGCCTTGGTGAAATCAACAAAAAGCGAGTACAATGGCTGGTGTCGTTCTCTGCACTTCTCCTGCAACTGACGAGCCGCAAACACCATATCTATAGTGCTGCGACCCGAACGGAATCCACATTGCTCTTCCGCCACGTTCGCTTCTACAAACGGACTAACGATGTAGTTGAGCAGGATTCGGGCAATCACCTAACCTACACAACTCAGCAAGTTGATGCCACGATAATTCGTGCAACATTGCTTGCTCCCTTTGCCCTTGTACAGTGGTAGCACAAGGGCATCCTTCAGCTCAGGAGGCGCCTCCTGCTCAATCCACACGCGTTGCAACAAGTGGTGCAGCGCAGTCACCAACGCGGGTCCGCTGTGTTTCAATACTTCAGGCGGGATCCCATCGGCACCAGCGTACTTGGCGGTTCGCAGCTGAGCAAGTGACCCCTTCGCGTCTCATCCAGTGTCGGCGTGTCAGCCAGACTCGCCTTCACATCGTGCTGCTTCAGGCCGTTCAGGCAAGGCCAGTCGATCTCTTAACGGTTGTTCAAGAGGCAATTCACAGTGATTTCCTATCTGCATATTTCTGCAGTCTGTGTGCAGGGAGCTCCTGAAATACTCATCGATCAGCATCCTTAGCGGCTCCAATCTCGGTCCATACACCTCCATCAACGACTCAAAGAATTCCTTGTGTTGGCGGCGTTCGGCGTAGCATTCCTTCTGCTTCGCATTCTCCGTCCACCATGCATTTTTAATGCGACGTAGCTCTCGGGTCAGTCGCCGTCGAAGTTTGCGAAACTGACTCATTCTTCCCCTAGTCACTGGGTTCTGCCAACTGTGCAACAAAGGCTACATTGTTCTCACACAACAATGCGCCAATTGTCGCATTGTTCTCATCAAACCAGTCAGCCGCTTACAATTTGCGCCCGATGGTTTTCTCGGCAGCAGTTTTCAGCTGGTCGCGAATATGGTGCCACGGGTCGCCCACTGTGGTTATGCAGTCTACATCACAGCAGCCATGGTCTTCTCCATCTCAGTACGTTTCACCACAGTACCGAGGGAAACTTAAATTTACGCCGATTCACGGCGAGGAGTGCAATATATAGATTTACGAAAATATATGTACAGTTTGGTGCGCACCAATTTGTGATCAGTGCCACACTCAGCTCCACGCAGTACACGTGTCATGCGCACTTCACGCATATCACGCTGACGTACGATGACATAGTCGAGCAGGTGAGCGTGACCACTCCGTGGGTGCGTCCAAGTTGCTATATCACTCGCACTCAGTGCAAACCGAGTGTTCGTGATCGTCAGGCCGTGAGTGGCACACAGTGAGAGCAGCCTGTCACCGTTCGCATTCGCTGAACCAATGCCATGCGGACCGATGACATCTGTCCACACTGATGCATCACGCCCAACGCGCGCGTTGAAATCACCCAGCAGAAATAGTCGGTCGCTCCTCTTCATCGACCGTATCACGGAGGATAGCTGAGTGTAGAATTGAGCATGCGTGTCATCAGGATAACACACAGTCGGACCGTAGCGGCTTATAAAAGTGGCAAACTTACCTCTTCCGCGTCGTAGGCGAACAGTCATCAGTCGCGCGCTGTTGCCTGTTGGTTCACCCACCAGCGGGCCATGGAGCCGATCCGATATTGCGAATCCGACCCTATGTTCACGTGGTGCTGAGGCGGCGTTGCCCACCCAGTAGAATGTGTAGCCAGCACCTGCCTCATGCAACTTACCTTGCTCAGCGAACCGGGTTTCACTGAGCGCCGCAATATCGATGTTGGTAGCGCGGCAGTTTCATGACGGCCAGTGCAGTGCGTCGCTCCGGGCGCTCGCTGGAGTTCCGGTCCAGTAGGGTGCACACGTTGCAGCACGCGATGCTTAGTGCTTTTGCGCGCAGACCTACGAATTGCATTGGTAGGCAATCGCACGCGAGATGGTCCGTTGTGTTTCGGAGGTTTGCTTGAGGGACACTCCACCCGGAGCCTTTGGCTCAATAGCCTGACCCTCAAGCAGTGGGGGTGTTGGAGGAGGTTTGCTTGAGTGGACTCCGCCCGGAGCCTTTGGCTCAACAGCCTGATCCACAAGCAGAGGGGAGCAGATCCAGCTCGGGAATGTGATTGCAGAGACAGATTGGGGTCTGCTTGTCAGCCGTCACACGCAGCCTTCTAGGTACTGAAACGATTTATATATATATTTTGCTTCCGTAATAGGATACACCTGCGACCACGGCCAGACGCAGGTGGGTTTTGGCGGGTTTGCACCATTTGACCAGGGGATGCCTGGCTTAAGGCGGGCAGTAGCAAACCATTGGACACCCGGAGGTGCCCTCGTACGTCAGAGACGATGCGTGGCGCTCGTGCTCTACGACAATCGAGCTGTGAACTTATAACCCGTAGACCTGTTGTCTCCCATGGCTAGGTTTTACGAGAAGAGGGCCATCGACCACTTCCTAACCTCCGAAGAGGATGGACTAGGATACTGGCAAGGCGCCCACACCTGACAGGAGAACGACTGGGGTCCTCAGCCAAAGCCATTGATTAAATGTACACCCGAAAGGCAGCGGGTCTAGCACATGGTCAGTTCACTGACTCATGCGGATTGGTGTCCTGGATCTTAGAAGGGAGAAGGGCGTAACCCAACTCCCACCCAGCGGTCGCCACGAGGAAGCGCCCAGGACATGAGCCAATGATACAACAGTAGCAGCAGTGGGTAGACCATCTGTCAGGATCTAGCCACCACCAGCGTCAGCGCACCATAGGCTCTCCCGCCATATTATATATATATATATATATATATATATATATATATATATGTTACGCACTATCTGTGGTTCAGATGTTGAGCCATCGGAATTGTGGGTGTATAGGAAAACAGTACGAATCATAAGAAAATAGCAACAACAACAACGAAAGCTTTTTTGTTCAGTTTAAAAATCGCTTTTGCAATATTTTCAGTTCTTTTAGAGGAAGGAAGAGGGGACATCGCCACACACCGACGCGCACGTCCGCCATTCACGTCGATCTTGAGCCCCGGCCTACAAGATCTTCAACCAGCAAGTATCCACATCTCTCGGATTTCTACCAGGTAGTCGACAACAACCCGCCGAGACCAACTGTTTCGTCAGCTTTTTCATGTAGCTTCTCCACGTTGTACGCTGTGCACCAGGCCGTCTCTTCCAGCCCTGTTGAGCAACCGCAAACAACGCACGACGGGGGTAACGCTGGACAGGCATGCGCAATACGTGTCCCAACCACCGCAGTTGATGCAGTGAGACGAGCTCCTCGAACGAGTGGCTTCCACGTCCCAAAACACGCTGTCTAACTTCTAAATTGCTTACGTTGTGCCTCCACCACACACGGGCAATGGACCATAGACAGCGGTGCTCGAAGACGGATAGCCTGCGCAAGTCATCTTTACGAATGGGCCAGATCTCGCATCCACACGAACAGTTGCACAATAGACCCACCCTTTGATGGAAAGACGAATGTCGTGCGACGCCACAAGTGCCTCAGCCTAGAAAAAGTGAGGCGTGCTCTCGAGATGCGCACCGAGATCTCGTCTCCAACAGCCCCGCCAGCAGTGATGCAACTTCCCAAGTAGACAGCTCTCCACTGCCTCTAGTGTCTCACCACCAAGAGTGAGTGCAAGCAGAGGCACCTGCCAGTCTTGGAAGAGAGCCTTGCATTTGGATGGCGAGAAGTAGATACCATACTTTGATGCTTCAATCGCCAAGCGGTTTGATGCAAGTTGGACGACGTGTGGATTGTTACCCAGCATCACGATATCATCAGCATAATCCAAATCAACAACTCGACTACCTGGGAGGAGCTCAACGCTAGCGTTCAACGAATCGCTCAGAGCGTTCTTCAGGAAATCCTCAATGGCAAAGTTAAATAGGAACGGAGAGATAGGGCATCCTCGTCAAACTCCACTGGAGACCACAAAGTTAGGCGAAAGCTTGCCATAAGCCCTAACCCTGCCCGAGGTCAAACTATAGAGAGCGCCAAGTATGTAGATGAACATCTCGGGGACACCATTCCTCAATAGGTAGTTCCACAGGACCGTCCGATCGACAGAATCGAAGGCTGCACGGATATCCAGGAACACAGAAATTGTTGGCCTCTGATACACATGGCGGAACTCGAGGATCTGGAAGGGTGTGAAGATTTGATCGATGCAGCCGCGACCAGGGCGAAACCCAGCTTGTTCTTCTCGTTGCAACGATTCGCGCTTACGGGATAGCTTGTGAAGTGTGATGGACACTAGCAGCTTGAAAACGAGGAGAACTAAGCTTATGCCTCTGTAGTTGGAGCATATTGTGCGCAGGCCCTTTTTGGAGATGTGGACAAATATAGATTTACACCAAGATAATGGAATTTCCTCAATCGACCAAATTTTCGAGAACAGAGCGGTGAGTTCTCGAAACAGCGAAGCGCCACCATCTTTAAATAGAGCTAGAGGAAGACCACCAGGGCCAGGGGCTTTATAACACTTCAAATGCTGGAGCTCCTGCTCGATTTTCTGGTAAGAGGGTGGATCTGTGGGGTAGATCACTCGGCCCCAGCGCGAGCGCCAGAGGTAGCAGATGGAACTAGGAGTTAACAAAACTGCGAGCCAAAATGTTCGGCCCATCGCTCCAACCGTCATTAAAGATTGGTGATTAAGGTGCCATGGTCTTCGCATATTGTTTCACTTATACCAGATCGAACACCTTCGGTGACTCGAACGAGATGTAAAAGTTTTCTGGTATTACCAGAGAATAGCAAGCTCCAAGTTCACACCACCAAGCTTCGCGGTCCATTTGCAGACTCCTGCGCAACTCTCGACCGAGGGATTGGTGTTCTTCACTGTGTCTGGAATCCGACGGGATAAAGTGGCGTTTGTTTATCAGCAACAAGCAGACGGCGGAAGTCCAATGCTTCGGTGGGTGATGGGCAACTCCACAAGTGTCGATGCTGGCGAAAACTAAGGTATCTTTGATCTGCACCCACTGCGGATCGAGGACACCGTCAATAGTTGAGGCAAGCAAGGTTGACAGTGAGGCTTGGTACCTGGTTAAAATCGCAGGGTTTTGTAGATGTGCGACGTCCGGTCTGTTGTGAGCGCGCTCAGGTGGTCCTCCGAAACGCATACAAATCTTAGCACGAACCAATGCGTGATCGGATTCTAGATAGGTTGACCAGTACGATCGGTAGTCCGTTACGCTTCCGCACAATTTGTAGCTGATTGCTATGTGGTCAAGCTGGGAGCACTCTTGCGATGTGTCTGCTCGAGTGCCGAAAACGAGTGCTCGAAAGAAACAAGCGGTGATCAGAGCAGAGAGCAAGCAGTCTGTCTCCACTGCGTGATCGACTGCCACCGAGACCAAAACTACCCCTTAGGTGGTGCTCGCTTGGTGGAAGGCGGCCAACCCGTGCGTTAAAGTTCCCGGCAAGAATGACTGTATCCGTCCTTTTGGAGGAACGCAGAAGTTCATGTAGTTTTTGGTAAAAGCTATCCTTAACTGCATCCGGGCTGCAGTCTGTAGGGGCGTGGGCGGAGACGACAAACAAGGCATGCTTAACGTCTCGACGCCTGCTTACTTTGCATGAACCTCGCAGTCTGACTGCACATAGCCGACTGTTGACTGGGATAAGTCAACCAGAGCTGATTCAGCTCTGGCACTTAGTGAAACCGCAACACCAGCTTGGCCGGCGGCGGCAGATTCTGGGTCTACGGAAAGCCGCAAGTGGTATTTGGTGTCAGGGTTTACTGGAGAGGCCATTCTGATGACGGCGCTGGAGTCTTCTAATCTGGTCTCTGAAAAAATACAGATGTCTACCGAAAGCGTTTCAAGAGTACTGGCCAGACATGCTTCGAGGACTACACGCTGCGAGGATGAATGGAGAACCAGGTCGAAGAAGAGCTGGAGCTTCGGCGGAGTGATAGGCGGTTGCGGTCGCAGGACAAGTAGGAGCAGGTCCAGGAGCAGGGGGCCAGCCGAACTGATCTTGAACGTGTTCCGCCCAACGAGCCATACGGTGTTCCTTATCGTGTATCAGTGTACCCGCACTGTCTCTGATTGTCTCACTAACGCCTGGATTTCTGGGATCAGTGGTGCGGATTAGCTGGAAGAGCTTGCGGTAATTGCCTACTGCTCCTGCCTCCGCCAATTCTTGAGCACGACTGGTCCACCAGGCTTCCTTGTCAGCACGTAGGCTCCGCTTTAGTTCACGCCTAATAGCACGTATAATCATATTGTAGCCCGGGTCGATCTTTCCTGGGTTCAACTGTACGCCGAGCGTCGCAATTGGTATGCAAACGTTTCATCATTATGCGAGGTGACTTCCTCAGTGCGCTGCAGGGTCAAACGTAATCCGCTGACTTGGTCGTCGATTTGTGATTGATTAGCAGGTGACTTTGAATTGACCTCCTCAGTCTGTGCCCCGTGACCATCCGTCTACCCAGCTTCTCTGGCAGATATGTGCGATTGCTTACGAAATGATACTTTCCACCGCAGCGTTAGCTACAGACCTCCGATTAACCATCCACAAGCATGGACAGTTGCACGACCATTTGGGAAACACATGGTGTGGATCATGATCACGGACGCCCACAACCGCATCAGAAAATATGGGCGATGTATCAACGAGCATCGGACTAGTTGTCTGGGAGTTATGGGACAACAGTTAACAGAGCAGCTCAGTTTAGCGATAAAGCGCAGGGGAGAGAATACTAGGAGAAGAAAACAAGAGGCATTAAAGAATAATTTTTTTAAGTTGACTCACGCCAATAGCGAAACTAATCACAATGACTGGATCCGAAGTCTATCCAATAGGCCACTATCCGGAGCAGAAAAACAAGTCCTCACTAAAGGGCTCAACTACAATTCCAAGAAATCTACGACTACAGATTTCCTGTCCGGATTCGAAAGTGCAATCCAGTCCAGCGGGTTTGACGATTAAACGCAGAAACAGCTGGAAGCTACAATTATTCCAGTTGTAGCGCGTACCAAGCAACATACTTCTCTATCTCAGCAGGAAATAGATGCAATAAAAGCCTTGAAAGTTGATGAATCCATTGTTGTTTTACCTGTGGACAAGGGGCACGTGAGGGTTATACTGAATAAACAGATTATGTCGGAAAAGCAAAACAGATCCTGAGCGACACAACAACCTACCGCCACATCGAAAACAATCCAACAACCCAAATGACAAACAGAGTAAACAGAACGTTGAAATTACTCCAGGAACGGAACCAGATCACAAAGGAAGATCGTGTCCGAATGATGGCCCGCGATCCGAACATAGCGCAATTCTACGGGCTTCCAAAAATACATAAAGACGGTGCACCACTAAGACCAATCGTATCGCTCCCAGGCACACCTACGTACAACCTAGCAAGAGAGTTGTGGAGACGTCTCAAGCACCTAATAATTGGATCACAGCACTCTATACATAGTGCACAACAATTTCTGGAGAGGATCAAATGTATAAGAGTAGATCATGACGAGATAATGATATCGCTCGACGTGACCGCACTCTTTACGTCTGTCAACTTACAGACCGCAAAGGAAGCAATCATCGAACGGCTGGACCAAAGTGAGAAAACAATCGGAAAGCTGACGACGGAAAATTTGTGCAAGCTACTTGACCTATGCCTCGCGCCCTACTTCGCTTTTGATGGACAGATCTATGAGCAGGTGAAAGGAGCCCCAATGGGATCCCCCTGTGTCAAGACTCGTTGCAGAAATAGTAACGCAGAAACTTGAAGAGGATGTACTGCCCACAATCAACCCAAAGTTGTGGATCCGATACGTCGATGATACATTCGTGATACTGAAAGGTAGTGAAGTAGCGGCTGCAGTGAGTTGCTCAGTAACATCATCGAAGACATACATTTTACGATGGAATCGGAGATAGAAGACCAACTCCCATTTTTGGATGTGTTAGTCACCAAGACGATTGACGGAGAGTTGCAAACGTCGGTTTACAAGAAAGGAACACACATCGACCAGATTCTAGACTAATACAGTAATCACCCGAAATGTCACAAATAAGCTGCGTGTGGACTCTTTCGTAGAATTGAAACATATTGCAGCACTCTTGAGGCGAAGAGGGAAAAGCTATACCTGTTGCTATACCTGTTCTGTTCATTTCACCTAAATGGATATCCACACAGCTTTGTCCGGCGATGTCTAAACAACAAAGCTACGACCTCAGCCTGCTCAAACAACAACAAAGCGAATCATTCTATCTTATGTAAAGAACATCTCCAAGATGACAGCAAGATTATTCAAACAGCACGGTCTTACAGTGGCTCACAAACCAACCGCCACATTGAGAGCCCTGTCGAAACCCAAAGCTAGACCTAAAGCACACGAAAGACGAATGTTGTCAAGATTGCGATAAGAACTATGTTGGTCAGACAGGAAGGCAACTGGCAACAAGCATACAAGAGCATAAAACATCTTATAAGAACCATTACGCTTTCTCACTGGTTTCATCACATACAGACGAAGAAGGACATCACTTCGATTGGAACAACGCAGAGATCCTAGCACAAGGAGAGACGAAAAGGAAGAGAGTTCCTCGAGGCATGGTACTCGACGAAGCACTCGATAAACATGCATGTCGAGACTGAGCCGGTTTACGGAACGCTAAGACGGAGAGAATCAAAACAATTTAAAAACCGTCGAGAGCAGCTAAGCGATCCATTAATGATACAGCCGCAACAGCCGGGACAAAACCATCCTACGGAACGCCCATATATACCAGAGAAGCTGGGTAGACGGATGGTCACGGGGCACAGATTGAGAAGGTCAGTTCAAAGTCACTTGCTAATCAATCACAAATCGACGACCAAGTCGGCGGATTACGTCTGACTCTGCAGCGCACTAAGGAAGTCACCTCGCATGGTGACGAAACGTTTGCATACCAATTTCGACGCTCGGCGAACAGTTGAACCCAGGAATGGTCACATTGTGTTCATTGCTAGCCGGAAGCAAACTACAACTAACTGGGTGTTTAAAAACTCACCTACCCACTCGATCGATCGCCTGATCGACCACACTGCGGCAGGCGATTGCCCTCGTCCCTGTTTAAGCCACTATCACATCCGTTCCTTTTTCTTTTGTTTTTGCAGTTTTTGTTTTGCATTTCCCATATCCTCGTCCGTTGCGGGTGAGCTTCCGGTCTAAAGGAAAAACAGTCGTAGTACGGTTAGGATGCACTAAATCGTTAGCCGCTGTCATCAACTTCCTTCGCCTCCGACTGAAGAAACTTTGAATGGGACTTTTCACAATCTCGGTTGATAGCGGCTTTCTTCCTTCCAGTATCATCATGAGAGGATCCCCATTCGTCTCTTTGACACTGATAAATCGTTTCTTTATTTTCAGTTTTTATGACAGTGTTTCTTTTCGTCTGTAGCCTCGGTACGTTCGACCCTTTGAAGCGACGGTGTTGTACTGCACTCTATTCCGATGCATCTTTCCAAGATTGGCATGCTGTCAGTGGTTCTTAGATCAGGCTGTGATGATGCTGATCGTTGTGTCAATGGCGTTGGAGAGACGTACTCTTGTTCGTTAAGGCCGTCTGACTGAATACTTTATTGTTGAACCCTTCGTCGCTTGCTGACGTTCACAGCCCACTGAACAGGCATTGATCAGTTGACCGCAACTAACGAGAAGGGATAATCGACCAACACAATAGTTCTCAAATCTCTCGATTATTTGGGAAAGATCCATTACACCATCATGGTCCCAGCAATTCCACGCCTCCGTTACATGGCACGCTTCGTGGCCGACAGCGTATCGGAACATGGCCATCTGGTATAACTTCGGATGTCGGCCGGTGGCCGAGTGGTCTGCACGTTTGCTTTGCAACCATGAGGTCACCGGTTAGAATCCGCGTAGGGGTGGGCGTCCTCGCGGTATACTCAGCCCGCGCGCGACTGGTGGTGGTCGCGCGGCAGCGAAGCGCCGTTACGGCGTACTGCTGACACATTAGGCTGGCTTGCCGAACAACCTCCTCGTGGTGCCAGCTGGATGGTTCGGGATTTTCCCGTTCCAGCAAATGGTTCGGTGCCAGTGTTCCAGGACGTGGTGGGTTTTCGCCTGACAAGCGTTCTCCCTATAAAAAGCCACATATGTCCGTTTAACAACACTGTGACGTGGCGGACGTGACTCGCCACTAAATAAAGTCACTGCCCCTTGCTTCCTCCCGGCGAAGCATTGTATTTCAGCAACCTTATGCTGTACTTCTGGGGAGCATTGGGCCCTTGTTTGACACAGGAACAAACGAAAGACGTATGAACTGAGAAATCAGTCACCGGCTCCCAATGGGCGCGATTCCCTGAATTCGCTCCGCTGCCTTGCGGGCAGGCTATTCAGCCAAAGGCTCGGGGTGGTGTCCCCTAAGTCAACACCCTACTTCGGCTTGGGCAACCGGGTAGTATCTCGCCCTCTGAGGAAACCATGGACATTGTTGTGTTGTGTTTTATATTACTATTTCTGTACCTTCGTTTGAATCCCATGGTTTCTGATGGCATTATGTCTGTTAGCAAACTTTTGCATATATATATATATATATATATATATATATATATATATATATATATATATATATTGACTTCAGATATTCTTCGAATTGGATCAAAGCTACGAATTACCTCCAAATCGCTTTCCAGTTGTCCGGTAGCTTGCTTTCCATCATCTCCAGAGCCGTCGGCAGTGGAATCACCTCTGTCGCCATGTTGCGCGCCTGGTTCTGCCAGCCGCGTCTATAGAAAGTAAATAAACCAGCTATGCACACAAGCGCTGTATTCAGAAATCTGGAGCAAACTGCAAGTAACTGGGTGTTTAAAAACTCACCTGCCCACCCGATCGATCGGCTGATCAAACAAACTGCGGCAGGCGACTGCCCTCGTCTATGTTTAACCCACCAACACAATGCTCTTATCACTTTCTCGATGACCTTCATGACGTGGTCACATTTGAAAGGGGACATTTCGTGTTATACATATGGATGGCAGCATCCGGTTTCGGATTTGTCTGTCACTGTGGCCAGCCACAATGAATAATGAATTTATGCGGGTTAAGAAGCGTTGCTTTACAAGTCCCGTTGGATAGTTGGTGGGGATATCAACATAACAACAATGATGATAAGGATAGTAAAATAGTTAATACTTTAAATACGAAAATAAGGACTTATCGTTTGCTTCGTTGTAGTCCTGCGATCCTCTTAGATTCACAGCACCTACAGTTAACAACAAATAATTCCATGGTATACTCCAGGTGTAGGATGGAGACGTAGTGTTAAGTGACAAAGTGTAAGTGGATGAGTGCATCGTCCAACCGTCTTTTTTAATACTGTTAGTGTCGGTGCAGAGACGACCGATTCTGGGAGAGCATTCCACGGGTGACAGATACGAATGGAAAAGAAATTTCTGCGGCACTCCAGACGACTGTATTGTTCTGCGTGTTTTAATGAGTGGCCCCTGAGGTTTGTATTGCTGCTGAGTTGCAGTAAAGGGCGGCACACATGATGTGCGTCCCGCAGAATCAAGTATGCCATAATCAGGTCGCCTCGTAGTCTGCGATAGCTTCCGCTGAACAACCCCAATCGTTGCAGCCTCCCCTGATAGGAAAGATTGCGCATTCCAATTACGTTCTTAGATGCCCGACGTTGTGGCTGCTCCAGTGCATTAAGGTCGTGTTTAAGCCATGGATGCCAGGCTTGAATTGCGTATTCGACATGGGGGCGAACATACGCACTGAGCATTTGCCGAAATACGGAGCTGTTTATTTGTCCAAACGCCCGCCTCAACAGCCCGACGTGTTGGTTCCCGGTCTTCGAGGCCTTTTCGGATTGCCTGGAGCAACCCAAGTCATCTTGAACCAGGACACCTAAGTCACGTTCGAGAGTTGATTGTTGTAGTATATTCGTTCCGAGTCGGTATGAGTAGCTGATCTGATGTCGGATGGAAAGCACCTTGCATTTACTGACGTTGAAATGCAATAAGTTTTGGGTCGACCATTGATACACCGTATCTAGGCCACTCTGAAGCACATGTTGGTCGGCGTTCGCCTGGATCATGCGCCAGATCTTGATGTCGTCCGCAAACATTAGGAAGTTTGAAGCGATTCCCGGTGAAAGGTCATTAATAAACACCAAAAACAAACGTGGACCTAGAACTGAGCCTTGCGGCACACCACACTGGACTTGTATGGGGTCAGATAAAGAGCTCCGAACTCTGAACACTAATTGCCGTTGAAGTAGAAAGTTGGCGATCCAGCTTGAAAGAGGGTCTCCGATCCCGTAATGCTGCAGCTTGGATAGTAGTATCCGATGGTCTAGACGATCGAAAGCCTTGGAAAAATCCAGGTAGATCACATCAACACCTTCTCCAGCGTCAGCGGCCTCGATCCAACTACTACGTGCAATTAGTAAATTCGTTGTACATGACCGCTGTCGACGGAAACCGTGCTGCTCAGGAGTGATGAGGTTGCAGTTTTCCAGATAGCACACTAGTGCATCGGCAACTATGGATTCCATGACCTTGGAGAGTATAGGAAGAAGGGATACTGGGCGGTAGTTAAAGGGATCAGTTCTGCTTCCACCTTTGTGAATCGGGGTTATTATTCCAAGCTTCCACATGGCGGGAACTTGATTCTGGTCTAAACAGCGCTGGAAAAACAGCTAAAGGTCACGCCAGTTGGCTTGCTGCTGCTCCCAATTCCTCTGGACGAATGGTGTCGACACCCGGCGAGCTGTGTTTGCGTAGAGAAGTCAACTTTTGCAATACAGCGTCTGCGGTAAACGTGATGTGGGTTAGTCCTGACGAGCAGAAGACAAAGCTTGGTAGATGGCTTGGTGGCAAGACTCTTTGAAACGTGGGAGCGTATTGCATCTGCAGCGCGTTTGTTGCTTCCACAGCCGTTCTTGTTGGGACATCGGCCGTCTTGAGTGGAGGAAATCCTTGCCTCACCTTTCGTAGGTTATTAACGTGCTTGTACAGCAGTTTGTGGTTAGTACTGAAGGTCTTTGCGATGTTCTGCTGATAGGCAGCTTTGTCTTCTCTTAACAATTGAGTGCGGTGGTTACGGACCGGAAGGGGAGGCGGTGTGATTCTTTATTACAATACAAACCTCCGATGTGAAGTTATCGACCACCCAGAAATCAGAGCACCCGATTCGCTTTGGTGCCGCCTATGGTTGCGAAACAAGGGCACATGTCTACTAGACGTGATTTACCGCCCGCCAAACTCAACTTCGGAAATGGACTCCAAACTGAACCACGTTTTCCAGTTTGCTTTGAACAAGTCCTACACCCACATTCTTATCGCTGGAGACTTTAACGTGCATGAAATAGAAACGCCGGCAACCAATGGTATGCAGTTTAAAGCTCACTTGCAAGAGCTTATTGCTAGCCACCCTCTTTACAACCACGTAACCTCTCCCACTAGATTTCGAACTGCTAACAAGCCGTCGATACTGGATCTTGTGCTCACTAACGAAGAACTCATGGTTGACGGGATAGTTACAAGCACACCACTGGGTCGTAGTGATCATGTTACTCTACTCTTTGATTATATATGCTATGCCGAGTACCCTGAAAAGGAGGAGGATAAAGTGCATACTGTCACACACTACAATGTGTTGTCTAAGCTTGTTAAGGATACATCCTGGACTTTCTTAACCGAATGCCCCCCCAGATGTTGCCTGGGAAACATTTACAAGGACGTTTAGTACACTGGTAGCGCACGCATCAGAGGAGAAGTCCTTCCAACCTAAAAACAAGCGTAATTCATTTCTGAGGAACAGGACACGTAAATATATGTCCCGGAGGGATTTGGCATGGCCAGATCACCAGGACTGCCCGAATGCCGAAACGTGGACTGCATACGTGACCCATCGTAACTTCTGTGTGAAACTGATCTGCGAAGACAAGGTCACTCATCAGCAGAAGTTAATGAAGCGCTTCTGTGCGAACCGCAAACTCCTGTACAGGCACGTTAACGGCCTTCGAAAGGTAAAGCGAGGGATTCCAGCACTAGTCACGGCTGATGGGTGCACGCGATCAGCAATGGAAGCAGCTGATCTCCTACGGCTTCACTACTCCAAAACTTTCCAGGAGGTAACGAGCACGAACATTCTCCTCATTCCTACTACTCCTTCATCTGATTTAGAAAACATCACCTTCACTGCGGAAGCTGTGTTGAAGAAGTTGTTATCTTTGCGTATCCACAGTTCTCCCGGAGCTGACAATATCCGACCAAAGGCTCTACAGGCAGTAGCTAGTGATCTAGCAGCACCACTGGCTATTTTCTATCAGCGATGTCTAGAGAAGAACCGTATTCCACCAGTATGGAAGGAAGGGGTCATCACTCCTATTCATAAAGGAGGTAGCCGCACTGACCCTTCCAATTACCGTCCAATAACACTACTTCCTGTACTATCCAAAGTGATGGAATCAATCATCGCAGACGCGCTGATGGAATACATGGAAAGCCACAATTTAATAGCCCCAGAGCAACATGGCTTTCGTCAAAAGCATTCGTGTAATACTAACCTATTAATTGCACGTAATAGCTGGACTGAAGCTGTTGATGATGGAGTTGGAGTCGATGTCATCTACTTGGACTTTTCAAAAGCATTTGATCGCTTAAACCATCGCATTCTCCTTCACAAGCTTCGTAATTACGGCATTGGCGACCCAATCCTGAGTTGGATTGACAATTTTCTACAAGAACGACGGCTAGTGGTGAGAGTCCGAGAACCATTGTCTGATGCAATCGATGTGGCGTGCGGAGTACCACAAGGCTCGGTTCTTGGACCTCGTCTATTCTTGGTGTTCATTAACGATTTGGCGAGATCAATTACTTCCGATTTCCTATTTTTCGCTGACGATATCAAGATATGGCGAAGGATCAGAGGGCAGGAAGACAATGAACGGCTCCAGTGCGATCTTAACACAGTGTCGAACTGGTCAGTTCAAAACGCCCTACCGTTCAATGTAGACAAATGTCGCGTCTTACAATTACGCCATTGTCATAACTACACCTATTCACTTGGGACCAACGGACTGCAGAATAGCTCCCAGGAACGTGACCTGGGTGTGATCGTACAGAGCGACCTCAACTGTTCAAAACAGGCTGAGGTAGCTGCGAAAAGAGGCAACCAGCATGTCGGCATGCTGCGAAGAGCATTCGGGAGATCTGACCCATCAATCTTCCCAATGATGCACAATTCCTACGTGCGCCCGCATGTTGAATACGCTATCCAAGCTTGGCAACCTTGGTTGAAACGTGACCTAGAAGCGATAGAGGCACCGCAACGGAGAGCAACAAAGAATGTGCAGGGTCTGCGCTACCACTCTTATCACCGAAGGCTGAAGTTGTTGGGAATTTTCAGCGGGCGCTATCGAAGACTGCGCGGTGATCTCATATTAGCCTATCAAATATTGAGTGACCCCAATCACGTATGCAGCCATTTGCTGAAACGTAGCCACAACACGCAGCTCAGGGGTAACTGCCTAAAGTTGAAAGAACAATATAGCCGTCTAGAGTGTCGACGGAATTACTTTTCCCTTCGGGTTTGCAAACCTTGGAACGCACTTCCTGACTCAGTTGTATCCTCTCCTACCCTGGATGTTTTCAAAAAACGATTAGATGTCGCTCTTAGCTCCCAACATTTTGTTACCTAAATTCCCCTACTGTGGATTACGCCAAGGATGCGTTTCTACAGGCTTTATGTATCAAATGGACCTTTGTGAGCGGTCATATTTTACTATTCTCACTCTTTACCTCAATGATCACTGCACCCCAGTGTCTTTCTGCATGTTTCCGCCCGATAATTTATTTTAAGTTTACACTCATGTTGCTTATCAAACTATTCATATCGGCAGACGTTCGATAGATGACCCAGACATATTTTGATTTTATCATATTCACCTCAACCATCCTACGGGACGTGTCAAGCACTTGCTTTTATCCCGTGATAAATCATTGTTCATTGTTCATTGTTGGGCTACGTAGTTGTCCCAAGTTTCTGGTGCTGGAGCTTCTCTGTATACTCGCCATGCTGCGTTGCGTACTGCCATCGAGTTCTGCTCCTAATGAAAGAAACTGATTTGCACTTATTGCAAGCTTTTATCTCTGAAGTCTGTGCAATTAGCTGACTGAATTTGTTGACGAACTCGAGCCAGGCGACTTCCGGGAGTTCTTCGAAGAAAGACCAAGTTGTGGCGCTGACGAGCTGAGCTAATCGATCGTAGCTTGTGATGGTTCGCACAGTCTCATCGTTCTCATTCCGGTATTCTGCATAGCAGACGAAGTTGAATCTGATCACGGCGTGATCACTGCGACCCAACAAGCCGTTTAAAACCAACACATCAATAATATGCACCTCATTGGTAAGCACAAGATCCAGCACAGATGGCCTGTTACCTGTTCTGAACCGAGTGGACAGTGATGTGGTTGTAAAGTGGAACAGTAGTTACTAGATCTTGTAGATCGGTTTTGAATTGTTCTCTGATCGTAGCAGGGGCTTCTAAACAATGTACGTTGAAATCACCCATGATAAGAATGTGAGTGTACTTATGTTGTAAACTGCAACTTAAAGCAGCCGCTAGGTGGTAGTCGGTTTCGGGTGTTAAGTTAGGGGCGCGGTACACCAAGACAATAAGGCAAGCGTCCCTGCCTTTTAACTGCAACCGGCACCAAAGAGAGTCGGGGAACTGCGAGTCTGAATCCTCCACGGCTTCGCACTGTAAGTCGTTTCAGTAATACAGGATTACCCCTCCTCCTTTTGTGAGCCTGTCGTTCCGGATCAGCGACATGCCGGGTAGCGAAACTTCAACGTCCGTCATTCCCGTGTGCATCCATGTCTCGGTGATACAAATGATATCATACGACCCGGAAACTTGGCGATCTTTTAGTTCAGCCAGTTTGTTAGAAAGACCCCGAGCATTCGTATACAATCAGGCCAGTTTCTCGGTCTCTAGGAGCCCATAGTAAGGTGAAGCGGTCACGTGTGTGAGAATGCCGACCGATGGGAGGTCGGCAGTTACTCGTCTTTTTGTTGGGTCAATGATACTTCGTCTGCAACTTGATTCGGCCAAGGTGCGTCCCAACCTTCGTTTAGACCTGCGTCAAAGTCAATTAAAGTAGCAGTCAAGTTACGCTTTTGTACAATCGTCGGTATGCTTGCTGCTTCAGTTGCTTTAATATTTAAGCTGTGCACAGTGTTTGCGACGTCTGCGCCTACAGAGGGACCATGGATGGCTTGCGCTGCACAACGCACAGCTCCAACCACACACCCCATATCCAGTGTAAACCCGAAGGAATAAGACCGGCAGGCATGTGGATGGGAGCAACGTTTCAACGGAACCGGCCCACACTCCTTCACAGGCAAACAAGCACGTTGTATTTGGGAAATCAAGCACACACAAGGAGGTGGCTGGATTGTAGTCCGTTCCACACTGAGTGCATGGGAACACTCTTCGAGCCTAACACGGCCACAAGGTCCGTGCACCCCGTCCGCTCTAGCAACGACCAGCTGTCTCCTGGAGAGCCAGTATGGACGAGGTAGTAGGTAATAGACAGGTAGGCACTTTGTCAACATGCACATCAAGCGCAGCCACACCGGGGATATCAAGCAACAGCCAATCACTTCAAACAATAAGATTTATAATAAAATAATTCGGATAATGCATACAGATGTGGAAACAACTTCTCAGTAAATGAGCGTATAAAAATGATTACGAACGAATCCGCGATAAGTTCAAGAGGTCAGGAAACATCTAAGGAAATGCCACAAACGCGAAAATGCTATCGAAATTAACCACAATTAGCTACAGCAACGTGTGCAACTCTATAGGTAGTACAGGTAGACAATATCATGAGAGAAAATCATGAGGACAAAACTGAAAACCCACCACCTGAAATGAAGGGACTTAGCATGCAAGTACGCGATTAGTAAATCGAATGCAGCGTACCTACAAACGCTGCGCCGGTTCAGAGAACCTTATCTGCAGGACCCGTCGTCGCTTTGGTGGTGATCCCGAGTGGCCTCGCTCATGGCTCACTAGGCCTGCCTGACTCAGGCACTCGCGACCGCATGTGCTACAGCACCATGCGCTTGATGTCGGTGCCATCGGTGCTTGCCACTTCCGCAATTGCCGCTTCTTCTCTGCATGTATGAGGGTTTTTTCCGCACTTCGGCAGCTGCCTTCGTGATTAGATCGCGCCATGCCTCCACACCCATGATGCACTCACACAGTCTGTTGTGTATCCTCTCTCTCTGTTGTCCAGTCCGCCTCAACGTTCTTTTTTTCTTTTTCTTTCTGTTTGTTTATGTTTTTTTCTTCGTTGAGGCGGACTGGACTACTGTGAGAGAGGATACACAACAGACTGTGTGAGTGCATCATGGGTGTGGAGACATGTGGGCGGCGATCTAATCACGAAGGCAGCTGCCGAAGTGCGGAAAAAACCCTCATACATGCAGAGAAGAAGCGGCAATTGCGGAAGTGGCAAGCACCGATGGCACCGACATCAAGCGCATGGTGCTGTAGCACATGCGGTCGCGAGTGCCTGAGTCAGGCAGGCCTAGTGAGCCATGAGCGAGGCCACTCGGGACCACCACCAAAGCGACGACGGGTCCTGCAGATAAGGTTCTCTGAACCGGCGCAGCGTTTGTAGGTACGCTGCATTCGATTTACTAATCGCGTACTTGCATGCTAAGTCCCTTCATTTCAGGTGGTGGGTTTTCAGTTTTGTCCTCATGATTTTCTCTCATGATATTGTCTACCTGTACTACCTATAGAGTTGCACACGTTGCTGTAGCTAATTGTGGTTAATTTCGATAGCATTTTCGCGTTTGTGGCATTTCCTTTAGATGTTTCCTGACCTCTTGAACTTATCGCGGATTCGTTCGTAATCATTTTTATACGCTCATTTACTGAGAAGTTGTTTCCACATCTGTATGCATTATCCGAAATATTTTATTATAAATTTTATTGTTTGAAGTGATTGGCTGTTGCTTGATATCCCCGGTGTGGCTGCGTTTGATGTGCATGTTGACAAAGTGCCTACCTGTCTATTACCTATTACCTCGTCCATACTGGCTCTCCAGGAGACAGCTGGTCGTTGCTAGAGCGGACGGGGTGCACGGACCTTGTGGCCGTGTTAGGCTCGAAGAGTGTTCCCATGCACTCAGTGTGGAACGGACTACAATCCAGCCACCTCCTTGTGTGTGCTTGATTTCCCAAATACAACGTGCTTGTTTGCCTGTGAAGGAGTGTGGGCCGGTTCCGTTGAAACGTTGCTCCCATCCACATGCCTGCCGGTCTTATTCCTTCGGGTTTACACTGGATATGGGGTGTGTGGTTGGAGCTGTGGGTGGTGCAGCGCAAGCCACCCATGGTCCCTCTGTAGGCGCAGACGTCGCAAACACGGTGCACAGCTTAAATATTAAAGCAACTGAAGCAGCAAGCATACCGACGATTGTACAAAAGCGTAACTTGACTGCTACTTTAATTGACTTTGACGCAGGTCTAAACGAAGGTTGGGACGCACCTTGGCCGAATCAAGTTGCAAACGAGGTATCATTGACCCAACAAAAAGACGAGTAACTGCCGACCTCCCATCGGTCGGCATTCTCACACACGTGACCGCTTCACCTTACTATGGGCTCCTAGAGACCGAGAAACTGGCCTGATTGTATACGAATGCTCGGGGTCTTTCTAACAAACTGGCTGAACTAAAAGATCGCCAAGTTTCCGGGTCGTATGATATCATTTGTATCACCGAGACATGGATGCACACGGGAATGATGGACGTTGAAGTTCGCTACCCGGCATGTCGCTGATCCGGAACGATAGGCTCACAAAAGGAGGAGGGGTAACCCTGTATTACTGAAACGACTTACAGTGCGAAGCCGTGGAGGATTCAGACTCGCAGTTCCCCGACTCTCTTTGGTGCCGGTTGCAGTTAAAAGGCAGGGACGCTTGCCTTATTGTCTTGGTGTACCGCGCCCCTAACTTAATACCCAAAACCGACTATCACCTAGCGGCTGCTTTAAGTTGCAGTTTACAACATAAGTACACTCACATTCTTATCTTGGGTGATTTCCACGTACATTTTTTAGAAGCCCCCGCCACGATCAGAGAACAATTCAAAACCGATCTACAAGATCTAGTAACTACTGTTCCTCTTTACAACCACATCACTTTGCCCACTCGGTTCAGAACAGGTAACAGGCCATCTGTGCTGGATCTTGTGCTTACCAATGAGGTGCATATTATTGATGTGTTGGTTTTAGACGGTTTGTTGGGTCGCAGTGATCACGCCGTGATCAGATTCAACTTCGTCTGCTATGCAGAATACCGGAATGAGAACGATGAGACTGTGCGAACCATCACAAGCTACGATCGATTAGCTCAGCTCGTCAGCGCCACAACTTGGTCTTTCTTCGAAGAACTCCCGGAAGTCGCCTGGCTCGAGTTCGTCAACAAATTCAGTCAGCTAATTGCACAGACTTCAGAGATAAAAGCTTGCAATAAGTGCAAATCAGTTTCTTTCATCAGGAGCAGAACTCGATGACAGTACGCAACGCAGCATGGCGAGTATACAGAGAAGCTCCAGCACCAGAAACTTGGGACAACTACGTAGCCCAACAATGAACAATGAACAATGATTTATCACGGGATAAAAGCAAGTGCTTGACACGTCCGTAGTATGGTTGGGTTGAATATGATTAAATCAAAATATGTCTGGGTCATCTATCGAACGTCTGCCGATATGAATAGTTTGATAAGCAACATAGTGTAAAATTAAATTAAATCATCGGGCGGAAACATGCAGAAAGACACTGGGGTGCAGTGATCATTGAGGTAAAGAGTGAGAATAGTAAAATATGGTCGCTCACTTAGGTCCATTTGATACATAAAGCCTGTAGAAAAGCATCCTTGGCGTAATCCACAGTAGGGGAATTTAGGTAACAAAATGTTGGGAGCTAAGAGCGACATCTAATCGTTTTTTGAAAACATCCAGGGTAGGAGAGGATACAACTGAGTCAGGAAGTGCGTTCCAAGGTTTGCAAACCCGAAGGGAAAAGTAATTCCGTCGACACTCTAGACGGCTGTATTGTTCCTTCAACTTTAGGCAGTTACCCCTGAGCTGAGTGTTGTGGCTACGTTTCAGCAAATGGCTGCATACGTGATTGGGGTCACTCAATATTTGATAGGCTAATATGAGATCACCGCGCAGTCTTCGATAGCGCCCGCTGAAAATTCCCAACAACTTCAGCCTTCGGTGATAAGAGTGGTAGCGCAGACCCTGCACATTCTTTGTTGCTCTCCGTTGCGGTGCCTCTATCGCTTCTAGGTCACGCTTCAACCAAGGTTGCCAAGCTTGGATAGCGTATTCAACATGCGGGCGCACGTAGGAATTGTGCATCATTGGGAAGATTGATGGGTCAAATCTCCCGAATGCTCTTCGCAGCATGCCGACATGCTGGTTGCCTCTTTTCGCAGCTACCTCAGCCTGTTTTGAACAGTTGAGGTCGCTCTGTACGATCACACCAGGTCACGTTCCTGGGAGCTATTCTGCAGTCCGTTGGTCCAAGTGAATAGGTGTAGTTATGACTATGGCGTAATTGTACGACGCGACATTTGTCTACATTGAACGGTAGGGCGTTTTGAACTGACCAGTTCGACACTGTGTTAAGATCGCACTGGAGCCGTTCATGGTCATCCGGCCCTCTGATCCTTCGCCATATCTTGATATCGTCAGCGAAAATAGGAAATCGGAAGTAATTGATCTCGCCAAATCGTTAATGAACACCAAGAATAGACGAGGTCCAAGAACCGAGCCTTGTGGTACTCCGCACGCCACATCGATTTGCATCAGACAATGTTTCTCGGACTCTCACCACTAGCCGTCGTTCTTGTAGAAAATTGTCAATCCAACTCAGGATTGGGTCGCCAATGCCGTAATTCCGAAGTTTGTGAAGGAGAATGCGATGGTTTAAGCGATCAAATGCTTTTGAAAGTCCAAGTAGATGACATCGACCCCTACTCCATCATCAACAGCTTCAGTCCAGCTATTACGTGCAATTAATAGGTTAGTATTACACGAATGCTTTTGACGAAAGCCATGTTGCTCTGGGGCTATTAAATTGTGGCTTTCCAGGTATTCCATCAGCGCGTCTGCGATGATTGATTCCATCACTTTGGATAGTACATGGAAGTAGTGTTATTGGACGGTAATTGGCAGGATCAGTGCGGCTACCTCCTTTATGAATAGGAGTGATGACCCCTTCCTTCCATACTGGTGGAATACGGTTCTTCTCTAGACATCGCTGATAGAAAATAGCCAGTGGTGCTGCTAGATCACTAGCTACTGCCTGTAGAGCCTTTGGTCGGATATTGTCAGCTCCACGGAGAACTGTGGATACGCAAAGATAACAACTTCTTTAACACAGCTTCCGCAGTGAAGGTGATGTTTTCTAAACCAGATGAAGGAGTAGTAGGAATGAGGAGAATGTTCGTGCTCGTTACCTCCTGGAAAGTTTTGGAGTAGTGAAGCCGTAGGAGATCAGCTGCTTCCATTGCTGATCGCGTGCACCTAATCAGCCGTGACTAGTGCTGGAACCGCTCGCTTTACCTTTCGAAGGCCATTAACGTGCCTGTACAGGAGTTTGCGGTTCGCAGCAGAAGCGCTTCATTAACTTCTGCTGATGAGTGACCTTGTCTTCGCGGATCAGTTTCACACAGAAGTTACGATGGGTCACGTATGCAGTCCACGGTTTCGGCATTCGGGCAGTCCTGGTGATCTCGCCATGCCAAATCCCTCCGGGACATATATTTACGTGTCCTGCTTCCTCAGAATTGAATTACGCTTGTTTTTAGGTTGGAAGGACTTCTCCTCTGATTCGTGCGCTACCAGTGTATAAACCTCCTTGTAAATGTTCCCAGGCAACATCTGGGGTGCATTCGTTTAAGAAAGTCCATGATGTATCCTTAACAAGCTTAGACAACACATTGTAGTGTGTGACAGTATGCACTTTATCCTCCTCCTTTTTCAGGGTACTCGGCATAGCAAATATAGTCAAAGAGTCGAGTAACATGATTACTACGACCCAGTGGTGTGCTTGTAACTATCCTGTCAACCATGAGTTCTTCGTTAGTGAGCACAATATCCAGTATCGACGGCTTGTTAGCAGTTCGAAATCTAGTGGGAGAGGTTACGTGGTTGTAAAGAGGGTGGCTAGCAATAAGCTCTTGCAAGTGAGCTTTAAACTGCATACCATTGGTTGCCGGCGTTTCTATTTCATGCACGTTAAAGTCTCCAGCGATAAGAATGTGGGTGTAGGACTTGTTCAAAGCAAACTGGAAAACGTGGTTCAGTTTGGAGTCCATTTCCGAAGTTGAGTTTGGCGGGCGGTAAATCACGTCTAGTAGACATGTGCCCTTGTTTCGCAACCATAGGCGGCACCAAAGCGAATCGGGTGCTCTGATTTCTGGGTGGTCGATAACTTCACATCGGAGGTTTGTATTGTAATAAAGAATCACACCGCCTCCCCTTCCGGTCCGTAACCACCGCACTCAATTGTTAAGTGAAGACAAAGCTGCCTATCAGCAGAACATCGCAAAGACTTTCAGTACTAACCACAAACTGCTGTACAAGCACGTTAATAACCTACGAAAGGTGAGGCAAGGATTTCCTCCACTCAAGACGGCCGATGTCCCAACAAGAACGGCTGTGGAAGCAACAAACGCGCTGCAGATGCAATACGCTCCCACGTTTCAAAGAGTCTTGCCACCAAGCCATCTACCAAGCTTTGTCTTCTGCTCGTCAGGACTAACCCACATCACGTTTACCGCAGACGCTGTATTGCAAAAGTTGACTTCTCTACGCAAACACAGCTCGCCGGGTGTCGACACCATTCGTTCAGAGGAATTGGGAGCAGCAGCAAGCCAACTGGCGTGATCTTTAGCTGTTTTTCCAGCGCTGTTTAGATCAGAATCAAGTTCCCGCCATGTGGAAGCTTGGAATAATAACCCCGATTCACAAAGGTGGAAGCGGAACTGATCCTTCTTACTCCCGCCCACGTTTCCCTCTTCCTATACTCTCCAAGGTCATGGAATCCATAGTTGCAGACGCACCAGTGTACTATCTGGAAAACTGCAACCTCATCACTCCTGAGCAGCACGGTTTCCGTCGACAGCGGTCATGTACAACGAATTTACTAATTGCACGTAGTAGTTGGATCGAGGCCGCTGACGCTGGAGGTGTTGATGTGATCTACCTGGATTTTTCCAAGGCTTTCGATCGTCTAGACCATCGGATACTACTATCCAAGCTGCAGCATTACGGGATCGGAGACCCTCTTTCAAGCTGGATCGCCAACTTTCTACTTCAACGGCAATTAGTGTTCAGAGTTCGGAGCTCTTTATCTGACCCCATACAAGTCCAGTGTGGTGTGCCGCAAGACTCAGTTCTAGGTCCACGTTTGTTTTTGGTGTTTATTAATGACCTTTCACCGGGAATCGCTTCAAACTTCCTAATGTTTGCGGACGACAACAAGATCTGGCGCATGATCCAGGCGAACGCCGACCAACATGTGCTTCAGAGTGGCCTAGATACGGTGTATCAATGGTCGACCCAAAACTTATTGCATTTCAACGTCAGTAAATGCAAGGTGCTTTCCATCCGACATCAGATCAGCTACTCATACCGACTCGGAACGAATATACTACAACAATCAACTCTCGAACGTGACTTAGTTGTCCTGGTTCAAGATGACTTGGGTTGCTCCAGGCAATCCGAAAAGGCCTCGAAGACCGGGAACCAACACGTCGGGCTGTTGAGGCGGGCGTTTGGACAAATAAACAGCTCCGTATTTCGGCAAATGCTCAGTGCGTATGTTCGCCCCCATGTCGAATACGCAATTCAAGCCTGGCATCCATGGCTTAAACACGACCTTAATGCACTGGAGCAGCCACAACGCCGGGCATCTAAGAACGTAATTGGAATGCGCAATATTTCCTATCAGGGGAGGCTGCAACAACTGGGATTGTTCAGCGGAAGCTATCGCAGACTACGAGGCGACCTGATTATGGCATACTTGATTCTGCGGGACGCACATCATGTGTGCCGCCCTTTACTGCAACTCAGCAGCAATACAAACCTCAGGGGCCACTCATTAAAACACGCAGAACAATACAGTCGTCTGGAGTGCCGCAGAAATTTCTTTTCCATTCGTATCTGTCACCCGTGGAATGCTCTCCCAGAATCGGTCGTCTCTGCACCGACACTAACAGTATTAAAAAAACGGTTGGACGATGCACTCATCCACTTACACTTTGTCACTTAACACTACGTCTCCATCCTACACCTGGAGTATACCATGGAATTATTTGTTGTTAACTGTAGGTGCTGTGAATCTAAGAGGATCACAGGACTACAACGAAGCAAACGATAAGTCCTTG
>OX104064.1:168969204-169052963 GCA_944474145.2 Dicrocoelium dendriticum | reverse complement strand
TGGCCATTGAAATTGAAATGTGTTGTTAGACAGAATTCCAATAACTTCATCATCTGTTTGGCGTCGAGTTGGCTGCTTGTATCAGACGACGTCATTGTTTGTTTCGCCAATCTAATGTCGATTGTGGAGAACAACGCGGTATCATCAAAAGAGACCACTATTTCGTCCCGTTCAACGGTCGCTGTATTAAGTTTCTCAAGGAACTGTTCTGCCGAGTTGATCGAGTGTGTCGATCCACACTGATGATTTTGCTTAGTCAGACAACGAAACCTATGCACAATAATCACTCAGCTCTGGGAACAACTCAAAATCCGCACATGTAAAACTGTCGTGTTCAAATACGTTGCCTTGTTTTTGTCCTCGATTTGCTTATCCTACTCATACTTCCATTTAGCACTCCTTGGTCTATCATGGGATCTTGAATTTCATTGGTTGCAATTCGAATCTCCATCGATTTAATTGTATTGCACTTGGGTGCAGACAGTTTGCTCCACGCCTACCTTCCGGTGCTACTATAATCTGCTGCATTTTCGGGATACAACAAATTGGCGTTGCGTGTTACCGATGTCTTTGTATGCTAATGCTCCTTCACCGTTTTGGACTGAATCTGCTGTTACCCCATACGCAGGATGCTGGAAGTCTGGAAAATTGGTTTTTCAGATTAGATTTCTGTGCTACCAGTTCTCAATCCATCCGTGACGCTGAAAACGGTGGATACTTTAAAGCTCTTGCGCTTGCACCTACGCTCAGAGTGTCGACGTATATTTGATGCTTTAAACTTGCTGGAGAAACCCACGTTGACAGAGGCCTTATCGGCCCTCGATAAACCTTGGCATGTTCGAGTGAAGTTCTCGGCACAATTTTGAGCAGATGAAATATCCATCTGGTGAACCAGTGGATGCATTTATTTCCAATCTTGTTTGTTCTGCAAGTGTGACTACAATCGCATTCTTAAGAAAAACTTTGAAGAATCTATGTTAACACAACAATTGATTTCTGATCTCACGGATTCTCGGATCGGAGAGAGTCTCTTAATGAAGAACGCAGGAAAGCTCACATGGGACAGGGCCTGTGACGTGGCTCGCGCGAAGGTCGCAGCCACGAAACAAAACAAAATTTTCCACTCTAAAACAGGAACTACTGAAATCGACCGTTTGGATTCTACACGCTCTCTAACGCGATCCTCAGTTAGAAATAAGTGTAACCGTTGTGCAAATGCTGAACATCGTACAAATGATAAGTCATGTCCTGCAAACAGTGAAACCTGCCGGAATTGCGGTAAGACCGGTCATTTTGCTAGGGTTTGTCGTTCCCGCGTCATTTCTTTACTTGATTCTGCAAATGACTAGAGGTTCTCCGGTCACCACTGAACAATCCATATATGTCGTTAATGAATGTGAACATCGAATTTTGTCTCCCACTCAAGAACCCATACTGCCTTTGCCAGATATTCGTCGTGTGATTTTTGAAGTTGGAAATAAAACCATTTGTTTAGGCATGGAACTAGATTTCGCGACATCGATCACAGTTGTGCCATATTGTTTTGAGAAAAAGCATTTCGATCAGCTAACTGAACATTCTTCCGCTTACACTTTCAGCAGCTACTCCAATGGTGATGTCCACATATTCGGTTTGGTTACGGTTTCAATGTTTCTTATAAACAGCAGGAAGCGTATAATTGAAGTTCATGTCTAGAAAACTGCTACTAAGTCTCTAATGGAATGTAATGCCATGGTCTTATTGAGGGTATCACCATGCGTCAGCCGGATGACCATTGCCAGCGTCAACCTTCATTTGTTACGTTCTATTTACCCAAATCTCTTTCTTCCGGATATTTGTAATCGCAAAAGCAATGCAAGCATTCCGTTGAGCGCGGATTCCAAACGGTCCAGCATTTCTCAACCTAGGCCTGCACCTCTGGCCAAGCGGGAAGCGTTGTCGCAAGCTATGAAAAATATGGTCACGGAAGACTCGATAGAACCTAAACAGTGTTCTGAATGTGTTTATCCACTAGTTGCCGTTCAAAAGAAAGATGGCTCTACTCGTCTATGCATCGACCTTCGAATGCTTAATCGACATATAATTGTGGACAAGTTCCCTCTGCCTTCTCTCGACCAATTGATGGTTAAGCTATCAAGCGCCAAACTTTTCTCAAAGCTGGATATTCGCAGTACATACTGCCACATACCACTGACTCCAGATTGCCAACGGTTGACTGCTTTCCTCACGCAAGACGGTTTGTATCAATACAAAGTGCTACCAATGGGCCTTAGTAGTACCACAGCAGCTTGACAGAAATTTATTACTCTATTGTTATCAGATGTCAAAGGATGTGTTGTGTATATGGATGATATTCGTGGCTTTGGTAGTAACCCCACCGAACATGAGGAAAATCCTCAAAATGTGCTGCGTAGACTGAATGAAATAAACCTCCACCTGAATACCAACAATTGCCAATTCGTTATAACGGATCTAGAGTTTAACGGATATGTTATTTCTACCTCGGGTATTAAACCTAATGTGCTGAACACCAGAGGCATTCTCGATTGTCCAAAACCATGCAGTGTTATACAGGTGAAACATTTCTTGGGTTTGTGTTCTTATTACCTTCGACATTTACCAAATTTTGTGACTATTGCCGAACCGTTACGGAGGTTGACGCGCCAGTACCAGGAGTTTCGCTGGGCCACTGAACAAGATAATGCTTACATGACCCTACGAGCGATGATTGAATCCACTCCTACGGTAGCGGTCTTCAACGAACACTGTCCAACGTTTGTTTCAACGGATGATTCAGATGTTGGCTTGGGTGCAGTGCTGTCCCAGCTGCACGATGACGAGGAGAAAGTGATTGCGTACATATCGCTTACCTTGTCTGATACTGAAAGAAATTATTCCACTTGCGAGAAGGAGGCCCTCGCGTGTGTCTGGGCATGTGAGAAATGACACTTTTACTTATTCGGACGTCAGTTCACTTTGTGAACCGGTCCTTCTGCTATTACAACGCTACTAAGTCTCGGCAACAAAAACCAAAAGTCGGTATGCTTGAGTCGCTGGTACTCACATTTATTGAACTGTGAGTATGAAATATATTACGTGCCAGGAGCTTTAACCAACTTGCAGATGCCGTGTCGGGTCTCCTGCTATCCAACATAGGGGAAAAAGAAGACTTGGAGGAGGTAAAATTGACATTGCAACTCGCAAACGGAACACCTGCAAAAATATTTGACCTCATACTAGAGCACATTGACAGACCCTATCCTAGAGAAGCTTCGGAATTACATATGGCCACGACCAGCCAAAGTAAGCTCTGAATCTAAGCCGAAGAAGAGAGCTAGACGCTCCAACCGCACTGCAGCGTCTGTGACTCTAAATCCAATGAGTCACCTCACTCCCATAAGTGGACAACCCTCAAACATGCCTGCTTCCACTTCTCCAACCGTAGAGGCTTCAGCTGGAGATTCAGCCATGACACCGATAGCTCAGAGCCGAAGGCATTATGGTACAGATAACAAGCGAGTAACGTGTGCATCGATTGCCTCTACAAACACACCGGAAACGACACACATAGGTCCATCTTCTGTACCGAGCACGCGTGGAACAACGCAGCTTTCACCGTCAACTCCAGTGCTGCATTATAAAAAGCCCAAATTTCTGGCAAAACATATAAAGCCGACAATCGCTAGACAAAAGCACGCTGCGTTAACTCTCGTGTACACCAATTTTCCCTAGTCCAAATCTGACACCATAAAATGCAAGTTGCAAGACAATCGTAACAAGTGGAGTTCCATCTGCGATGCGATTGGTATTCGGGTTGAGCCTGCAATGCTGCAATGCGTAGCGCGTCACCCGACCTCGGTGAATTCTTCGAACAACACTAGACTCAGCAGATGCGACCGAGGCTGTCCTGGTTGCAGCAGTTCGTCTTCGCAACTCACCGAGCAGAGTGCACATATTACCCAATCTACGTTGGAAAGATCGCCCAAAAGAAGCAGTGGAGCAACGCGGTATTGCTAATAGGGATAGCAAGAAAACAATATTTGTTCATGGTGTTCCTGAGCTTCTGCATTATTCTGATCACGATGCGCAAACACATGATCGAGAACAGTAGTGCTACATTCGCAAAGCACTCTCTGTTGACAATGTTATATCCAAATCCCTGACAAGAGTTCCATCATCACCTAACGACAACGGCTGCGGTCCAAGACTCATGAAAGTAATAGTACACTCCGAGGGAATGAAGCAAGTTCTGTTGGATAGCTGGTTAAAGTTTCGAGCCAGGTTGCTAACAGAGATCCGACTAAAGGCAACAGGCGAACGGCCAAATGTCGTTAGCAATTTGACGGAAATTGCAAACGCTTCAAGTTCTTTATCTGCACAGTCCTGCGGAGAGACCCAGACAACAGCAGCCACGGCACACAACAGGACAGAGCACAGCACGAGTGAAACGTCTGCTCAGGAACGCTCAATAATGCCACGCAAATTGACTGAAATTCATAAACTAAAACACGACTATTGGCCGGCCACCTAACGGCTGGCTTAAAAACTAACACAAAGTTGACATGCATCCGCGCACTCCTACCAACAAAAGCCTTATCTTGTATTACACAAACGCCCAAGGCTTTCTAAGTAAGTTGGCTGAACTTAGAGAACTTCATCCCTCACAACCGCCGGACCTCGTCATGGTTACACAGACCTGGTTAAACCTTGAGATTGCTGATTCTGAGGCCAATGTATGTCGCTGCTTCGGAACGATAGAACCGGAAAGGGGTGGTGGTGTGCTTCTTTATTATAATACGAACCTCCGATGTGAAGGTATCGATCACCTGAAAATCCGCGCTCCTGATTCGCTTTGGTGCCGCCTATGGTTGCGAAACAAGGACACATGTCTACTAGCCGTGATTTATCGCCCACCAAACTCAACTTCGGAAATGGACTCCAAACTGGACCACGTCTTTCAGTTTGCTTTGAACAAGTCCTACACCCACATTCTTATCACTGGAGACTTTAACGTGCACGACATAGAAAAGCCAACTACTGACAGTACGGAGTTTAAAGCCTGCTTGCAACAACTAATTGCTAGCCAACCTCTGTACAACAACGCAACCTCTCTCACCAGGTACCGAGCTGTTAACAAGCCGTCTATACTGGATTTTGTGCTTAATAACGAAGAACTTATGGTTGACGGGATAGTTACAAGCACATCACTGCGTCCTAGTGATCATGCTACTCTACTCTTTGACGACGTATGCTTTGCGCGGTACCCTGATATGGAGGATGATAAAGTGCATACTGTCAAGCAATATGATGTGTTATCTACGCTTGTTAAGGATACATGTTGGACTTTCTGAACCGAATGCCCCCTAGATGTTGCCTGGGAAACCTTTACAAAGACGTATAGCACACTGGTAGCGCACGCATCGGAATAGAATTCGTTCCAACCCAAAAACAAGCATAAGTCAATTCTGAGGAGCAAAACATGTAAATGTATGACACGGAGGGAAATGGCAAAGCGAGCTCACAAGGACTGCTCGAATGCCGAAACCTGGACCGCATACGTGACACATCGTAAATACTGTATGAAACTTATCCGTGAAGGTTAGGTCACACATCAGCAGGAGTTAATGAAGCCATTCTGTACGAACCGCGAACTTCAGTACAAGCACCTTAACGGCATTCGAAAGGTGAAACGGGGGATTCCAGCTCTAGTCTCGACGGATGGATGCGTGCGATTAGCAATGAAAACAGTCGATATCCCATTGCTTCATTACTTGAAAACTCTCCAGCAGATAACGAGCCCAAATAGTATCCTCGTTTATATTACTTTACCCTCCGGTTCAGATAACCTCACCTTTACTTCGGAAGCTGTGTTGAATAAGTTATTATCCTTGCATGTCCACAGTTCTCCTGGAGTCAATTACACCCACCAGAAGCTCTGTAGGCGGTAACTAGTGATCAAGAAGAACCACTGACTGTCTTCAATCAGCAATGTCCAAAAGAGAACCGTATTCCACCAGCTTGGAAGCGAGGGATCATCAATCCTATCCATAAAGGAGGTAGCCGCAATGAAACTGCCAACTACCGTCCAAGATGGTATACAGAGTGATAATCAACGTCCCACTGGGCCGCAGCGATCATGTAGTCCTACTATTCGAATACGTTTGCAATGCAGAATATCCCGTAGAAATGGCCAACGCAACGAGAATGATAACACACAAGGACATATTAGCTCGACTACGTGAGACAGCCAACTTGACCGTTCTGACAGACGAGGTATCAGCTACTGCATGGGAACCTTACTTCAGCCAGTTGAACACCGGTTGCCTATGCATCAGCGACTAAGACCTACCGTCCGAGAAACGTGGTCTCGTTTCTGCGAAGCAGGACAAGCAAGTGTATATTGGTGCGAAACTCAACCTGGCATATATACAACCTCTCGCCGGACACCGAGAACTGGATGGCCTATGCCACCCAACGCAACCATTGTACTCAGCTTGTTCGCGAGGATAGCATGGCGTAACAGCAAATGTTGGCAGTGCGTATGATCTCAAACCACAAGGTTCTCTATCAACACGTCAACCGTGTACGTTAGGTGAAGCAGGCGATTCTTCCACTTTAAACAGCAGACGGACACCAAAGGAGGCGGCGAATACCCTGCGCCGAAAATATGCTCCAACATTTCAGTGCGGTCACTGACCACACAACCCTATGACAATGGTTGTTTCACTCCCAAAACTTACTCACATATCGTTCATGGGAGAAATTGCACTAAAAAAATACTGTTGAGTATGCGCAAGCACAGCTCTCCCGAAGTTGATAATATACACACAAAATCGCTAGCGTCAGTAGGAGGGAATTTGGCTGAGCCTTCAGCTCGACTCTTCCAAGACTGTTTCGACGAAATGTACGCGCCCAGCAGGTGGGAACACAGCATGCTTACTCCTATTCACAAGGGAGGTGGTCGTTCCAATTCAGCCAACTACCGTCTCATAATCTTGCGAACTGTTCTTTCAAAAGTCATGACGCGACTACTTCTGATGCGCTAACCGCCTACTTGGAGCAATGTAACTACCTCGCACCGGAACAGCATAGTTTCCGACGAAATCGATCCTGCACTACAAGTCCATTATTAGCACGATCCAGCTGGACTGAAGCAGTGGATGCTGGCACAGTAGTGAAAGTACCTCCTCTCGAATTCTCAAAGAGGTACAACCGGTTAAACTATAACATTCTGTCCCACTGGCGGTCAAGTCACTTATTTCGGTCCACATTTTTACCTGTATGTCTACATCTTGAGAACCCGATTGTTAACATCATCCCAGCGGGCGTCATTTCTTATGACGTTACAGCCATTACTAAGTAAACTTCAGTGAGATCATCGTGTAAACCCAGTTTTGATAACAACTCTTCTATATCTTGGAGTTTAACTGGGACTACCCTACGGAACCTATTAAGCTTTCGCTTTCTTCTACCCGTATGAAACCATTGTACCTTGCCAACCAGTATGCATCCCTGATCTTAGCTTTGTTGTTCCTCCGGAAAATGGAAACAACAAATACATGTACCACATCAAAATCTCTCCATTGTTGTCATAGTTTGCTTTCTAGGAATAATGCGCACGCGCGGAGAGAGCGCCAGAACAAAAAGCGCGACGATCTTATGTAAAATATTCCAAAGGTGGTCACTTTGAAGTTTATAAATTGGTAACTTTTAACTTCAGTGTTACATCTGTTTAATTTAAACAGTCCTTTATGACACTTTTGTGTTTATAACCTCTCTTTCGGAACGGTGCCATCCCCGTAGGTCTATGTTGGTTTTCGCAGATGCAATGAATGCTACTTGAGTATGGAGGAGTCGTATGCATCTCAGGATCGCAAAGGTGGACGGTCAGTATAAGCGATAGTGAAAAGCCTTAAAATTTGATTGCAGACGACATGCAGCCTCCTGATGAGCTTCGTTGTAATGCAGTCAGCGTCTTTTAAAGCAGCTAGACGAAGTACGATTTATCTGATTCACAAAGTCCACCCTAAGCTAACGGAAACACCCACCATTCGGTTTGTGCGAGTTGGACAACTGGTTTTCGCCATTGACAGTAATTACTTCCTCGAATACAGACATGGCACTTAAATATGTACTTTCGACGGTAGAGGATTTATTGGATGTCATCCACATTTGACATAACCTTAACAACGAAGTGGCTGATCAGTGGTATTCGTTGGAACACCTTCTAACCCACAGTCCAATCGTTTGTGAAGCTTTTTAAAGAAATACTGTGGATCACCTCGGTTACACTGTTTTCGATAGGTGTTGGGGTGAACGTGATTACAAGCAACTGGATACATTTTGTTGCTGTGCTTATGTGTACCCCCTTCACACACTATGTGCACATATGTACGCCTGCACAGAATACACCTTCATTTAGCAACTTGATAAACAACGATTAAATCTTCCGTTCATCATGTGAAAAACCTGATACATCACTATAAAACAAACATGAACTTTTTGGATTAAGATTATTGCATGTGTACGAAGGATTTGCTTGACAAAATTGTTTGGAACGATTTAGCGTATCGCAAAGTCTCGACAAGCCATCTACACCCCTTGCTTCGTCAGATGGATTCAAACGAATATGTAAACAATAAATTGTGCTATGCATTTAAATTTGATCTTGTTGAGCTTGTGAAGTTGTTGGGTACGCTCTTCTAGCAATAGAAATAATCCGTTTCAACTCGTGGAGTACGGAGATAATACTACTACTGCGCCACCTGACTGAAATTCTAGTGTTGGCTGGGCACGACGAACCACGTTCACCATAGTTACGTTTCACTTAGTTCCTCGTGTTGCCGACTGTCTGTCAATTTGTATCCTGTCCGCAGAAACCCTGATAGATTTTACGTGAACCGAATGCTTCAACTTTGTCGACAGTGTCCTGCCTCCTATTACTGGTAGCGGGTGACAACCGGAACCGGATACGGTAGTACCGCACGTCCCATCACACACACACACACACACACACACACACACACACACACAACTACCCACGAGAGCACACTGTGAAGAAGAAAAATGACGGAAAACAAACTCGAGTAAACCGCTGTGCCTGACTCCTAAGATGGACCGCGTAAAGGACTTGTCCCCACCCAGTTGTTTGTATCGTGTAACTCAAAAGGTATTTGTTATAGAAAGGTGACTGGTTCATCCAACTAATAATCGTACAGGACTGGTTTATTAGTATACTTGCAGTAACGATATAGTGCCTGATGCACATTGATAGATTGTAATAGAAGAGTAACAGGTTTGGGAACTAATAAGTACTTCAAGACACTCATGGGACTTGTGTATCTACGAGCTTATAACCTGACGGGACATTTTAGATCTATGACATTCCCAGCCTATTACAGTTTGAAGCATTATTCGCTAACTCGAGAACGGATGTGTATGAACATCTTAAGGTACTCATCCACTGACCACACAAGAATTATAACTAATCAGCAATTTTTATTGTCTTCGCTAGGGGACGGTTTGATGATTCTCGACCGTAAAGACCAAAATTGTTCTCGTTCACTTCTGGTCCTTGCAATTCTTGTATATGCCATTAATATTTTAGTGAGTTTCAAGGACAGCTACTAACTTTCACAGCGCGTCGCTTACCTCGGCGACTGTTATTAGAAGGGGGTGCTCATCCCTTCAACGAGTGGACTAAACATGCTTAGTCTTAAAATAATGTTCTGTCCTTGAGTAACGTACGGATATCTATAAGATAAACAGGTGTTTCTTGCGTTATACACCAAGTAAGACCGTTCTTCTAGAATTACTTTTCGCTATAAATCTGGGCAAACGGATTTGTTCAATCGTGTTCCATATCGAAGCCTTCATAAAGCTAATCCTTTAAGCCCAACGTTTAGATTTTTATTGGAATGCGAGGAGCATAACTCAGTAGTATGAGTTGTGGGTGGGAATAGCCCCCAAAACACAAATTATCCAAAGCTAATCAAGATATGTGGACAATGAAATATACTTTTAAATAGTTGGACACTTTAGCCAAGAGAATGATAATCAAGAATTAACTATTGGATATCTTTCACCAAGTGCTACAAAACTTTTGGCGCTATGCTTTCATGTCAAGTTCCACATGTCCAGAAAATAATGCTATCAACTATGTCCTGGTATTGAATCAAGAACGAAGCACACTGTTGGCACCAAACTCCGTTGTTTAATAAGAAGCTAAATGATACCTGGCAATTCTCTCAATAGCTGACTGCTTAAGACCTATGACGGGTTCAGAATGTGCCGGATGGGGTAACCTAGTTTGGAGCGCGTTTTTCGTAGGCTGGCAGAGTAATTGTGATGATAGCGTGTTCCCGACTTTATGTCTGTACCAAGGTGGAAAAAATCACCCAGCCACATTTCGTTCACGCATAGAGAATCAGCTGCATCTGTTTTCCCTAATACATTCATAGCAAAAAATGTGAATCTAGATGTCTATCATGGGAACGTGCTCCTCACTTGCAGATGCCTCAAGCGGCACAAGTATTACACGATCCAGTGATCTGTGGATCCGCCAACAATCCAGCCTTTTAGATTGTTGGGCAACTTATACCCGTTTGTTCGATGGCTTTCGCTGCAGCTAAGACGCTGTGACACGGAATGCTTGATGGCATAGAGGAAATGTTGCGTCCCATCCGATTGGTCACCGTACAAAAGGCGAACTATGCCTAGATAATGGAGGTTCGTCACAGCCAGCTACCAAATCAGATAGTCCTCCACATGCCCAGAAAAGCACTAGACTGCAGTTTTAGCCTGTTGGGCATCGTCAGTAGTGCGCATCCTTCGAATCCATCAGGATTCGAACCAATGACCACAAGCCGCTTAAACCGCCAGTCAGCAGCTTATGCCACTGGGCCACGGGGGACAGCTTCGGACCCGGCGTGATTTACAAGCTAACTGCGATATAGCGCGTCTTATCCTCCAGTGCCATGCAAGTTACGAACATTGCTGACGACCGGGTTGACCCCAAGAGACACGACGTCCACTAACAGTAGCCATGTACGGCATAGCGTTCAGAAACTGTTAGGGCGGATATATTTTATATATTCATGAGTAGGGGATTATGATATAGATAATTGAGGCTCATCACAGCCAGCTTCCAAATCAGATAGTCTTCCAAATGCCCAGTAAAGCACTAAACAGCAGATTCAGCCTGTTGAGCATAATCAGTAGTGCGCGTCCATCAGAACATCTGGAAGACTGTCTGAGTTGGAAGCTGGGTTGGACGAACGTCATCTATCTATATAAAAATCCCCTACTTATGAATACATCGAATTTTGCTTTATTTGAATAAACCACTGTTGCCTCTGGACAGCTGTAGGGTAGTGTTATGTCTCCGCTTACCCTTCACGCCTTCACAACCGCAAGAAGAACGTGAAGGTGACCCAGGGCCGAGTTGTATGGATAAGAACGCCACTTTCTTATATAAGTTACAATGGTTCATGTAGAAAAGCTATTAAAGCAGGTTGGAGCCAAAGAACACCATGGGAAACAAAGAATAATAAGAGCAAACGATAAGTGGTGAAAGCAACAACCAATCAGGCGAGTTCGAACAACCGGCATTAGCAGAAATAGACCCCTGAGATAACATGCATTATGAACGACGTAGGCCAGCTAAAAGAAGCAAAGGAATGACGCGTTTAAATAATTGTCAGGAAACCAACATTGGGGAAAAGGAAGCAGCAACAAAGAACTACAGCAAAAACATGTGTCCACTGAGCATCCACCTATCAACTCCCATCTCTTAAAACAATGGAATAATGGAAAAATGGTTTTACAAGGGTAAAAAGCTAATGCTTAACAGGTCACGTAGGATATTTATGGTGAAAATCCAAAATATAAAATTTGTTAGCAAAACTGGGTTTACACAGTGAACCCAATGAAGGATACCTAGATGCGACTATAAAGCCATTTTGAATCAATTAGAAATGACGGCACAATGGACGTTGGTAAAAATCGTGTCTCCATCTGATGTAAACATACAGGAGGTGAAAAACGTGGAACGAAATCAGGGATTTGACCGTCAGTAGAATCTCTTAAAGACACATGTGTTTATCCATGGGTAATGGGGCATATAAGATGACGATGCGAAATAAGTGCACGGTCAACTCGGGCTTTGAACACTGTCAGCCTGGGAGCAAACATTGCAGAATCCGCTATGGCGTTCCACGTTTTGCAAACGCGTACGGAAAAGAATCGTCATCACCATCATACACGTCAGCTAGAGGTGGGGAACACCTCAGCTACTGTGCCGCAATACAAAGAAAAAGGGAGAGAAAAAAACAACTGGTGAAAGCTGGCTGAGCTACCGGTAACGGATGGGCATCGTTCCGGTAAGCTACCAGCCGGCTAATGTGCACCCAAAAAATATTATGATGCAAAATTATATAAGGCTAAGTAATGAGATCGTGGTTGGAGGGAGAGGCTAAGAGGGATGGGGTGGGACAAAGAAACTCACAGCACGAACGCCACTGAGGTCGGCTCCTAGCCATATCAGCAAGTGTGTCCAACCAAACGTGTTCATCGTCTTTCGGACCCCAACCAGGGAGCCGAGACGCTCCAACCGAGGCCAGCTCAAAAGTGAGGGCCTTCATTCCTCTCGACCAAGTCATCGCTTGGCCACCCCTCCTCTTCTTCCATCCACACCCCCGGCGCGCAAACAACACACGTCGCGGAAGTCGGTGGGCTGGCATGCGTAACACGTGGCCGAGCCATCGGAGCCTGGTGCGTGAAATAACGGTGCTGAGCGGTTCAATTCCTTTTCCTAGGCCATAAACAAGGCGTCGAACACGCTCGTTACTCACGCGGCGTTCCCACCAAATGTGAGCTAAATTACGAAGGCACCGGTGGTCGAACGTAACTAGCCTCTTCAGATCCGCTGCTTTAAGCGGCCAGGTTTCACAACCGTACAATAGGGTCGAACGTACTGCTGCATTGTACACTCTACCCTTCAGGGCAAGAGTGATGTTGCGCCGGCGCCATAAGTGGCGAAGGTTAGCAAAATCTTTCCTAGCTTTTGCTATAAGATTCGTGATTTCATCTTCAATCCCACAGGCGCTGATACAACTTCCTAGGTAGTTGAATTTTTGAACGACTTCTAGCTGATCCCCACCAAGGGTCAGCGTAGGAGGCGGTCCAGACCAATATTAGCGAAGCGCTTTGCACTTCGAGGGTGCGAAGCAAAGCCCGAAGTGACGGACAGCTAGTGCTAATCTGTCCAGTGCCGCTTGACACGTTTGGGAGCTGTCACAGATGAGGGCAATATCATCAGCATACTCTAAATCAAGAAGTCTTTCTCCTGGGAGTAGCTCCACACCTTCTAAGTCGTGTCCTGTGAACGCGATTTCCATGACTTCGTCGACAGCGAAGTTAAAGAGGAAAGGTGACAGCGGGCATTCTTGTCTCACGCCGCTGGAGATATTAAAGGGCGACGACAACTTGCCGTAAGCCCTCACTCTGCCCGAGCTACGCGCATATAGTGCTCGGATAATATTCACATATTTCTCAGGTACACCTTTCCTGAGTAGACAGTCCCAAAGTGCATGTCTATCCACCGAATCGAATGCACCTTTGATATCGAGGAACACGACAACAGTGGGCCGTCAATTTATGTGACGGTGTTCCAACAACTGACGCAAGGTGAAGATGTGGTCAATGCAGCTACGACCTCGACGAAATCCAGCTTGCTCTTCACGAATCTGGCTTTCACGAATGCCAGTCAGTCTGTGAAGGATGACAGAGGCAAGCAATTTGGAGGCGATGGAGATCAGACTGATTCCTCTATGGCTGCCGCATTCCGATCGTGAGCCTCCCTTGAAAATTGGCACTATGATGGAGCGGCTGCAATCGGTTGGGACAGTTTCCTGCTCCCACAGTCTCACTAGTAACTCGTGTAAATCATCCACAAGAGCAGGTCCCCCGAATTTGAAGCGGGCTGGAGGAAGGTCTTCAGGTCCCGCGGCTTTATTTAACTTCAACAGTTTGATCTCATGTTCGACTTCTGAGCGAGAGGGTGGATCCAAAGGAACATCCCACGTAGCAAGGCGATCACTGGTCGGCGAGAAATCTAACAATTCCGACCGATTAAATTGCTTTTCAGAGTGCTCGGCTCAACGTTCCAGGCGTTTTGATAAATTGTGGATGGGTTGTCCACTCTCGTCACGTATAGTTTCACTAACACCAGGTCTTCTGCTGCCCGTTTCCCCTATCAGACGGAATAACTCACGATGGTTACCAAGGGCAGCGGCCATTTCCATCTCTGTTGCACGACGAGACCACCAGAATTCGCGGTCTCTCTTCAGGCTAGCACGGAGTTTTGCCCGGAGGTCTTTGCGAGTTTCATTGTGTTCGCTTCCAGCCGGAATATGCCGGCGAGCATCTATAAGTTCCAAAGACTGTGAAGAGACCCAATGTTCATGTTGCCGATTAGACATACCACATGAGGATTTGCCTGCTGCTAGTAAGGCCTGTTGCATTTGAGACCAGTGAGCTTCAATTGCATCCAGTGAGCGTTTATCCAACTCGGATGACAGCGTAATTTGATAGACGTTCAGAACAGCTGGATTCACCAGTCTGCCGGCGTCAACACGGTCACAACATCGTCGCGGGCGTCCGCCAAAGCGCATCCTTAGGTCAGCACATACAAGTGCATGATCGGTGTCAATACCTGTGCTCCAAATCGAGCGACAGTTCTGGACGCAGCCTCTCCAGCGGTAACTGATAGCAATGTGATCGATTTGCGTCCATAGCTGGTTCGAGGCTGGTGGGCGCCAAGTCACTCTCCGGCGGGTGCTGTGTCGGAAATTAGTGCTCTCAAGAAATAAGCGAGCATCCTCACACAAATGAAGTAATCGCTCACCGTTATCATTACGGGAGCCTATACCATGTTGGCCGCCCAGATGCAGCTCATCTGCGGATAATTTTCCAACTTGAGCGTTCAGATCCCCAGCCAGCACTACAGTGTCCGAGCTTCTTCTGTGGCGAAGGAGTTAGTTCAGTTGGCGATAGAAGTCGTCTTTTACCGAGTCATCGCCACAGTTTGTGGGCGCGTAGGCAGCGATAACGAATAGACACCTGTTAATCCCGCGCGACTTCGAAGTTTTGAACGAGCCAGCCAATCGGACCGCACACATCCGGCTACTGATTGGAATCCAATCAACCAGAGCAGCTTCAGCCCGGGGACTCAGGGCAATACCAACACCGGCTTGGCCGGTGCTCGAAGCTGCGTCGTCACCGGATAGGCGCAATGAGAAAGTGCTGCTAGTGTCACTTGAAGGGGATCGCAGAGTGAGTACAGAGCTCGAGTCTTGCAGGCGGGTCTTCGATAAGCAGCAGATATCGATCGAGAGGGTCTCTAATGTTCGGGCAAGCGCTGCCTGTTGACCAATCTGAAGCAATGTGCGAACATTGAGGCATGCCAGTCTGAAGGAGGATCGAGGGCTCCAAATGGAAGCCGATGAACTGGAATGGGCCACTTGCTTGGACATGGGCCTGTTGACAGTGCAGGAATGACGCTCTGCGTTCACCTGTGAGTTGAGACTAAAAGACAAGCGACTATTGAAGCAAGGTGGGGGAGGGCCGAGAATTGGGGGTTGAAAGCAGGGGGGATAAAAGTAAAGCTGGAACGGGACGATAACGGTGAAAAAGCGCAAGAAGGGGAATAAGAAGATGGGAAGGCCTGAGCAGTAGCATCCAAACCCCTATCCACCCTGCTCGATGCAGCAGATAGGGCACCGTTGATTATCCTCTGCGGTGGCCAGAGCATCAGAAATTTGTTTGGGGAGGAGACGATCGAAACCAGCATCGGAAGACCCGCCTTCCTGTTTTCGCCTCGATCTCCACTTCTCTGTACCCGATGTGGATCGGCCAGGAGTCGTTCGAGAGCTCTCGACTTGCTTGTTCTGGACTGTGTCAATCGGCTCGGCCTCAGTCCTGTGGGCTGCGCTAGTGGCGTATATGTCTGAGTTATTGCGCTGTCCACATATTCCCGCTCCGTTGTTCCGGGCCCAGGCTCGTCGCTAGCCTTCCTTCTCGATCCGCTCTCAGCTAGCTCCGAAGAGCTCCCCCGAGGCATTCTTGGAAGCGGCCCCTCTACATTATGAGACGGTAGTTGGCTGAATTGGAACGACCACCTCCCTTGTGAATAGGAGTAAGCATGCTGTGTTCCCACCTGATGGGCGCGTACATTTCGTCGAAACAGTCTTGGAAGAGTCGAGCTGAAGGCTCAGCTAAACTCTCTGCTACTGCCGCTAGCGATTTGGTGCGTATGTTATCAACTCCAGGATAGCCGTTCGTGTGCATACTCAACATTATCTTTAGTATAGCTTTTGTTGTGAAGGATATGTGAGTGAGTTCTAGGGGTGAAACAACCATCATCATAAGGTTGTGTGACCAGTGATCGCACTGAAAAGTTGGAGCATATGGTTGGTGCAGGGTGTTTACCGCCTCCTTCGGTGTCCGTGTCGATCCGACCGCAGTTTGAAGAGGAAGAATTCACCCTGTCACTACCTAGACTGTTGACGTTTTGATACGGAAGCTTGTGGTTTGAGGCCATATGCACCGCCAACCCCTGCTGTTACGCCATTCTATCCTCGTGAACAAGCTGAGTACAGTGGTTACGTTGGGTCGCATGGGCCATCCAGTTCTCGGTGCTCGGTGAGAGGTTGTATATATGTCAGGCTGAGTTTCGCATCGCTACACACTTGCGTGTTCTGCTTCGCGGAAACGAGACCACGTTTCTCGGACGGTAGGTCTTAGTCGCTGATGCATAGGCAACCGGTGTTCAACTGGCTGAAGTAATGTTCCCATGCACTAGCTGATGCCTCGTCTGCCAGAACGGTCAAGTTGGCTGTCTCACCTAGTCGAGCTAATATGTCCTTGCGCGTTATCATTCTTGTTGTGTTGGCAATTTCCACGGGATATTCTGCATTGCAAATGTATTCTATATGTAGGACTACATGATCGCTGCGGCCCAGTGGGATGTCGATGATCACTCTCTAGACCATCCTTACTTCTTTGGTGAATATACCATCCAGTGTTGGCAACATCTTTTGGGATCTGTTTGGTGTTTGATGTGTATATACGGCGGGTAAATAGAAATAAACGTTTGTAAATCCGCTTTAAACCGTTATCCAGGAGACGCTTGGTACTCCGAGGCGTTTATGTTGAAATCGCTAGTGATGAGAATGTGGCTGTAAGTTGTGTTTATCACCCTCCTCATTTTGGATGCTAGATGGCTGTCCATCACGAGGGTGGAGGAAGGAGGGCGGTAAATATCCGCCACTAAACAAGTGTTGTCGCATTTTAAATGTGAACGGTACCAAGTGGAATCTTGTACCGTGCTGACCGGATTTTCTATGAGCTCACATTGGATATCGTTGTGGAAATACAGAGTCACCCCTTCACCTTTGTTGGATCGATCTTGGCGAACAATGGACACGTCTGGCAGTGCGATCTCCAAGTCACTTGTTTCAGGGCGTAATCATGCCTCCGTTATAGCGGTGAGATCGCAGGGTGTGATACATGACGCAGCGGCATTTCGGAAAGTTTACACAGGAAGCCTTGAGCATTGGTGTACCTACACGAAAGCTTCGCAGATGTCAAAACTTATTGACTAGGTGCACATCGATTATGTGGATTTGTGCCGATCGATGAGAGACCGGCACCCAATCGTTTTCTAGATGAATTAACAAATCTCAATGGGAATGCAGTCTATTTTTGTCATACTTGCACCTGCTGTATGTAGTCCGTGGACAGCCTTCTCAATAATTACGGGTCTTAGCGCACAAGTTTCCGAATCGTTGCTGTGGTTATATTTAGTCGCGGGTGTTGTGTTTTCCTCGAGAACAGCGAATGGCTGCGGCTCTCTGACTGCAGTCTTTACTCGTAGTTCCGAAGGAGGTTTGTTGCGTAGCAACTGCCGGTTGCGGATTAAGTTCACGGCCATCTGTTGTGACTGCACCGTTAGGTTCAGTATCCTCGGGCCACTGCCTCTGTAGTTTGGCGACACGAGTAACCGTGTACTCGACTAAGTATGACGTCGCCAGCACAGAGAGCTTCACGGATGTAACGCCATTCTTCCAGCTCATGAGCGTGGAATTCATCTTTGCTAGTTGTCTGTAGCTTGGGCACGCTATGAATGAAAATAATGCTTTTGTTACTCTCCGTGTGCTGGTCGTTTGAACTGTTTCTGTTCCGTTGGTGTTCGCTCCATGGAACATCCGGAAATATGCGTATTCCACTGTTTTCAGTCCGCAGGCGGTATGCCGACAAAAGTACCGTCTCGACATCATCTCTTGATCTTAATGTTAATCGCATTAGCCAGGGCTACTCACAATGATTCGAGACTGGATGTCTAGTGATGCGCATTGGATTAGTTGGACTGGCTTGAACTCCAATGTGATCACTAAGGAAATTCCATTGCTTTAAATCATTCAGTTGTTTATCCCTTAAGGAGTTTGCTTTGAACTCAGGAACGTTGGTGCATATAAGTATCAAGGTCCCGTAGTTCCGCATTGGCTTCGGTGATGTGGGAAGCACGATTATCGAGGGTTTTAGTGACGTTGCCGCAGGTTGCACTTAGTCCTTCACCTGTTTTGTGGCTGTACTAGGTGAGCCTACTGAGGTCGCACTTCGATTATACCGACCAGCAACATTTGCATAGGTGGATCGGTCTTTAGAGCGCTTCAAATTTGGTTGGTCAATCGGAATAGTGGTTGTTACCGATGTTGCATCAGTCACTAGATTGGATAAGGGGATGTGGGCGGTAGGGCTAGGCATGCTCCTGTCTGTCGCGATGACAACTTGATTCATAGTTCTCTAGGTTTATACTACTGCGTGGCCATGTGAGCGCCCAGCCCTCTTCCTTGGTTTCGAGGCAGCAACTGTGTGAGACGGATGAGGTGCAAGATGCCTAAGTGTCGTTTCGAGCGAAGCCATTTTTTCATTCAAACGATGTTCAGTTTCGGCGACTAGGCTGTCGTACTTTTGTTTTAACGCTAGTACGCATTTGACTAGTGGAATGGTTGTGCACTTCGGTCAGAACCAAAGTGAACCCGGCGTACTGTATTTCTTTAGGTCGGTTCTACAGTTGTCGACGTATTTCGAATTGTACCGGTCTTGGCAATTTGTACAAGTCAACACTACTTTTACTTGCATAGCACAAGTTTGAGGAGCTCAAATTTTTCGTTTCGGGTTACCGGTGTGGCGGTCATGATGACCGATTACCGCCGAACAAATCCAAGATGGCGGACCCAGACGGCAGTTGGGCCAATCAATGAGAACTCCGAAGGAAGCCAGAGAACATCCATCACATTTGCCCAGACCGGGAAAAACACTAAAAGAAAAATATTGGTGCACAAGTCACACAGAAACATCATGTAAAACAGAGTACTCCAGAAGAAAAGTGGAATCCAGTGCGGTTATCAAAAAATCCGCGGTGTTCCTAGGTACATCCGAGATGGTTAATTATCTGTTGGATGTGTAGCTCTCCCTTCGGAGGTCCATTTGGAATGGCTAAACAAATCACGCATCCTTTTTTGATCTACCATCTGTTCCATTTCCTTGGGTTTCCAGTGGTGGTGCGCATTGTCCGGCCGAATCCCTCGGATTGCAATTATCCAATATTTCAGTGAAATAACCCGGTTGGTGTAAGAGGTTACTGTGTTCGGTATCTGGCGCGAACTCATTTGATTGGCATGGCAGATCCACATATGCGTACGGACACGGATCTCATACACCAGCCGACTACTGCGCCCCGCGTCGAGGCTTTTCCCCTTTTAAGAGAGAACAAACCCCTGCGCTCTGACTTCAATATCCCTAAACCGCACTGCATGCCGCCTTTTGTACTGGGTTTCCATCACTTGATTCATTCGGAGCGTCGGTTGGCGCTTGGGGGTCAATAAGTCCAAAGTTGTTCTGTATTCGAAAAATAAGTATTACCGCAGGCAACTTTCCATCTGGCGCACTAGGCTTCTGAGTAACTCGGTAATTCAGTTGGAATGTCTCTAGTCTTTGTTTCATCGACCCTTCCCCTTCGAGCGTAACAGCGCTGGTTGCCTGGTATCCACGAATCGCCCAGTCTGTCCATTAGTTTGTGGGTGATATGGTGCAGTAATCAGGTGTTGGATTCCATTGAGTGTACAAAGCTCAGCTAATCGCTGCGACGTGAATTGCGGCCTGTTCTCCGACACGATGGTTCCTGGTAAGCTTTGCTGTCTAAAACGCGCTTCAGTGCATATAATGTACTGATTGCTGACGTGTTCTGCATCATGGTTACTTCCGGCCACTTACTATAGGCAACGGCAACTATAATGAACAAAACGCATTCAACCAGTCCCGTAAAATTCAAATAAAACCGTGAGTTTGGGGATTCCGGCGTGGGTCAAGGGTGCAGTGGCGTGCCTACCGGCAGCTTGCAGTCATACACGCACCTTGTACAGGCACGATCCATATCCTCTAGCTGGTTGTCAAGGTTCGGCCAAAATATCTAGCTCCGAGCCATTGTCTTTATTCGGGCAATTCTAGATGTCATTTGCGGAGTTGCCTCAAAAACGGTTTTCGCAGGACTTCTGGTTTGATGGTGTGATCGGCGAGAAACGGATAAGAGTCAATTTCTGACAAAGGAACGCTTCGCGTTGAAAAGTATACAAGTTCTTTTGAATATTTTCCTTGGTCAGCCATGTTTTCTATAGCTCAGGACTTCTTGCAACAGTGTAGCATGTATTGTGGCATTCTGAACTATCTTGGCCTTGACCGGTAAGGTGTTCACGGCATAATACTCCATATAACTGACATCTGGTTCTGCCGCAATTACAGCAAGGATTACATCCTCGGGATGAAGCTTGTTGGATTCCATAAGACTTGATAAAACGTCTGCTCACCCGGTAGAATCAGTTGACAAATAGTTCATCATGAAGTGAAAAATAATGTCGCGATAGCGACGCGGGAAGAGGGCGAAAGGTGTATGGCCAAAACAATGTGCAACTGACAACTCACAAACCCGTACATATATGGACCGCGTCTCCTTCCAACGACGCAACGCGGATGAGTATTTGTGTGACGCGTTATTCCAGATGCCTCCGAGCTTGTGCTTTGAAACAATCCCTCCAAGTTTCCATCCCGTATCTCCGCTTCGCTATATCCGATTCCGGCCAGCCATGAGTCGTTCGAAAGCTCGCGATTTGCGCTCCCGTGTCCGCAGGACTTCTGTGGGTTTCGCTAACGGCGTATTTGTCTGATTCATTGCGTTCTCGACGAATAGTTCCTCCGTTGTTCTAGGCCCAGACTCGTCACCAGATTCTGCTCGTGATCCACTGCCGACTCAAGCCGCAAGGCTTGCAGAGCCTTGTCTCCTCTTATCCATTACGCACATTGGTACTTCCTTATTGTCCCGTTTTAGTTTTCTTTCTGGTTCACATATCCTCGTTGGCTTCCGAATCCCTACACCAGCCCCTTCTAAAAGTCATTGTTACCTCCTGTAACATGGTCGTAGAAGGACCTCGTAAAACCAGCGTTTCCTTCAATGCCGATTTAAATTTTGCTTCTTTCCGATCCAGTATGGTGTTTGGGCTTTTGCAGCTTTTCCTGAACTTGCTTGCACTTGGCCCTTCATTATCTGGCTGCGTGTTATTCCGTGTCCTAACTCATTCTCCAATCCTGAACGGCGGGCACTTGTGAGCCTCATGCTTGGCGTCGTGGCTTCTCTTATTGCGTGCTTGTCGGGCTTTGGTTCTTCTGTTGGCAGACGGTTGCAGTCGTTCATGATGCAGAGCCGGATGTCCCCACTCCCTCGGTTTCGCTAAGCACGTATCGAGATCGATCCGTGGTTCTATGCCAAATTGTACTTCGGATGGCGAAACTCTGGTGGTCGACCGCATTCTGGTCCAATACGCAAGCAGATCCTTGGACTATGCTTCTGCCCATGCGAAATTCGTGCAATGTATCCACGTCTTCATGGTCCGGTTGATCCCTTCTGTCATTCAGTTGGTCTGCAGGTGGTATGGTGAAGGGCGTCGCCTCTGGATGCTCCACTTATCCAAAACCTCCTTCAACGCTTTCGACTCAAAGCAGAGTCCTTGGTCGGTGAGAACACATTGTGGTGTTCCATAACTTGCTGGCACGTTGAATACCAACGCCTCCGACGCGATCTCGTCTGTTTGATCCCTGATTGGTATGGCTTCCACCCAGCGCGTGAACTGGTTGATCCTCACTAGAACATGTATGTTTCCTGATCGACTCAATGGTAAGGGTCCAAAGATATTCAGTCCCCAACACTGAAGTGGCTCACTGACTTCCATCGATTACATCGGGGGTCTCGGTGCATACATCTCGCGACTCGGTTGGCAGTTTGGGAAACCGTGCTTGTATGCTGCCACGTCCTTCCTCATAGTAGGCCAGGACACTCTCCTCCGTGCCAGTACAAAGACCATTTCGAATCCCATATGGGTGCCAGCCTGAGTTATCCGCATCACCCGTTCTTGCAAATTCAGTGGAACATTAGGTAGTTTCCTGCAGACTGCCATAACCACCACATCACTGTTTTCGATCTACAGTCTGTCCATGGTCCTAAGGAGTTCCTCCACCACCCATGATGTGCCTTCCCTCTTGGTGCCGGCCTGTAAGTGAGAGCACAGTACCTTCACGAATTCGTCCGTTTTTGCTCCCTCACCAGGTTCCTCTCCTCCGCTGTAACCGCGTGCACCAGTATGTCATTGTCCAGCATGAGGTCTTCTAACGGGAGGCTTGACAACATATCGAGGAGTATATTCTGTCATCCGTCTACGTGCTTGACGCTGAAGCTAAGTTCTTTCAGTCGGTATGTCCGCCGTGAAAAGCCTCCCGATGGATCTTTCGCTGTCATCAACCATGAAAGCGGCTTGTAGTCAGTGACGACCCGGAATTCATTTATTAGTAGGTAAGTTCTCCACTTATCCAAAGGCCACCTGAGGGTCATGGAATGCTTCTGCACCGCCACTCTCAGTACTCTACTCGCATATTGCCCCACCCCAGCTGGTTGGGACAACACCGGACCGATTGTCCAATTGCTTGCGTCGACTTCCACAGAGAATATCTCAACATGAGTGGGTGGTCGTGCGCATGTTGGGGCTTCTGCTATACATGCATTTAGGTAGTTAACAGGCTTGATACGCCTCGGCTGTCTACACAAATTGCTCGTCTTTGTGAAGCAGCTTCAACAACATGCTGCTTCTCTCAGCAAAAGGGAGCTCAAACTTCGAGTCATAAGCCACAACTCCCAGGAACGAACGGAGCTGACGCTTGAATTTTGGCACTGCGAAGCTCTTGAATGTCTCACGTTAATCAAGAAGCGGATGGACTTGACCATTGCCCACGATGTGGTCCAGACATATAATCGACTCCCGTGCAGTTGGTGCCTTCTTGCGACTGAGTTTCGGATCATCTTCGTCCAGTCTTTTAGTACTGCTGCAAGTCTGATACCATGTCGTGCGTTTCCGCAGAGAGAACGATGATTCCATCACCATAGAAAAACACGCCTTGTAGGTACTCCAGGACCATCAACATTAGGCGTCTGAAGGTAGCCGGGGCGTTACATAATCCAGACGGCACTCTTAGAAACTCGTACTACTGGCCGTTCACAATGAAAGCCGTCTTGTGGCGATCTTCGTCTGCAATGTGCAACCGCCAGTATCCCGTTCGGATGTCCATCAAGGATATCCACCTGACGTTGTGAAGGGTGGAGAAAAGTTCTTCAGTCTGGGGCATCGGAAACGCATCCTTCACACTCACTCTGTTCTGTTCGATAAAATTAATGCAAAATCGTTAGGGACCGTCGACCTTTTTCGTCAGTAGCACGGGTGATGAATATGGGCTGTGCGTTCGCTTGGTGATTCCTTTCGCTTCCACCTCTGCTACCTGTCTCCGTATGTCAGTCAGAGTATTCTGCGTTATTTTTCTGAAGATCGGCTTGCACGGTCCTCCAGATACTAATGGTATTACATGTTCGGTCCAGCTTTAGAATCTATAATCATCATCTGCGTCCGTGATTAGGTGGGCATACGTGCTCAATACACTCCGTAGTTCAAGCTGCTGGCCATCGGGCAGGACTTTGACGGCACCTATTTGGTCTGCGCTCCCAGTGTTCATCACAATCATCTTGTTGCCTATGATTTCAATTGCCTTCGCCCATCACCGGCACTTTTGCTGTCCTCCACCCTCTACAAGCCACTCGCAACGGTTTTGTCCTACAGGAACAAGTGTAGATTGATAGGCTAGCCAAACTCCATGTACGTGTCCTTGGCGTGCATATTCACCCACGGTAACCGACGTCGAGAGTGCGACCAGGACGAAGAACGTCAGCGCCACTCGCCCTCTACCTCAGTGACCAGACAACGTCTCTCAATGGAACTGATTCCACCTAACCGCAAATGTAGTAAGCAAAAGTGCACGCGTCTAGTTAAACAAGTCATTATTTGTGAATGTTGTGGACTTTCGTTCCACCTCCTCTGTGTTGGTTCAAGTCAGCTACAATACAAGAGACAACTCAACCTGACTGATTCGCTCTGGTTTTGCTAAACATGCAGAGCAATCCCAATAGTCAAATGTATAGTATCACTCGCGAGAGTGTAAAAATATTACTGATACAGTCCAGCAGGTGCCGAGCTTCAGGACTTTGTCATTAAGATCTAACAGCACCGATCCCGCTCTAAAGCAAAAGCCTCAGAGCTCTGTCCCTAAGTCGAAGGCTAAAGTCAGGCTTGCTAACGGCCCAACAGCATATGCGCCATCTACTCCGAAAATTACTGACCCTTTAAGCAGGCAAACCACATCTGGCGTGACTGCTCTTAACTCATTCCTAGATGCCATATCTCACGAGTTCGTCAGGACTTCGACACCGACAGTCCAGAGCCGGGTAACATACGCATCAATGGTCTCGCTAAAAGCACCAAAAAGACACCCGTACGTCCACTATATAGACCAAGCCCGAGCAGTGCGACACCGTTTTCAGAACGTTCTTTAGTCTCCGCAAAACAATCCAAGTTACCAGTCACAATACTCAAAGCGACATTCACTAAACAGAACCACAGTGCGTTAACGGTCGCGTACACTACGTTCCTGTCTCTAAATCTGGCATAATAAAGGGCCAGTTTGTAGATGATCGCAACCATTGGCATTCCATCTGCGATGCGACTGGTATTCTGGTGGAGGCAACTGGACTACGAGGCGTAGCGCGTCACCCAAATTAAGTGAGCTACGGTGAACCCCGATTTCTTCGAGTAATTTTGAATTCAAGCAAGGAGACACACATAGTCCTACTCTCAACAGTTCTTCTTCGCAACTCATCGAGTGGGGTACATATACTACACGATATTCCTTGGAAAGGACAGTCAAAGGAAAAAGCAAACCATGGCACTCCATCTACATATGCAAGCAAGAAAACCGCATTTGTTCATGGTGTTCCTGAACTACTGGGCTCTCCTGATCATGAAGCGTAAAAACTTAACCAAGAGCAGCGGTGCTACATCCGCAAAACGTTCTCTCTGGATCACATTATGGCTAAATCACTAATGAGAATCCCTTTATCTCCAAACTCCTAGGACTACAGTCCAAAATATTGAATGTAGTGCAACACTCCGATGGAATGACAGAAGTCTTATTGGATAGCTGGTAGAAGCATCGCTCCAGGTTGCCTATCGAGATTAGATTAAAGATATCAGATGCATGGTCACTAGTTTTCAGCACTTCATTGAAACCTGCAACTTCAATAAAATATTTGCCCCCACAATCCTGCAGAGTTGTAGACAATATAGCATTAGCCACACCTGACGGGACAGGGAGATACACGAGAGAACATCTCGATCTGGGATGCCCCATGCTACCATGCAGCCTGACAGAAAGCCAAGAACCAATGAGCCACGCTAAAAAGGATTGGCGGCCGACGGACGAACGGTAGGCTTGAAACTAAACACGAATTTGTTGTCCACCCACACACTTCTAACATGAAAAACACTATCACGTTTGTACGCTAACGCCCAAGTTCTTCTTAGTAAGTTGGCCGAACTTAAAAAACACCAGGCATCATAATCGCGGGATCTCCTTTTGATGACGTGGACCTGGTTAATTCATGAGATAGCAGATTCTGAAGTCAATTTACCTGGTATGTGCTTCAGAATGACAGAGCTGAAAGAGGTGGTGGCATAATTCTCCATTACAAGGCTAACCTCCGATGTGAAGTTATTGACCACCCAGAGATTCGTGTCCCAGATTCACTTTGGTGCCGGCTATGGTTGAGGAACGAAGACACATGTCTAATAGCTGTGATTTACCGTCCACCAAAATCTACGTGTGGAATGGACTCCAAACTAAACTACGTACTTCAGATTGCTTTAAGCAAGACATATAGTCACATTCACATTGCAGACAACTTTAATGTGCAGGATCTGGAAATAGCGGCGACCGATAGCGTGCAGTTCAAAGCCTGTTTACAAGTAATTTCCAGCTACCCTCTACACAACCACTTGACCTCTCCCACCAGATGTCGAACTGATAACAAGCCTTCGATACTTGATCTTGTGCTCATCAACGAAGAACTCATGGTAGACGGAATAATTACAAGCACACCACTGGATCGCAGTGACTATGTGACTCTACTGTTTAACTGTATGCTATGCAAAATAGCCTGAGGAAGAGGATGATAAAGTGTGTACAGTCACGCACTACAACGTGTTATCCGCGCTTGTTAAGGTGGTATCATAGAACTTCTTAATGCACCCCAGAAATCGCCTGGGACACTTGCATAAGGACATTCACCACACTGGTAACGCATGCGTCTGAGCAGAACTCCTTCTATCCTCAAAGGAGAAGGCAGTCATTTCTGAGGAGCTCACAAGGACCCCCCGAATTCCTAAACCTGGACTGCCTGTGTGGCACAGCGTAACTTCTGTGTGTATTTGATCCGCGAGGTCAAGGTGACGCATCAGCAGGAGTTAAGGAAGAGATTCTGCATGAACCGAAAACTCTTATACCGGCATGTTAATGGTCACCAGAAGGTGCAACGCGGAATTCCAGCACTGATCACGACTGAGGGTTGCACGCGATCAAAACGAATACAGCCGATCTCTTACGGTTCCATTACTCACAAAAGTTCCAGAGTAACGGGCCAAACGCTTATCCGTGGTTCTATTGTCCCACCATCAGCCTTATACAATATTACTTTTACTGCCTAAAGCGTGTTGAAGAAATTGTTGTCCCTGCGTATCCATAGCTCTCCAGGTGGCGATAAAATTCAACCGAAGGCTTTACAGGCAGCGGCGAGTGATTTGGCGGAACCTCTGGTTATATTCTATCAGCGATGTATGGAGCAGAAGCATATACCAACAATATGGAAGCGATGGGTCATCACTCCTATTCATAAAGGATGTAGACGCACTGACCCAACCACTAACCGTCCCATAACGCTACTCCATGTGCTTTCCAAGGTTATGGAGTTAATACATCGCGGATGCACTCATGCAGCAGCTGGAAAATCACAAGGTGATAGCATCAGAACAACCTGGGTTCTGATAAAAGCGATCTTGCACTACGAACCTGCTAATTGCACCCAATAGCTGGACTGAAGCAGTTGATGGTGGAGCAGGAGTCGATGTCGTTTACCTGGATTTCTTAAAAGCGTTTGATCGTTTAGACCACCAGATTCTCCTTTATAAACATCAGTCCTATGGCTTTGGTGACCAACAGCTGCGCTATATAGGCAGTTTCCTTGACGAACGTTTGTTGGAAGTGAGAGTACGAGAATCCCTGTCCGACGCAATTGAGGTGGAGTGCGGCGTACAACAAGGCTCGGTGCTCGGTCCTCGTCTATGCTTGTTATTCATAAACCATCAAGCGAAAAAATTACTTGTGATTTCCTATTCTTCGTGGATGATATAAAGTTATGGTAAGCGATCAAAGAACCGAGGGACGACGAAAAATTCCAGCGTGACCTCAACACGATTACAACCTGGTCAGTTCTAAATACACTGCCGTTCAGTGTGGAAAAATGTCACGCTGCTCAATTGCGCCATAGGCATGACTACGTGTATAAGCTTGGGTCACGTGTATTGCGAACAACTTACCAAGAGCTCGACCTTGGTGTGCTTATTCAAAGTGAACTTAACTGTTCAAATCAGTCTGAGGCAGCTGTGAAGAGAGCCAACCAGCATGTGGGCTTGCTGGGGAGAGCATGCAGAAGATTCTACCTGTCCATCTTCCCCATGATGCGCAATTATTAAGTGCGCCCTCACTTTGAAGACGCCAACCTAGCTTGGAAACGCTGGTTGAAGCGCGACTTAGAAGTGCTAGAGAAACCACAACACAGGGCTACAAAGAAATTCAAGGGTCTACGGAATCTGTCCTATCGTCAAAGGCTGAAGTCAATGGGTGTTTTAATTGGCCGTTACCAAAGGCTGCGCAGCGATCTCATATTAGTCTGCCATATAGTTATTGACCTTAATCACGTATGCCGTCATTTGCTGCGACTTAGCCATTACACCAATCTCAGAGTTAACCCTCTGGAATTGTGAGCGCAGTATAGCCGCCTGGAATGCTGACGGAATTATTTTTCTCTTCGGGTTTGCCAACTCTGGAACTGTCTGCCGAATTTTGTTGTGTTCACCCCACCTTGGATACTTCCAACAAACGATTGGATCTTTCCCTTGGTCCCCATCACTTTGTTGACTAAACTGTGCTATTTTGGAATATATTCATTGTCCCACCAAATCAGATTAACCTGTTACATAAATCTGAGGAGGCCGTGCGGAAGTGGGTATTCTCCTTTTTACTTTTCTCATGGAGCACAACAACTATAACTGTCTCCATGCTGCCACGTCGTTCGCATTCCATTCCAAGTTACACCTCTATTGTTCAACAGTGTATCTGCTAGATCAACTCTTAAACCGACAACTCAACTATCTTTTGATAATTGTAGTTTTGAAAAGCACGGAAAGAAGACCAAGGCTGGTAGATGCAGGCATTACTTATTGTCTCCTCAGTACCATTACCAATAACGGATATGCATAGATATAGCTAACAGTGGGTGCAACCAGGCAAGCTTAAGATGCAGTACGAATAACGGAAGTTCACACCTACGTCCAAGGTAGTTTTATACTAACCAGTAATTTGATGTACTCATGAGTATGGGATTTTGATGTGATTATGTGAGGTCCATGGCAGCCAGTTTCCAAATCAGTTAGTCGTCCACATGCCCGGAAAAGCACTAGACTGCAGTCTCAGCCTGTTGGGCATCATCAGTAGTGCGCATCCATCAGTACCGTCAGGGTTCGAACCATGACCACCAGCGGCTTGAACCGCCAGTCAGCAGCTTATGCCACTGGGCCACGGGGGACAGCTTCGGACCGTCATGATTTACAAGCTAACTGCGATATAGCGCGTCTTATCCTCCACTACCGCTGATGGTCATGGGTTTTAATCCGGACGGATCCGATGGATGCGCACTAATGATGATGCCCAACAGGCTGAAACTGCAGTCTAGTGCTCCTCCGGGAATGTGGACGACTAACTGATTTGGAAACTGGCTGCGATGGACCACACATAAAAACCAATAATTGTTTCTGAACACACAAGGCTGGCTTAATTCGGCTTATAGCGACAGCCTCAGCAAACGGAAGGAAGCGAGGATTAGTATGACGTAACACAAGTTTAAACGCTGAGCCCAGCTCTATCCGGTGACCCCAGTCTAATAGGTGTTGGCCTATCGAGGAAGCCGGCGGTCTGCGCGAACATGGAATCTGAAGAAGGCCGGCAATCTGAGCAACTTCACGTTGAACCCATCTTGGTATATGCTCCTTTATTCAGGAAGTCAGCATTCTATTAGTTCTGCCTATGTAACTGTTTCCGGAGGCACATACAAATTGGTACACACAGTGTGAGTTGGCCCCAATAGGCTGAGCTTCCTTCGTTGGAGGTATGGGCAAATTTCGGTTGCATCCACTGTTAACTATATCTATACATATCGGTTATTGTTAATGGTGCTGAGGTGACAATACGAAATGTGTGCATCTACCAGCCTTCCTGTTCTAGCCGTGCTTACAAATTGCTGAAGGGAACTGCTTTAAATTTTATTTTTACCCCCATCCTGCTGCGGGACTTGTCAAGCAACTACATTTTATCCGGCATAAATCCTTGTTCATTGATTACCAAGTAGTTTCTCAGATCAATTTTGGCACCGAGCCGTCTAAGGATGTCGTCGCCGATGATTGGTACGGTTGTCTCCTCCACGATGAACATAGCATGGCTGAGGAGCGCTTCCCCTATCCTGATTCACGATCGCTGTGTGCCCATCATCGTCAAACGACGTCCACCGACGGTCTGCATCACGATCGAAGACTGAGCTCCTGGAACTCCTTCGAACCTCTTCTTAATGGACATGCCCGCTGCTGTATCCATTATGGCTCAGACGGACACAACTTCAATAGTCACCTTGACGACCAGTACACGCCACCTACTTGGCCACGATAGAGAGAAACAATGGTACCAAGTGCAGTTGGTGCACGACATATCCACATCACCCATCTAACTGCATCGAAAACAGCAGCGAGTGTTCCGGATTCCATGTTCATAGTGTTGTGAAATCTCTCTCGGAGTTTCCTTCGACAACAGCTTCTCCACAATTCCGGGATGTTGGTTTACTCTTTGTTCCAACTCCGAGTGCTGAAGTCTCCTCATTATCACTCGCTCCGAAAAATTCGGGGCAACCGTCACCAGATCCTCCGCTCTGCTTTCTCCAATCATCACTGCCAATTTCACCTTGTCATGGAGTGGGTGCGTCAGGCTTCGCACATATTGCTGTTAGAGTAGCTGTTCTCTTGCGTAACCATCCAACTCGGGAAGGCCAATCGCCAGATACCTGTCCAACTGCTGGAAAAACACCATCAAATCCTCCTGTTCCTCCCATCTGGCTAAGTGAAATTGCTGCAGTGTTCATTGTCTATCGCCCTCCTTTTCTAATTCTGCACAAAATGCAGCTGTCATCTCAGCGAACGAACAGCCGGCATGGGCCTTACGAGTAAGCCAATACACCGTCTTTGCTCTTCCCTTCAACGGGGTGCACAAAGCCGGTAGCAATTTGGCGTCATCTATCACCACGTTGCATGCAGCGATGGCTTCAAATTCATCGACTCATGTCCCACGTCTCCATGGGCGAATTGCGCTGGCCAGGGTAGCTATATCCTGATAGATCACCGCACTAGTGTAGCGTGAAAGATGGGGAAGGGGGGCAAAAGATGTATGGCCAAAACAATGTACAACTGACAATTCACAAACACGTACATATATGAACCGTCTCCCTCCCACGACACAACGCGGATGAGTATTTGTGTGACGCGTTATTCCAGATGCCTCCGAGCTTGAGCTTTGAAACAAACCCTCCAAGTTTCCATCCCGTATCTTCGCTTTGCTATATCCGATTCTGGCCAACCATGTGTCGTTCGAAAGATCACGATTTGCTCTCCCGTGTCCGCAGGACTCGGCCCGCATTCACTTCTGTGGGTTTCGCTAGCGGCATATTTGTCTGATTCATTGCGTTCTCGACGAATACTTCCTCCGTTGTTCTAGGCCCAGACTCGTTACCAGATTCTGCTCGTGATCCGCTACCGACTCGATCCGCGAGGCTCGTAGAACCTTGTCTCCCTCATCCATTACGCCCGTTGGTACTTCCTTACTATCCCATTTTAGTTTTCTTTCTGGTCCACATGTCCTCTTTGGCTTCCGAAGTCCCTACAATAAGTGGAAGGTTAACATTGCTTTAACTGACTATCCTGTTGGCCGGGGTAGCATAGTTTGGTCCAAAAATTGCGCGAAATTGCTTTTACTTCGTTAGCAGTGTGAAAAGTCGTCCCTAATGCATTTTGTGAAATTTCTGAAAAGCGAGGACGGTAGCCAATACTTACTTGTCAATCTGACGGTAATTTTTTCACATGCAGTAGGAGCTTATACAGCGTGTGCGACAGCTTTTTTGTACCATCCGGAAAATGGTGGGAAGTAACTGCTTTAATTGCTTAGCCGGTAGAAGCTGTGGCCACGAAAATGTCCAGCCTCGAGCCATAGTGATTAGGCAGTAGATCCGACTTGGGCAGTTGCGTTAACTTCTCGAATGATTGCTGGTACTGATTAGGCCATTTACATTGGATTTCCTTCATCCGCGCTGTGTTCAATGGATGACGTAAATGATGCATCTACAGCAACAATTCACCCTAGTGGCTCAACACATCTAATTATTTTTTTGGTATAATATTCAACGGAATATTCATAGATAGAGGAGCTTAATCTACTCATTGTTCACTTATGGATGGTAATAGGAAACAAAGACATGGCAAATAGCCGTTACAGTCCCATCGATGTAGCCAACAATGAAAAAAAGAAAATTAGTCAATAAAGTAGGGAGTATATTTAGGTTTGCATCGAATGCTAGCTTGTGGTACCTTCCCTGTCCGCACCTATGGACAGCCAGAAGTCGCCTTTACATGGGTTTGGGTCGCTCGTAGAAGAGAGAAAAAAATAAGAAAAACGCCAAAAGCTTACTGTGTTCAAAAGGAAACGGAACTTTTGAGATAACATGCCAACTGAGAGAGAGAGAGCCTGTTGCGGCTACTCAGGGCACGTAGAGGCTTGCTTAGACAAACAGATTGTCTCCTGTCAGCTTTCGTTCTAACCGTTAGTTGGTGTATGCTCAGTAGCCACGGCGCACTAACTCTGACCTTTGGCGTGCTATTCCTAAACTTCGACATCTTGTTGAACACAGTAGTGTGCCTACATGTCTCATGACATATTATAATGCGTCATTTTCCCCAGCGGCCTTTGCCTATAAGTCTGCATTTAAACAAAATCAAACTATCACCCAACTCGAGTGACAGTATTTTTAGGTCCCTGACCCAATCAGTAAAACAGCTTTGGGATGAATTTCGGTCACTCAAAGAGGTTCTCTGTAGCCATACGGTTCCAGTATTGTGTTATTACCGTTAGGGAATCGATTACCGCGGAGTGCACACGGCATTTACAATCAACGCATCTACTGCGTAGGTTAGGTTTGTACGGGAAAAATAATTCCTGCGTGACGGGAATTCCTCCGAAATGTGTATTACTGGGACTGTTAGGGGCACAAAATGGCTCCAACCGGGCGTTCCAGCGGTTGATCCAACGGTGAGTTTTCGGTCACTCGTGTTATACGGGCTACTTTCTGATAATGACTAAGTATTTGGTAATAGTAAAGGTTCATTAGTTCTGATGGAACCTAGCACAAAGAACATGGGGAGAGCAGAATAAGTTATGGTTTCGGCAGCATGCGTCTAGTGGTGGAATGAACGGAATAAGCAGAAAAGAAGTCGGAATTCCGAGTGCTTACTGTCACCATGACACCAATCAAATTTTGAGCGAGGCGCAAAGAAGAGTTAATATAAATGGAAAGTGGTCGATTAGGCCGAGTAGCACAACATATTTGCGTTGCGTGCGTTGCAGCTGGTAAATCAAATTCCACACTAGGAATTGCGAAAAGCACGTTTTGTGTCATAATTCGACGAAGTGCCGAATTATGTACTCCAATGAGCTTCAAGTCTTTTGCTATTAAAGCACCGTAGACGTTGCAAAAACAAACGTTCTCAAGATTTGGTAAACATTCAACGGTACTTTGTGTTGTGTAAAGCATGCCTTGCCAGTTGCACGAAATCAGTATGTGAATACAGAGGATGCATCATTAGCTCGATTTCTTGGAACATATTTGGAGCTGATCGGGAAGTTATCATTTCAGCAAAGTTGGTAGACCACCGGTTAATATATTTATAGTCATACACAACGTTTCGCTTTTGTTTCAAAAGCGAAACGTTGTGTACCACCATCTACATCTACATTCATGCCGCGAAATTAAGCGATAATGTTGCCCATTAAAGAGTACGAGTCGTATCATTTAATATATGTGTATCGTCAGGTAAGCTTTTGAAATGCGATACTTTGGGGGGGGGGCGGTAACTACGTGTCCTGGGATGCATTCATTGTTGTCAATCACAGTGAGAAAAAAGCACCGACATTCTAATGGCCAACATAAACTGATGGCCCCTCAGACATCTGTTTTCGCTGTCTCAAAAAATGGACACAATCGCTGTTTGTATTTCTCAAGATACACTAACATGAAAAGGTCCCATAGAGGACGAAAAAGCTCTGTATATTCTAACAGTATTCAGCCTGAGTTTGTAGAGAAGATGGGCCAAACCTCTGACGTCCTCTGCCAATCTACTTTTGCCAAATCGGTCAAGATGAAATGGTGCTTTTGGCAGGGCTGTCACGCTTGTATAGAGTATTCCACGTTCATCTTCAGGTAGGCACCAAGCATTCCGAAAACATTTAGCAGTCTACTTTTCCGAACACCCTTTGCAATTGGCCAGTATCGGCTTGCTTTCTTCGACGCTTTTTTTATCCGACACAAACAGCCAAGATTTGCTTGCACTAGCGCTCCCAACTTGCTCTTATGGGCTGTGCACCGCAACAATTTGCCCTTGGATACGTTGAACTGGATTATGTATTCTGATGACAAGTGTAAGCTATTTTCAGGTGGCCTTGCAGTGCAGTGTTTGCCATTGTGGCGATAGCATACTAGATCATAAGTGAAGAGTAGAAAAAGTAAAGAGGGCTTACTCAAGAAACAGTTTAAGACTAGGAACAGGCCTCGTTCGGTTACCGGAAATTGTGGTACAGCGCAGTGCAATCATTTGGTCTGGTAGAGTGTTGCAAACGCTAACCTACAGATGGCTTCAAACTGAGAAAGTTACCTACACAACCTGGAACGAAACAACAGATTTCATAATTTTGAGAAATAAAGTGCCATAATTTAAACGTCGCAAAAGTGTAAGTCTTTTTAAGGGTAGAAAGGGTTTGAACTTGTATAGTTAAATGTTGACGACCTGTGCACATCAACAAGGGTTTGTTTAGCGACAAGTACTTGCGCTTCCGCATAGGTTTCTAAGCTTTCATCTGCTATTGTTAGCTATGGCTTGGAACGGACGGCCTAATGTTTGTAAACGTTTCGGCATTACGAAGCCCAGTTCCCGGAAATAAGGCAACTGGAGAACAGTTCCTCTGTGTTCGCTGGAAAACGCTTTAGCCGATCATAATGCGATACGCATTATGCATCCTGAAAGCTATGGGAGTCAGTTCTGTCCAAATTTGGCTGATTCGTTGCTTTAGTGGATTACTATATACTGCACTCCTAGGTGTTCATGATAGCATGACACAGCAGTGAAGGGTAGCCTTCCAATGGCTAATTTCTAGAGTAGATTCATTTAACTATCTGAGCTACCCTACGTGTTGCTTGCAAGTTCTTTTGTGTTCAATAAGAGCATAATTGTGACAAAACTGCGATGGCAAATTCCACAAGCGTGGCCGGGGTTTGAGATGACAAGAAATATTATCTTAATCGAAGAGACTGCCTAAGTTCCCGATAAAGAAATCTCAGTTAGTCCAACGTATCAAAGCAACTGACAGCATGTATGCTCAAGTCTCCGAGGTTACTTTGAAGCTCACATCCAGACCATATTGGGGAAAATGAGGGACACCGCTTAATTGAGTGAGGTTCAGTTCCAGGGCAATATTTTAACAAATGGATACACACTGAAGATGAAAACTGTTACCGTCAAAGTCTAGAACCACTACGGTAGAATTGGAGTTGAGACCGCGCAAAGCAGTTACGTCATCGTGTTCCATTAGATGGCTAACAGAACTTGTATCAGGAAAACCTACCACAGCATCCACTTCTATTGTTGCGGCTTATGCAAGCCGGGAAGCGATAGAATGCACTCAATTTACCCGAATAATGTTGGCTAATCCATCTCGGTGTTGCATCTAGTCGACACAAACGTCAAGTAAGAATCATACTACGCATTGTGAAAATCCGTTACCATCTGAGTAGTACAAAGTAGATAAGAACGGTGGGTTGAAATTGCACTTCCTCTCAATTTGATCACCAGTAGAACGGTAATATATTGAGGTTTACTTTTAATAGGGCCCGCAAATCAGGCAGTCTAAGTGGCATAACTAACCCTAGACTTCACTATGATGTTGAAAGCCAGTTTTCCACAAATTTTAACATATTCGTGGCAGGACTGATATGTTGACACATTACCGATAGCAGTTTTGGGGCTGAAAATTTAAAACACCAGCTGCACTACCAGGCTACTGTGAAGGTTACATATGTGCCACGCTCTTCCATAAGCACGCAACTTGATTGGCGTATGAAACGTTAAAGAGGATACGCAGCAGCTGTTAACTGAATATACTACAGCTATTTAGTTTAATTGCAGTTGAGAGGCAGAGCATGGAATTGTTGGGAATCTGGTCAGAAGGCAGGTGCACATACTGTCTAGCGCTAAGGCAGAGATTTTGCACTGTTATCTCATTTGTTCCAGCCTCGTTCTCTATCCAAAAAGGCCGCAAATAAATGCTGTTGATTTAGTCCAATCTAGGTGTACTAAATGCACCCTGTGCCACAGCGATGACTGGCAGGAAAAATTGCAAAGTTCACGCTAAACCAGTTTACACGCATGAGAGTGCATTGTATCAAGCTTCTGGTGGCACATTTGCGAAATCACGTACAGTACTTTCAAGTTAGCGAGACTGAACACCGTTTAACGTCGTTGACAATCTCACTGGTCATGGGACGTAAACCAATGGGACACCGGTTGGAAGCCCACAGTATAAGCGACAGAAAGTCCAATGAAAGTGGTCGAGCACCACCTTCTGTTCTCTTTTGGTGCCTATCTGAAGGAAACCTCGAAGATTGGTCTCCAAACTGAAACCGTCAAATGTGCAAATTGTGATAACTGTCTAAGAAAGCGATCCTAGCTACCACATGCTCCAAAGCTTAAGACGTAACCAGTGCGGAAAGACATACTCTCCAGCACATGAAGCCGTCTATAGTGATTGCTAGCGGCTACCTGATGGTGGCTTATTCAGCGGCCTAACCACGGTGGCGTAGACAGGTAATCTTCTAACTGGTATTCTGCAGATCAGCAATGGCTGCTAGGCGGTTAGACAATTGTGTGCGATTGTTATTGCGTCGACCATGGGGACATTGTTTCCATTGAAGTTGGTTGACCAACCTGAAGCTGAACAACGAAAATGCTAAGTTAGCTTACTTCGATCACAGTTGATGACTCAACAAAGAGGATTGCAAGTGTGGCGTTGACACGACGTTAGTGAGTGTTCGTTTGTCTTCATACCCATAGGCGACTTTGTTAATCAGTTATCACTTCAGTGTCTTCATGTATGGCGTTATGTAAAGGTCATAGGAATCTGTGTATTCATAGGATAATTACGCTTCACTTCCATATGATCGCCCATACATGTTGAGACGCTTTGACAGGTGGCTCTCCAAATGGAACCATTAGAAGCACAGTCAATGCAGATGGAACCTCCCTATTACGTCCATGGACTGGTATGCTATCCTCATGAAATCGGCATTACTCAACAAAGAAGCACCTACAATGACTACGGTGTTTATACATGCCACACCGTCCTGTTAGAAAGAACGCAAGACTTATAGTTAGTGGCGACGCAGGCATTTTACCCTGGTAATTCAGGTGAGTAGTTGGAACAGACAAACACTGTTGTCTCACCCGCGGGCGTTCCTACAATGTATTTGCAATTCTTTACAAAGGCAACCGCGCCCACTAAGCCTGCTATGGACCATTGTTTCACCTAGTCTTAGAAGCAGTCATGTGTGCACACCGTGACACAGATTGTTATCGACTTGGCAACTACTCGGAAAGATTTTGGCATTGTATACGCATAGTAAGCATAGAGTTTGGAGCAATTTTCCTCCTTCAACAATGCCTCCGGTTTTACCTACTTTCCAATGACAAAATCTTTCCGAGTAGTTGCCAAGTCGATAACAATCTGTGTCACGGTGTGCACACATGACTGCTTCTAAGACTAGGTGAAACAATGGTCCATAGCAGGCTTAGTGGGCGCGGTTGCCTTTGTAAAGAATTGCAAATACATTGTAGGAACGCCCGCGGGTGAGACAACAGTGTTTGTCTGTTCCAACTACTCACCTGAATTACCAGGGTAAAATGCCTGCGTCGCCACTAACTATAAGTCTTGCGTTCTTTCTAACAGGACGGTGTGGCATGTATAAACACCGTAGTCATTGTAGGTGCTTCTTTGTTGAGTAATGCCGATTTCATGAGGATAGCATACCAGTCCATGGACGTAATAGGGAGGTTCCATCTGCATTGACTGTGCTTCTAATGGTTCCATTTGGAGAGCCACCTGTCAAAGCGTCTCAACACGTATGGGCGATCATATGAAAGTGAAGCCTAATTATCCTATGAATACACAGATTCCTATGACCTTTACATAACGCCATACATGAAGACACTGAAGTGATAACTGATTAACAAAGTCGCCTATGGGTATGAAGACAAACGAACACTCACTAACGTCGTGTCAACGCCACACTTGCAATCCTCTTTGTTGAGTCATCAACTGTGATCGAATTAAGCTAACTTAGCATTTTCGTTGTTCAGCTTCAGGTTGGTCAACCAACTTCAATGGAAACAATGTCCCCATGGTCGACGCAATAACAATCGCACACAATTGTCTAACCGCCTAGCAGCCATTGCTGATCTGCAGAATACCAGTTAGAAGATTACCTGTCGACGCCACCATGGTTAGGCCGCTGAATAAGCCACCATCAGGTAGCTGCTAGCAATCACTATAGACGGCTTCATGTGCTGGAGAGTATGTCTTTCCGCACTGGTTACGTCTTAAGCTTCGGATCATGTGGTAGATAGGCGATTTCGAAAATGTGCAACGCGAAAAGCTTGGTACAATGAAGTATCATGCGTGCAAAATGGTATAGTTATCTTGGAAGTAAGTGGCCGTAAGCAAGCTGAGTTTAACCACTTGAAATATGCTCGGAACCGATAGAAAACTCATGGTTTCCGAAAGATTATAAAAGACATAAAATTGGAGGGCAACATCTCCCTTATGACATAAAAGCTTTGTCAGGCTAAAAGAACCAGCGGGTGAGTGATGTGGCATTTATAGCAAACTGGTACAACTAAAATGGTAATCACGTTACGGACCAAGATTTCACTTTAAGTGACACATTAGGGGTGGCAAGATCCCAGGTGGTTTGTTGTAAGATGTCATCACTCGCAAGCCTCTATCAGCGATGCAGATAGGACTGGTTGGATGTTCGTGCTCTACCATTGATCCGTCCGATGACGCGCATCAGACTGGCCTGGTTAAGACAGTTCGCCACGCATTTGATAACCACTCCATCCACCCAGTTTATGAAGCTGCTAGATTTGGCAGTTTAAAACACCTCAGCACTCAGCCCTTGAGGTGTGTATCACAAATCCTCTCAATAATTTTGACACCATCCAAGTCGATTTCATGCCCTGCGTCTAATGTGGGTATCGCCACTACCGAACTCCTCAGTACAGCTCTGTATACAATCTCGTTCCTTGGTGACCGTGACATGCGTCACTTATGTTCTGTTAACCACGTGCGCAGTTCTCCGATGGTTCGGTATATGTATACGTGTACACAGTCCTTGCAGTGAATCTTGTTGACGCAACTGTTCGTCCTGTCTGCACGAAGTGAATTCTTCAAATTCATTGGTGTCTAACTGAGTATATAATCCTTCTGGTAAATCGCCCTTATTTTTTCCTTGTTTACTAACCTTCGAATTGCCTTTGAAGTTCACTCTTTCTAAGGAATACATACCGTTCAAATCGCCTCCGTGGTACGCTGTGGATGTATGTTTAGAATCATTCGAAAAATGGTGTTTTACCAATCGGTTCGGATATCAACAATCCAGCGTTTGATTGATTGCTTTCTTCCGAGCGGCCTCCGTGCAAAGTGTTTGGGCTCTGTAAAACATAGATGAGGTAATTCTGTAGATCGGAAATGCGTAGTTTATTGGAGATAGGATTCACATTCACTATAAGTAAATCTAAGAGAAGTTATTCTTAGCTTTGCGACTGCGTTTATGAGATTACCTACCCCAAAGGCGGAGAATATTTCTGCATAGCTTGTAAACAGTATTAAAGTTCAGCAGCCGGCGGAGCCGTATCTTGCACCACAGGAATGTGTTGCAGTGGTGGCACTGTAGTATGCTGATAAGAACCAAACCACAGTGATTATGAACAAGTCGGATTATTTGGAACTTAATAGAAGAACATTTGTTAATGGTACCATATAGGGTCGTTTACAACAAAACGGTCACGTTAGGGATGTAATAGAACAAGTCGTTAGTTGGTAATTACTTGGGGAACGTGGATAAGGATCTAGGGTCGGGTAAATGATACAACATACACTCGAAAGCAACGTCTTAACTGAGGGCGTTTGGTTTGGCGAAGGTTCATATCCCTGAGGTACCACCGGGCCAGTTTTAAATGACAGAGGTTCCCCGACGCACGAATTACCTAGATATCTTGCTAGCCTATTGCAGCCGTTGATAAAAAGAACGACTAAGTAAAGATGTTTTATCAGTTAGTAAGAAAGGTGTCGAATATTTCCACTGAAATAGATCCAATGATGATCAGTTTCGATGTTAGTTCGCTTTTCATAAACGTGCCTAAAGACGACATGTTGGCGATAGCGAGACGCCGTCTAAATGAGGTCAACTGCCTTGGAGAGCGGACGAAGCTTACGATGCCTCAAATAATCGAGAGAATGACACTGTCTTATCATGCCTTAGTTCACGTTCCAATCGAGGCTCTACACTCAGAAACAAAGTTTTGCCATACAACGGCCAATATCACATGTTTGCAAATTTCTACATGGAAGGGTTTTAAAGGGTGGCGTTGATCAAATGTAAAAGCACGCCACAAATTTGTTGGCACTTGGTGGAGGACACATTTGTGGTCATCAAACGCGATAAGAATGATGTGTTTCTGGGTCATCTGAACTCCCTTAATGTGGCTAGAATCTTCACGATGGAATCGGAAGCACGCAACGGTACATTGTCATCCCTTGACTGTTTGGTTCATAAGGAGGTGGGCAATAAAAAGAAAGACAATACTCCGTAAACCGACGGAGACAGATGAGCTACACAACCACGGTTCAGGTCATCCGAAACATTTGTATGCTGGAATTGTCTCATTTATTTTATTATAGATACTAGACCCTGTGCAAAATGGCATAGGATTGTAGTGAACTTGAAGAAATATATATATATATATATATATATACCCATATTTCATAACTGCATTTCATGGTCGTTTTTACCTTTTCGCTGTCTACTTGTTTAACTGCGTGCACGTCCGCTTTCACTTTGCTCTTGTGATTCCCGGGTTATACGTTCCTCACCCTTGCTGATTCGCTCTCCATTCCTTGTAGCCTGTTTAATCTATGTAGTTCCAAGCCGCCTTTATTTTCCTTAGCGCTCCGTATGTGGCGAGTATCTTAAGTGTCATCGTTTTCGACTAGTATCAAAGGTGTCACCCAACAATTGGTGACCACTGCTCGGAACACGCCATCCGCCACATTGCTTTTTCACATCGGTGTACTCGTTCCCGGTGCTTTGTGATTCCTTACTCACTAGTCGTGTTTCCATCCGAAATACATATTGATGCACTTTTTGCAATGAGTGATCTAGAGAATAAGCCACTCCCGTGCATTGTTAATGACGTGGAGTTATTCTCTCCACCATTTCGGAGAACGATCCTTTGCTATGGTTGGGCACCCGAAATCCACTTTTCTCAGTTGTAGTATTTCTTCTGATTGAGCTAGGTACCGTCAACTCCTATCTCCGCTTCCTCATGCTATATCTGCGACGCTGAGAGATGTCATATCTTGCTCTCGTTTAAATCGCAGTATGAGACTCTCAAGCAGGACATCACCGACCAAATCAAATCTTCCGATAAGGTCCAATTACCGCAAATATTTGGGGATCTATAACAAGGAGATAGAATGACTTCAGGTTTGTTACGCGAAATGCAACAGCTCCTGGGCCCATCCAACATGGACACAGAGATTCTCAGAGAAATGAGGGCGCAACGCCTACCCGAAGACACACAGGCCTCCACAAAGAGATATGCACCCTATCACTGGCAGCAATTGCAGGCTTAGTCGACCGCAACATCGACCAATGCCATGCAGCAAGGAATCCAAGAGTACGCACTCGACTTAGCACCGTCGCCGACACAAGGACACCAGCCACTAGTGAGACATCCGCAATAAATGCCTTTTCATCACAAAAGTGTCGCCTCAGCGGCAAATGTAGAAGCCCACCCTAGACGGTAAGCATCACACCGTCGCACGAAACCTAACGCTCCAGGTAACTGCGTTTATCATTTTCGTCGTGGTGATAGAGCCCGTAAGTGCAAACAACCATGCAGTTTCTCCGCCGCGAAGCAAGGGAACTACAAGGCCGGCCTGTAATGGCGACTAACGGTGTTGGTAAAAGCAAAAGTTATCCCATCTACAAATGGGATTGTTATTCCGAGGCCCACTTCTTACACGACACTGAGGTGGAAACCAGCGCCATTAACCCCTATCTCAGGTGAGCGGACCACTTCTTTGACGACGAGCCTAACTGTTACTAATGGGACACCAATAGACACCTACCATCATTTGTTGATTACACTGAACGTAGGCCTTCGGCGAACGTTCCGCTGGGTATTCACCGTTGCCGCAGCCCCATTTGCTATCATCGGCACAGAGTTTTCCAGGCATTTCGATCAACGCAAAAGACTAGCTAGAAGTTGGTCCTGCAACACATCACGAAAAGACTGGGCCTTAACTGGCTGCGTTAGATGTTGCGCCACCATGAACCATGGAGCAATGCTGGGTGATTCTTTTCGCACCTTCAGAGCGACTTATACCAGCCTGGTCAATGATCAGAGGTCTGACGAACTCAATTTCTTGGCCCTTCAGATTGGGTGTTGGAGTGAGGGTGGCTCCTTACTCCACAACACGGACTCTCTGTAACCCAGTACCAAAACCTTGCTGCTTTGCCAGGTTTTGAACCAGAGGATTTGGTTGAGAACCATAACCGTTCTCCTATCTAGGTCTGAGCAAGCTTTTACGAACCTGAGTTGTCAGCGGAATTCTTTATTGTTTCAAACATAGTTTTTACTAGGTGCATCTGCTCTGACCAAGGAAATATCCGCTCATCTTCGCACTCCTTGTTGTACGTTGCGTGGCGCGGGGGTTACTTATCGTTCCCGCAACAGAACATGGCATGCAGGATAAAAGCAAATCTGCTTTTGGGATTACTCAAAGTGTTTTGGAATTCCGTTTCGATTTCGTACATGTTTGTGAATAAAACGCCCGTTTGCCACCTAGGATGGGAAACATACGTATTATCGGATACAACAAAGTTCACAAATCACTGAAACGGACTGATACTTTGTTCGTTAACTTAGCCGTGCGGTCGCAAAATACTGCCCTCCTGCGTTATTCGCCTCCAAATTTTTGGATTTATTCTCACAGGGACCTACGTGCCATCATTCGATTTGGCTCCGCGAGCTCCTCATACCACTGTTCATTTATTGGACCTATCATTCACGGATCACCAACAAACTGTGCTCTTGGAACTTTGAAGTCAACCGTATTTGAAGCTTATCGGATGTTTTATTTTTCCTCTCGTCGCATAAGAACACTTGTGGTCTTATTTTAAAGATCTTTTTGAGAGTCACCCGATCAGCTTACTACCATTCCTTCAAGTCGTTCTAAAAAGCGATAGTCGCCAATTTGACCCGCCCTTGGAACTGCAACTGTCGTCAGTAGACAGTATTTTCCAAGTCATCTTGCTTTGCCTCAGTCGCTTTGTCTCGCACCGCTGTCTACCCTCTACCGTCTGGATCGATAGCACGCAAATCACCTGGACCTGCTGACGTCAAACCAGCGCCGATCGCCACGCAGCGGTGCGTCAGTATCCCCATCCTCTACCTACCCCTACTGAGAACATGGCTCGTATGAAAAGCAAATGCGAGTCATGTGCCAAAGTGATAAAAAGTGGTCTGGTATGTACCATGTGTTTGAAAACCTATCACACTACCTGCCTTGGGAAGGGGTCGACGGAAGCAAACACCGCAGAGACGCCTTGTTTCTGCCAAGTGTGTAAGTCTATTCCATTTGTTAGCTGTCTATCTGTGCTACTGAAGAGGTGTGAAAGACTAACCGAAGCGGTCGTGCAACAGGTGAGCGCCAGAGTTACACCCATGGGAGGAAACGGACCTGCACTTGTGAGTGAAAATAACACCCCGAACTCCCTAATCAGGCCGAAGAAGCGAGCCAGACGTCCCAACCCAACCCCAACGACTCAGCCTCCAGCAGTATCAACTGCACTCTCTCTCCCTCCTATAAGTAAAAACAGTGCCTGCAGCGCGCCTGCCTTAACTTCTGTACTGTGTGCTGCACCTAGTAGTCTGTTCGCTACACTCGAGACTGTAGGCTACAGTCAACCAGCAATAGTGAACAAACCGGCAACCTACGCATCGGTTGCCGCCCAGCAAACACCGGAAAGAGCACCGGTAACCCTTGTTCCCGAACTAGAGAAAACAAAACTGTCGCAGCACGGATGGCACACACCAATGCCGTTCACAAATTCAACGAAAACACCAGATACTAAGCCTCAAAATCCAAAACCAGTAGCCACCAGGCGCAACCATGGTGCCCTAAACATTGTATGCACTAATGTCCCCGAATCCAAATCCAATACAATTAAGGGTAAGTTGACGGACGAACGAACGAAAGCAGTGGGGTTCCATCTGTACGTCGATCGGAGTCCATGCCAATCCCACGAAAGTAAGAAGAATCTCGCGCCACCCAAACGCGTTGCACTACGGCGAACCCCGGTTACTTCGGGTAACACTAAACTCGGTGGACGAGACTGTGGCCGTTCTGCTGTCTGCGAATCGTCTCCGCAACGACTCATGTGGAGTGCGCATACTACCCGAAATCCCGTGGAAAGAACTTTCAGGGGATCCCGCTAACAAAGATAGGTACAGAAAAAGTCAAGATAAGAAAACAGTGGTTGCTCACGATGTTCCTGAGCTTACTGACTCCTCATCCGACGATGCCCAGATGCATGACCGCGAGCAATGGCACTACATCCGGGAGGTTCTTTCTCTCGAAAATGTGGTGGTCACCTCGTTGACAAGGATCCCCATATCACCAAACTATAAAGGATGCGGTTCCAGGCTCTTAAAACTTGTATTACAGCCTGAACAATTGGCACAAACACTATTAGCGTACTGGATTAAATCCCGTTGCAGATTGCCAACGGAAATTCGTCTGAAAGCAGCAAGAACACTAACACCTTTTAAGGACGATTCAGTAGAGGCACAGCTCATAGTAGATCGCCAGCTGCAGGACCTGACTCGGGGACGGTTTCAAGAGTAGCCATACTATCTGGTGGGGCACAGCAGGGCACGAGCAAACACTGGGATTCGGAGCATCTGATACCTGCTTATATATCAAATACTTCTCGAGAGTATGCAATCCATCCAAAAAACGATTAGTCGCCGACCCTTTAATGGTCGGCGTAAACTCATTTGCTTCATCCATCCATCCAGTCGCCGGCCACTCACTGGTCGGCGAAACTTCACGTATGAGTTGTACAACTTCTGAAACATTGATTAAATCTGAGAAACTTTCATGTATGTACACCAACGCCCAAGGGCTCCTCAGTAAAATTAACGAACTTCGACTACGTCAGGTTGCGAATGCTTGGGACCTAATTTATATTACCGAAACTTGGTTACATCAAGAGGTGACTGATGCTGAGGTTAAGATAGCCGGAATGTCACTCATCCGGAACGACCGCCCCAGCAGAGGAGGTGTGGTCCTACTCTACTACCGCAGCGGTCTACAATGTACAATAGTTGAGGACCTGGAAACACACGTTACCGACTCACTCTGGTGCCGTCTCTGACTGAGACACAACGACACATGTCTCATAGCTATCGTTTACCGTCCCCCAACGTCCACTCCGGAAATGGATTCCTGCTTGATCCGTGGCCTAAACAGAGTAACACGCACTAGGTACAGCCACATTCTCATCTCCGGGGACTTCAAGCTACACAATCTGGAGGTTTCGGCATCGCCCAGTGAGCAGTTCAAAGCAGACTTGCAGGAACTGATCGCTAATATTCCTTTGTACAATCATGTCACCACGCCCACTAGATTCAGGACAGCAAACAACCCGTCCATATTGGACCTTGTGCTGACAAATGAAGAGCTCATGATTGACAAGTTATTGATGGATAGTCCATTAGGTCTCAGTGACCATGTAGTAATAACTTTGGAATATGTGTGTTATGCAGAGTATCCATCTAAACACTCGGAACTAACTCATACAATCACACGCTACCACGTATTGAAAGAACTCGCCGACGCAGCTGCTTGGGAATTCTCAAACAAAAGTCCCCTTGACAACGTTTGGGCAGAGTTCGTTAATAAACTCAGCGACATCCTCAACAAAGCATCAGAGACCAAACCCCATCGTTCCGCGAAAATGCCTTCAATTATAAGGAGTAGGACTCGCAAATGCCTGGCGATAAGGGATGTAGCATGGCGTGCCTACAAGATTAACCCAGACTCAGAGACTTGGGGAAATTTCCTGACCCATCGCAAAGGTCCGAAAAAGCAGCTAATGCCCTGCGGCTGCAATACGCCCCAATTTTTGAACTCGCAACATCTACCTGTCCCATAATATCAAACTCCTTACCGGCACCTTTGTTTACAAATGTAATTTTCAACCCATCAATTGTGCTAAGGAAGTTACTCTCACTGAGTGAGCATAGTTCTCCAGGAGCAGACAACATCCGCCCGTAGGCACTGAAGGCTGTGGCCACCAAGCTAGCTGAACCACTGTCACAGTTCTTTCAAAGGTGCTTTGATGAACAGCAAGTCCCCACTATGTGGAAGTGTGGCATTATAACCCCTATTTTTAAAGGCGGTAGCCGTTCCGATCCTGCAAACTATCGTCCAGTGACTCTACTCCCTGTGCTCGCGAAGGTGATGGAAGCAGTCATCGCTGAGGCTTTAATGGACTGCCTGGAAAAATGCAACATTTTGGTACCGGAACAGCATGGCTTCCGTCAACACCGGTCATGCACCACCAACCTACTTATTGCACGAGGTAGTTGGACGGAAGTGGCCGATGATGGGGTTGGAGTCGACGTCATCTATCTGGACTTCTTCAAAGCTTTCGACCGCCTTGATCACCGCATCCTACTCCAAAGACTACAAAGTTACGGAATCGGAGATCCTGTACTTGGTTGGATTGGCAACTTCCTTTACCAATGAAAGCTTCAAGTACGTGTTAGGGGATCACTTTCTAACCCAATTGAGGTGGAATGTGGTGTCCCACAAGGCTCAGTGCTGGGACCGCGTTTATTCCTGGTGTTTATCAAGGACCTGGCAAGAGTCATCTCCTCAAACTTCCTGCTTTTCGCCGATGACGTCAAGATATGGCGGGCGATTAGTAACAAGGCAGATCAGGATCTGCTCCAACATGACCTAGATTGCATTTACGAATGGTCAAAGATGAACAAGCTTCAATTGAACACAGCTAAGTGCAAAGTGATGCATCTGCGTCACCAGCCGGTGAGCGCTTACAAAATTGGAGACCACATCTTAGCGAAGGTTTCTCAGGAACGTGACCTGGGTATATCGGTACAGGAAGATCTCGGGTGTTCAAAACAAGCAGAGAAGGCGAGGAGAACCGGAAATCAACACTTCGGCCTTCTTCGCAGAGCCTTCGGTCGGTTTGAACCATCAATATTTCCCCAAATGCTTAACGTCTACGTGCGACCTCACGTAGAATATGCTATTCAGGCGTGGCAGCCGTGGCAGAAACAGGATCTCGTTGCTTTCGAGACTCTTGAACGACAGGCAACCAAGAACGTTAGGGGCCTCTTTCATCTGCCCTATCAGCTTAGACTGAAATCTAAGAATGTACAGCAGTCGATATCGGCTTTTGCGGGGGATCTCATAATGGTTCACCAAATTCTGAAGAATCCAAACCAAATTTGCCGTCCGCTGTTGGAATTGAACCACAACACTAAACTAAGAGGTCACCCTCTGAAACTGACAATTCATTATAGCCGGCTTGAATGCCGTAGAATTTCTTTTCTCTCCGCGTGTGCCAGCCTTGGAACGCCCTCCCTAATTATATCGTCTCTGCTCCCAATTTGGCGATATTTAAAAGACGTGTTGACGATGCATTGTCTCACTTACATTTCATTTTATTACTTGTTAGCCAGGGGCTACAAAACGCAATCAAACGGTGTCTTGCCAAACGCCTAACCAATGGATTTATGGATTTATACGTTTAATACGCGAACATCTCCGCTATTCCACATAAGTCTATGGTGAGTCCACCACAACGCTTTTCACTTTATTATGCAATTGATTTTCGCAATAATTTCCATCCCACGGGACTTGTTAAGCGATGCTTTTTTACCCGTAATAAACCATTGTTCCATTGATGTTTGATGGATCTATGGGGTCGGTCGGTTGCATGGATTTGAGGCTGGGTAGGCGGAAGTTCAAGGTGAGCATAAGATATGGGTTATCTGGTACTCGGGAAATCACTGCAGGTGCGGATGCTTGTGTGGTAGCAACAACATGATTTGGAAATGGTTCGTCAATGAAGGTCAGTTTTAGACGGTCAATGGACCCCGTTGTTCGCTGATCACTCTGGTCGAAAGTGAATTGCTTCGGAGTTCGTTGCTAAACTCTGAAAGGGCTTGTGTATTAATACGTAGTAACGAATTCAAGCAAAGCACGCACTCAGACCGCAGTTAGGCAAATACAAGCCACAGTACCAAATAGTGTATCGGGCGAAGTACTGCAACATGGCTCACATGACACACGAGTTAAAGTATGAGTGAGACACTATTGGTTGGTCAATAAGAGGCAAATCAATAAGAACGCGGTGTGGCTGAACAAACCAATCAATATCATCGACCGATGTAACATCCTCTCGTCTCTTGGAAAGTCATACTCCGGGAACGTAAAAGTCCAACAGGTTTAGTTAGAGGTTGTGATCTGGGAACTGGTGGGCAGTTTGTTGTTTGCGCCGTATCCGGTATACCGGCAGCTGCGAAAATAGTTTACGTGGATCCTTCGGCACATGAGTCGAAAAGAGTAGGCGCCCGAACTCTGAACTAGCCATAGTCACGGGGCCCGAATCGAAGTGAGCAAGTTCAAATGTCACTCGTTCGTCGATAAGAGTCGACAAAACAACTCAGTTTGCTTATTACGCACTGTAGAAGTCACCACGATTGGTGATGAAACGTTTGCAATGTAACTGTTCAGCTCGGAGAACAGAACAAAATCTGACCAGTATCCTGAGTGGTTTGTTCTACTGTTGCCTGGACTGTGTCAGATATATTTTCCTCATTTTCTCGTGTTTCTACACAACGCTGATGTATGTGGTCTGAATGCCGCCTCAATACGCGACCATTTCACTCTAGGTCAGCCTGGGTGTCATCACTTGTGACTACGGTTGCGGGCTGCCATGACTGTTCATGGGGAAGTCGTGTAGACACAGGATTTCCCGGTTGGAAAACAACATCGTGATCCCTGTCCAACGTAGCTGTCTTGTTTTGTTTCGCTGCTATTTCCGGTCGGAAATTAGGAAATAATAGGTTTAGTGTAGTACGAATTGTTCTACAGAACATCTGTTCTGCGGGATATTTACCCGTGGCTTCTATCGGAGTTATTGTGTAGGCAAAAGTAATCGGTCTAATCGCGTTTGTACGGTTTCCGATAACTGTTTTATCAGACCTCTTTTTACCGTCTGCACCGTCCTTTCGGCTAATCCATTTGACGCAGGATGACGTGGGGCTGTATGCACGTGTTGAATGCCATTGCTTTGCATAAAGCTCTCAAAATGTTTACTGATAAAACAGGACCCATTATCAGTAAAAACGGTTTCAGGTATACCGAAAACCGCAAACGATGCTCGCATCTTTGAAATGGTAGTTTCAGCCGTGGGACGAGACACTTGATAAACATAGATCCATTTCGAATAGGCATCGACTAACAACTGGGAAAATGTTTTGTTCAAAGGACCAAAATAATCTGCATGGATACAATGTCATGGCCTTTCAGGCTAACGCCAAGGGTTTATTGGACCTGGGGATTTATTCGACTGATATCGTTGGTAGAGATAAAATGTTTTCAGGTAGTTTTCAACTTCGGCATCAAAGCTGGGCCACCAGCAATAGACGCTTGCAAGGGCATTCAATCGGCCAACACTTGGATCTCAAGTGTGAAGTTCACTAAGAATGAAGAAGCGCGCTTTCGACAGTGAAACCAAAGGTGCGCCCCAACATAAGCAACCATCGTGTATATACAGTTCAATTTTCCGAAGCCCAAAAGTTTGCAAATCAGCCGGAATTCTATTAGGCCAGCCCAGTTTCACGAAACGGATCAAGGAGGCTAGCTTGGGATCCCGATTGGTCCAGCTACGTCTGACGTCATTTGTCAAAGGGGTGGTGTCGAGGTATTGCATCAAATGAACTGACTCCGCCGGTTCATATATTGGCCACGTGGGTGTCGTGCGCGGTAAACGACTCAGAGCATCAGCCGTATAATTTTTACAGCCATGGATGTAAGATATTTTATGTTCATACGCACTAAAAATTAGGGCCCATCATTGCATTCTAGGTGAACATTTGATGGGTCCCCTTGGATTCACCCAATAAGTATATCAACGGTTTATGGTCACATTAGCTCACAAAAGGACTGCCCAAAATATACTGGTGAAATTTCTTGTGAGTAATTTTTCAGCCGGTTGTAAGGCACGCGAAGCGAAAGCAATCGGATGAACTGTAGCAATCGGCATTTTGTGACACCAAACTGCTCCAACTCTGTGTGGAGAAGCATCACACTGAAAGATCAGAGGCTTTTTTCTATCGCAATGAACTAAAACTGGCCTTGATACCAAACAGATTTTAGCATGGATGCAAGCGGAATGATGCTCATCATTCCACACTCAAGGGGTGTTTTTGTGTAGCAGTGCTTTCAAAGGAGCTAAAATGGTTGATATCCTCGGTTAAAATACGACGATAGTGGGATAAGATTCTTAAAAATGATCGAAATTCATCAGCAATCTTGGGCGTTGTTAACTGCATAATTGGGGATAATTTGTCCTGCGAAAAACGTGCAGACCTGTCCTATCAAGCTTGTAGACAAGAAAAATACAGCTTCGGACAAAAACAAATTTACACATACATATGAGTAGAAGAATTGTAGCGAGTATTTTGTGTTTGTCGCAATCAGCCGACAAGGCAGATAAGTCGACTAGCTCACCGGAAAAGCATTAGACAACTGTTTCGCTGTATTGGGGCTCGTCAGTGGTGCGCATCCTTCGGTCCTCTACGGAGGATCTAACCCATGACTGCTAGCGCCTTGTGCCAAGTAGCCCGCAGTTTATGCCAATGAGCCATGGGGGACGGTAGCCTACCATCACGAATTTTTAACTAACTGCGATATATTCCAACCCATCCTCCACTGCTATGCAAGTACCCGCCACGCAGATGACAGCGTTTGGCCTTCCGATGTCAGAACTTCCCGGTTCCGGCAGCTATGAATCGCCACAGCATTTATGAAATCCATAAGGAGGAGTTTGTATTATTTATGAATAGGAGGATTTTATTAAGAATTTCATGTTCGTCGCAATCAGCCGACAATTCAGATAAGTCAATTACCGCTCCGCAAAGTCACCAGTCTATTGTTTTGCCCTATTGGGATGCATAAGTGGTGTGCATCCTTCGGTCCTCTATGGAGGATAGAATCCATGACTGCTAGTGGCCTGTGCCAACTAACCCGCAGCTTATGCCATTGAGCCATGGGGAACGGTGGCCGACCATCACGAATTGTTAGCTAACTGCGATATAGCTCTACTCATCCTCCACTGCTATGCAGACACCTGATATGCAGATGACCTCGGTTGGCCTTTCGGTGTCAGGACCTCCCGGTTACAGCATCTACGTATCGACAAAGCATTTGGGTCGGATGGGGCTATATTGCAGTTAGCTAACAAATCTTTGTGGTCGGCTACCGTCCCCCATGGATCAGTGGCATAAGCTGCGGGCTAGTTGGCAAAGGGCACTGCTAGTCATGGATTCGATCCCCCGTAGAGACCATAAGGATGCGCACCAGTGACGAGCCTCAGTAAGGCGAAACGGCCGTCTGGTGTTTTCTGGAGCAGTAGTTGGCTTAGCTGAATTGTCGGCTGACTGCGACGAACAGAAATTACATTTAGATTTCTATATTTTCCCTTCATTTGCTTCCAAAATTTTCCACAGTGCCCAAACTGTGTTTAAATTTTCAGCATCTCTTCGGCCAGAAACAGTATAGCATCCAGATTAGCACAACTAAAAGGGATATCGTTCACGAGTTCATCCACAATCCGCTGGAAGACCCTGGGTCGGAGTACATTCCTAATGGAAGACAGGTATTCTGACATAGACCAAGATGTTTAGTTATGATGGTTAATTCGCGTGAGTCCTCATTTAGTTCTACTTGAGAATATGTGTAAGATCAACCTTAGAAAATTTGAACCACCGGATAACGTAGCGCACAAATCTACGATGTGTGGCAAAGGATACTTTTCAACTCTGGTAACTTGGTTGACAGTTAACTTATATTCTCCACATTTACGAACGGTATCGTCGGGTTTGAGTACAGGAACAACTGGGGTACCCCAGTCCGAGTGTTGTATGGACAAGATTACGCCTTCGGCTTGTAGCCGTTGTAGATCTACTTCAAATTTAGGACGCATCGCTTTCGCTAATGTTCGTGCTTTGGAAAACTTGCCCTTGGTGTTCTGCTGTAGATTGATGGAAGCTTAAAATGGTTCAGGTTTCCTAAATTAGTTTCAAAGGTAGAAGCAAATTTGTTTAACCGATTGTTTAGACTGCTTCACTGATCACGACCTTATTAATCGGCATCGTTTCTGGGAAGTATCGGATCAAATTCGTGCCCAAGAGATTTGGTCTTTCCCAGATACCACGACTTTAACCATGCGCTTTCCCAAGACCCTAATCAGATCTCCTGTGTAGGTTTACAATTTAGAGTCACATGCTTGTGAGGGCTGCAAACTCTTACTTGAATCACTGTTTATAATGGTAAGCGCAGCCCCTGTATCCAGTTCCAAATCGATGGGTTTATTCTCGATCCTCAAAGGAATCGTATATGGAGGGCACTTTTTGGGTGTTGTGTCCTCAGGGTTTCGAGTTAGCAGCTTCTTAGATGGCGCCGCGCTAGTCAAAAGACAACGCACCGGTCGAGAATTATATTTGCGAGACACAGAACGGGCGGACTTGGGTATGAAAACACACTGATTACAATTCAAATCACGGCTGTGTGTCAGTTTGGATTTATTGATCTCAAAGAATCACGGAACGTATGAGCGGTATGAAACAAGCGATAGTAACAAATGTTCTGCAACACAGAAAAACACTAGTCTGCTTGTAACTGAGACTGTTCTGATACAAGTCCCGCTGTTAGTTTGGGAAACTGCGCACGTACCTTCCTCGGAGCAGGCCGTTCAAGACCTAACACCACTTGTTAAAATAGTTCGACCGGTATTTGTATAGGTTTTCCTTCGGGGATCGACTTACGAGGGTGCACGCATCTTCATACCCCTTGTGGCCTTAGTCGGTGTTCATTTCCAATCCGTTCCACGAGTTGTGTATCCTGTCCGATCGAGGTGCTTGGGTGCAAAGTGCTTAACAATTTATTGAAATCAAATCCTTCAGAGTCGCGTGTCGTTGGGATCTTTGCAAACCGCGATCGCACTTGGTTGGCATGAAGAACCCATATTTGCCTACCAGCGCTAACAGCGTACATTACTTTGCCACGTCGTCCCAGGACTTGACCTGGTATCCAGCTTATTCGATTTCCTCGATTAGAGACAGCAAACACTACGTTTCCAACTTTGAAATTTCTGCGCCGTGCACCGTACCGTTTGTTGTACTGGGCTTCCATATTCGAATTCGTACGACGTATCAATGGGCGTTTTGGAGCCACCAGACCTAACGTGGTTCTCAGTCTTGGGCCCATGAGGGCTTCAGCGGGTGACTTCCCATATGGTGCATTGGGATTCGGATTTGCCTGTATCTTGTTTGCATGTCGAAGTCCGGGTTGGAACACACAAGCACATTCGCCTGAAACTGTTCAGCAACGGTTTTACTTGGAATAGCTGGTATGGCTGTATGATGCACCATGACGTCAGTTTCCGAACACACATCATTCAGTGGTACATTGAACAAATGCAATCTATCAATCCAATCAGTGCCAAGAAGATCAATGTTGACACAATAAGCTAAGTAGATAGTACAACGGAGGCCCAGATCTTTGAATTTAATGTCACATGTGAACTCCCCATCTAACCTCAGTGGTTCGCCGGATGCATGTTGGGCAGTCAGAATGGTGCGCCTCAGTGGGGGTTTTCCAAGTGTCCTCCTTGATGATCGAGAAATGATGGTAATGTCCGATGCCGTATCTATTTGCAAGGATATGGGAACGTCGTTAATTTTGACGGTGAGGTATTTCGTTTGCACGCAAATTGTGTGCTACAGGTCGCGAGAACTACTTTTATCTTTGCTCTCTGGAACGATGTCTTTTGGGATTTAGAGTTCGTGTACAAGTTTGGGGTAGACGCAGGCCTGGAAACGTACGTTTTGCGACAGTGTGATTCTTTGTGACCGAGACATTTGCACTTCTGACAGAGATGCCTTTTGCAAGTACAGAATCGCACAAAATGTCATCCACCCCAGTTCCAGCATGCGGTCGGGGGTTTCTGTTTGGGTACTCTATGGCTCACATTTTTACCTCGAACAGCCGTGCGCTAAATCTGTGGTTCACTCCTGGGGTCAGCATTTTCAATCATTTTGGTATCATGCTTTAAGTTAATCAGTCTCTGGCATTTAGCAGCAATGTCCTGTAATGTCAAATGGGGTTCCTGCTCTAACTTGTGTATTATGCGTGTGCGTACATCAGCGTCGTCATGAGACTGAAGACTGCAAACAAATATGAGAGTTTTGAACTGATCAGATATCATAGTACCGAGTTTAAAACGTTCACACTCTCGGTTCACAACTCCAGCATGTGTTATAAAATCATGGCTATCACGTATGAGCAACTTTAAACAATTATAACGGATACTGAACAAAGATGCTTGCTCACCGAAAATGGACGTCAGAATTTGCACAGTCTCATCGAAGCGGGAATCTCTTGGATTCTTTGACAACACGAAATTGGTATAGCGTTCATGCTCAACTGCACCAAGTTTACGCAGCAACAACCGAACTTTCCATGCATCATCTTGCGCCGCCAACTCAACACGCAAAATATCTTCGTATTGCTTGAACCAGGAATCAAAAGTTACTCCGTTTGATTCATCGAAAACGAACTCTGTGATTGCTGTCGTGATCGCGTCTACTGAAGATCGTGTGCCAGCAGCATGGGGATGAGATTGAACGTTCAGCTTTGTGCAAATAACACGAACAATTACCTTTGGGATTTCTGGAATTAAAGCTGCTGCTGATTGAGAAGCTGATGCTTCTGCTCAAATAAAATGGACATTATGGTGCAACATCTCCGTCGCCCAACGAAACTCCTGGTTTTGGCGCGTCTTCCTCTGTAACGGTTCGGCAATAGTCGCAAAATTCGGTAAATGTCGAAGGTAATAAGAACACAAACCCAAGAAATGTTTCACCTGTATAACACTGCATGGTTTTGAACAATCGAGAATGCCTCTGGTGTTCAGCACATTAGGTTTAATACCCGAGGTAGAAATAGCATATCCGTTAAACTCTAGATCCGTTATAACGAACTGGCATTTGTTGGTATTCAGGCGGAGGTTTATTTCATTCAGTCTATGCAGCACATTTTGAGGATTATCCTGATGTTCGGTGGGGTTAATACCAAAGCCACGAATATCATACATATACACAACACATCCTTTGACATCTGATAACAATAGGTTAATAAATTTCTGTCAAGCTGCTGTGGTACTACTAAGGCCCATTGGTAACACTTTGTATTGATGCAAACCCTCTTGCATGAGGAAAGCAGTCAAAGGTCGGCAATCTGGAGTCCGTGGCATGTGATAGTATGCACTGCGAATATCCGGCTTTGAGAAAAGTTTGGCGCTTGATAGCTTAACCATCAATTGGTCGAGAGAAGGCAGAGGGAACTTGTCCACAATTATATGTCAATTAAGCATTCGAAGGTTGATGCATAGACGAGTAGAGCCATCTCTCTTTTGAATGGCAACTAGTGGATAAACCCATTCAGAACACTGTATGGGTTCTATCAAGTCTTCCGTAAACATATTTTTCAAAGCTTGTTACAACGCTTCCCGCTTGGCCGAAGGTACAAGCCTAGGTTGTGAAATGCTGGACCGTTTGTAATCCGCGCTCAACGAAATGTGTGCATTGCTATTGGGACTACCAATATCCGGAAGAAACGATTTGGGTAAATAGAATGTAACAAATGGAGGTTGCTGCTGGCAGTGGTCATTTGGTTGACGCATGGTAATACCTTCAGTAAGACCGTGGCATTACGTCCCAATAGAGGCTTACTAGCAGTTTTAGAGACATTAACTTCAACTATACCGTAACCAAACCGAGTATGTGGACATCACCATTGGAGTAGCTGCTGAAACTGTAAGCGGAAGAAAGTGCAGTTAGCTGACCGAAATGCTGTTTGTAAAAACAATATGGCATAACTGTGATTGGGGACGCGGAATCTGGTTCCATGCCTAAACAAATGGTTTTGTTTCTAACTTCAAAACTCACAGGACAAATATCTGGCGAAGACCGTATGGGTTCTTTAGTTGAGGACGAAAGTCGATGTTCGCATTCATTAACGACATATATGGATTGTTCAGTGGTGACCGGAGAAGCTCTCGAGTTATTTGCAGAATCAACTAAAGAAAAGGTGCGGAACGACAAACCCTAGCAAAATGACCGGTCTTACCGCAATGCCGGCAGATTTCACTCTTTGCAGGACATGTCTTATCATTTGCACGAGGTTCCGCATTTCCACAACGATTACACTTATTTCTAACTGAGGTTCGCGTCAGAGAGCATAAGGAATCCAAACGGTTAACTTTAGTAGTTCGTGTTAGGAAAATTTTGTTTTGTTTCGTGACTATGACGTTCGCGCGACTCACGTCACAGGCCCTGTCCAATGTGAGTTTTTCTGCGTTCACTATTAAGAGACTCTCACCGATCCGAGAATCCCTGAGACCAGAAATCAATTGTTGCATTAGCATGATATTTTTCCACTTTTTTCTTAAGATAACGATTGTAGTCACACTTGCAAACAGAACAAACAAGACTGGAAATAAATGCACCCACTGGTTCACTAGATGCATATTTCAGCTGCTCAAAATTGTGCCGAGAAGTTCACTCGAACATCCCATTGTTTAGCGAGGGCCGATAAGACCTCTGTCAACGTGGGTTTCTCCCGCAAGTTTAAGGCATCAAATATACGTCGACTCTCTGAGCCGAGGTGCAAGCGAAAAAGCTTTAAAGTATCCTCCATTTTCAACGTCACGGATGGATTAAGAACTGGTAACACAGAAATATAAGCTAAAACACTAATTTTCCAGTCTTCCCAGCATTCTGCATTTGGGGTAACCGCAGAGTCAGTTAAGAACGGTGAAGGTGCAGTGGCATGCAAAGATATCGGTAACATGCCACACCAATTTGTGGTATCCCGAAAAACCAGCAGACCATAGTAGCACCGGAACGTATGTATAGGGGAAACTGTCCGCACATGCGGGCATTACAATTAAATCGATAGAGTATCGAATTGCTTCCAATTAAATGCAGGATCACATTATAGGTTAAGGTGTGCTAAATGGAAGTTGGAGTAGGATAAGCGAATCGAGGGCAAATACAAGGCAAAGTATTTGATCACGACAGCTTTGTTGGACGCTGATCTGACCTGTTTTGACCAGACAGAGCTTATTCACCAATAGAACAATGGTGGGTAAACCGAAGAAGTTAACTACAGCCGGTCGTCACCAGTTTAACATTTGTCAGGGTCTGACAGGTCTGACTTTGAGTTTGCAGAAATCTGATTGCGGACGCTTCAGTTGTCCTTAAAAGTCCTTTTCTAAGCCCTTTCGAGTTTCACTTCGGTGCGCTGTATTATTCCTCGAGCGCATCATTGGTCGAGATCACATGTTCACTTAGAATTGCATGTTCCAGAATGGAACTGTCGATGTTCTTGACTTTAACTCGCCGAAACGACCCTGGGCAATCCTCAGCTATCCACATCGACAGACGTCTGATCGCATATCCGAGATACTTGGCACCACAGGTGCAAGTAAACTAATACGAAACATGCGATTCGGACTTGACCGGTAGTCTGCCTTTGAGGTTTTGAGCAACAGACGGTCTGGTCTCTTCGAGAACATTTGTATGGGCTGCAGGAGAAGATTTCGTTACTGCGGCGCAAACTTTCTTACGCAGTAGGTCAAAGGCGATGTCTCCCTTAAAGGGCACAGACAGAAACACTTCCATCTTCGGAATAGTGGAAACAAGTTTATGGTGCTGACAGACCACGGCTTGCCTTTTAATAAGTGTAGAAGAATACCCATTTGAAAGTAGAGTTTTGATAATCCGATCTTTCTCGTCTTTAAGTGCCACCGGACTGCAAATCTTGGTGGCACGGTAATACATGCAGCGGACTATGTTCCGTCTGTACTTTAAGGGCATGAAACTCAGAAAGTGCGTGCACTGACCAGCCCGTGTCGCTTTCCAAAAAATACTTCTCTCAAAGGAACCATCTCCACGTCCCTTCAGTTGTACGTCCAGAAAAGCCAACGTTCCTTCTTTTTCGATCTAACTGGTGAACTTGAGAGCTGGGTATGCAGCGTTGAATCTACAAGTAGACGAAATACATCGACGCATTAATCGCAAACAATGAACATGTCATCCAGGTACCCGCAAAAGAAATTCAGCAAGGCGATAAAACTTTGGATATGACCCGATTCAAGTTTAGCAAGGAAGATGTCAGCCATAAAAAGTCCTAGGGGCTACCTCACAACAAATCCGACTATTGTCCATAATTTGTCCCATCAAACGGAAACTGCCTGTTATAAGTACACGGCAAAATTAGTTCCTTTAGTGTCAGTATTTCGAATGTCGGTAGTTAGCACCTTTTCCGTTATGTATTCAAGTAAATTTGCCAGTCTCCAGTAACGGGACGTTGGTAAAAGATAATTCCACATCAAAGGAAAGCATCAGTTTTCCGTATACCTTTAGTTATTTAACTTTCGCAACAAACACCAATGAGTACTTGAGCGAGTAGGTGGACAGTTCTTGGCGTACAGGTTCCCGTAATTCGACAGTCCACTTTGCAACTGCGTAAAAGGCCGAACACGATATATCTTCATGAGCCTTGGCCGACACCATGGCAGTAAGGTTGACGGTAGGCAACGACTAAAGAGTGAGGTTGATGTGTGCGAGAGCGTCAGCGACTGGTTGTAGACACCTATGACATGACCAATGTTGGCTGTGAACTGAGTGACAAAGTTTAGGTGTCTATACCATTTCCGAGTCAAGTTAGTTAATAGAGGAAACAAATTGGTTTGTAAGCGTTTTCAACCTGGTTCATACGCATTTTCAAGTTGGTGCTTTTCAATGTTTGGCTAAGGTGCACAAACCCACCGACGGGTAGCTTCCTCATTGATCAGACACCGTTGGCCAACAGGATGACGTATGTCACCATAGAGCAGGTATTCTCAAACTTTTCGTTACGTGCACCTCTTTGTAGTGTAACCTATCACGACGGAGCCCTGAGCTTTCGTTATCCACTTAACTAGGCTTTCATAACATAAGAATGAGTTGGAGTTCATCGCTGTACACTGAATTTGCACAGTTGTTCATTTATGTTGGCAAAAGTGAAGGCTGTTGAACTCACATGCAAATGCAACTATATTAAGGCTTAGTACCTTGGATAAAATTCGTTCCGACATGCAGCACTGACATGTTTGATACTAGGTGTTATTGAGGAAAGCTATAACCTCGGATCTCGTTACGCTTCAGATCTGTTTCGGTACTTTGTTTTGTATAGATATAATGCGAGAATGCAATCTCACACAGCTAAGTTGCGTCAAATGGGAGAATCAGGGCGATAGCTGTCTACCATGACAAAGTACACATCGTTCGCTTTGCATCAGAAATCACACCGAGACAATCTTTGAAAAGCTTTTTGAAAGGAAGAATCTTAGGTCATCTCCATACGTTTTGTATGCATGGCCGGATACGTTTCTCGGTTCTGCTGTCAGCGCATTACGATAACTAACTACGTAAGATGCTTCCGTATCTTTTATTTACAGTCTGCGACGCGTGAAGCATGTACGTTTGGGTGTTCAATATTTCATATCGCATGCGCTGTAAGCACTTTTTTCTGTCTTTACAGTCCGTATGAATTTTTCAAAATGCCGCTGCATTTTAATAGGCACCATGTTTAGAAGTACTTTGTTACACAAATCACCTTGTGGACAATTATTGGACTCTATAAATAAAGAACGAAGACAAATGTTGTTGTATTTTCGCCTCTTACCCACTGGTACAGAGGATCTGATTGGCACAGATTTATATTGCATCACATCGGGTAGTACAGAAACATCGCACGTCTCAGTTGCTGCATGCTCAAAGGCACATTGGATGGCCCAACTACTACTAACTCTGAATTCGACAAAGAATATTCCTGTGAAACATTTAGCAGTATCCCATTCTTCATTTCATGGTCCCAGTTGATGTTACATATCTAACTACCACAAAGGAAATAAGTAATTAAACACAAGCGTCCAAAACCCGCCAGGAATTTGGTTACTATGATAAGTTGGACTTTGAAAGAAGTATCGTAGTGAACGAAAGTGCCACCCTTTTGTGACGTCGCTGATGTAGTTTCTCTCGAGTTCGCAGAATCGGCTGAGCGCATTCGTTAAACACAGAAATATCCACGCTTTCCTTCTGAGCTTCCATGGACGCGATCCCGCAAACCGGCCTCTCCTTCCGTTCTCCTTATTTTTCGGAGGATAGTAATACTTGAATTGACCGTAAACTTGAGCTCTATCATATGACATACTTCTCGCTGCCCCTCGAGGGACATAGGCTGGGTTTTGTGAGCTTGAGCAGAGGTAAAATGACCCATCCAGCCACTGCCCATGGCATCACGGTGAAATTAACACACGACCTTTCTGAACTTGGAAAGCCTCGTTCGCTCACATTTTAACTCCCAGCCAAAACAATCTTCCTCCTTGGAAGAGGTACATTTCCATGGGCAATGCACAAGGCTATAATGTAAACCGTTAGATTTGATTTAAAATGTTTCACAGCATGTTTGTCATAAGTTTCTGAAATAGATTGATCGCGTCCATAAAACTTCCTATTAGAATTGTAACACTTTGGGAGATCACGCGGATTCCCTGAAAGAAGCCCACGTACCTCCTGGACATGCGCAGACCACCCTTTGAGAAACAGTACTATAGAGATTCTTATACTCATAAATTATGCCCATTCAGGCATGAATAGAACAACTGCGAAGAAATTTCTTTTCGATAAATATCGTCAGGCGCTACAATTATGAAACAGATAACTAAAACTTTCAAAAAGCTATGTACAAGGACAAGGACGTCAGATGATAGGGGAAAATGTTAAACTGGGAACCTATTATGTACAGCAATCAATAACAGATTCAAACGAGTCACAATGGACCGGGGACCTTGTGGCCTGCTAACTGCGTGAGGACCAGTTCAGAAGTAGCGCTTGTACGAGAGCTCGCCGCTTGCATAATTCCGGCTGAAGGCGTCCGATAGCAAGAGCTTCAGCTATAGTCAGGAAGCGCCTTTTGAGTCCCTTTGAGCATCGCTATGGGGCAACTAGGAGAACCGTAAATGAGTATTTAACAAGACATTGATGTCCCGTGCTGATCAGGTGTTCACAGATGCGATGGCCTCAGTGCAATAACTCTTATGACTGAAGAACAGTGTGATTGCCTAGTTGTGCAAATGCACACTGATAACTGCACACGGTCAGTAATATGATAGTCTTAGTGCATGTGCCACGATTGAACTGGTTGCATTTCGAGTTAGAGGGACACTTACAGGGAATAACTTAATTGCAAGAGAAATGAAGAGAGTGCTTGGCAAGTCTGGTATTTTGTTAGGGTGCAAGCCACAAACACTGGTGCACGAATACAACGGTGATCCGTTTATGTACTATGACAGGGAAGTATTATTGCAATACGCAGCTGGGAAGTGGGATCCACGGAAATGGCACACGTAACCATCTTGCGATATTTAACCTATCATCGTGACATAGGCGCCCAACTTGTCAAGCTGGTAAGTATATGGCGTGAGAACGAAATTTCTCGATGCACTAAATCTGCTTGTGGCCCTCCGTGAAGAATCGTACGGGTGGGGAAGTTCATGCTTTGCTGATTACTGTCTCTCCTCTAACAGGCACATGTGTTATACAATGGAACCCGCTTTATTGCCTACCCGGTTCATAGCCCACCCCGCTTTATTGACCAGTGTTTCAAAATACCAATTCTTTTCTCATAAATATGCTACATTTTCACCGTCTAATTGCCCACTGTTTGGGTCGTTGCACCGCGTAATTGCCCAGCGGCATGAGCTATGCTCTTGATGCTTTTGTCGATTTAACACTCTCGCTCCGACTATCTTTTATTACGATTACCCCACAGCTAGCTAGTCCGAACGATTCAAGAACAACAAAGCCATCGGCGGCGCTTTTGACAGATCAGAGAAGGCTATCTAGGTCTTTCAATACACGAGCAAGCTAAATGAATAAACGGCTGTGGGCAATCCCCCAGCCTTAATAAAACGCGAGAACCGAGCAAAGTGGAGTAATTTGTCCGCTCCACACGTGTCCCTGCTCTATTGGTTGCACACAAGTATGGTCAGTAACAGAAAGGATTTTTCCTTGACAAAAACGTTGGACTGCGCTGTCATGATTCATGCGAACAATGTGTTTACAGTCGGATGCCCTGTGACACAAGCAAGCAGTAGTATTCCTCCAAAGACTCTGCGTCGACCGTTTTGCACGAAATCGGAGGGCAAGAAGACACTGCTCAGCGTGGCGCTGGTAACAGAATGTCCTACTGCACAACAAACTGTATCGTACTCGTGACCACTTTCTTTCGGTGCACTGCCCATGGTGCTTTACTTGCGTTCTGAAACTTTGCTTTACATGGAAGTTAGTGCAACGTGCATCACCGTGGTCACAAGCCGTTTGAAATCAGCTGCTGCTTACGTACTGGACTGCTTGCTAGATAGCGGGGACGTTGACGTGTATACAGTTAGGCACAGCCTATGTTTCGTACGGCATTCCGAGGTACGGGTATTGCGTTCGGCTCTAGCGCGGAACCATTTGAGGTATCCGTTAAGTGGCTCCTGGTTCCATAGGCTGTTTTCACTACTGGCTTGTTTATATTATGACGGATTTAAAGCTATGTACCCCCGGATCACGTTTCGTTTCAGGTAACCGAAAGGTAACTAAACCGCTGGAAAGGTTACCACCTGCCATGTTATGTCATTCGGACAGCAGAAGTCAACTTATGCTGCGTCATCATTGATGTGAGGACGCCACTTGACCAACATCGAGTGGTTTGCAGCTGAACAAACTAGCCCCACTTACGGGACATAACCTGCGGTACTGATGCTAAGCATGTTGATGGAACCATTCTTCTCCTGTGCAGCCATACATATATAGGTAGGCTAAGAATATTACCTAAGCGAGTACGCGCAATTCGCCACATATCTTTCGCTTGACACCGCTGCCCTCGGCTTTGTTAATAAGCAGGTTCTAAGCGATAGCTACGCAATCCGAAACTGTTACCAATACTATACCGTGAAACCTTTCACCCAATCTTTTTATCGTATCCTGCGCGTCGCATCAATCATCAGGGATTTAGTGAGGCGATGTCCATTCACCTGCGCTCCTTTCCTCGTGCAAACCATTGTCCTATACCCAACGTCATCAAGCTTGCTACATCACTGCTCTGCAGAACGACACACACCCGATTCCTGATACGTCTGTGATGCATACGTAAACTGCTACGAAATCTACGATGAGAAATGAGCCAGCAGCTTATGAGTTATCAGTAAAGCATATCGCATTATGTTATTTCACCGCACATATACGGAAACTGGTAAGCTGAACGACGTTGTGCACTCCTTTCTAAACGGTCGCCAGGGTGTTCCACTATCGCGAACCTGCATATTGCAAGTGGAGCATGTAGTATTTCACGCAGCTACTTGGTGATGAAAAGAGGAAAACACCATTTCTATGTATAAATTATATGTTAATCAGATGAAAATTAGTTACAAAGCGGACATGTGAATAGCACGTCCGTAATTCCCCGTCACCAGCTCAAGCATGTTCTCGCAGTGGCGCGGTGTCACATGTGATCTTGCATCCGACACAACCTGCTCCAGGAATCTGATGCGCCACTTGCTTTGGCTGAGAACACAATCAGGGTCCCCTCGGAGCATTTCCCCATCCGTGCTGTTCATTGCTTGCTTGACGTTTGATTACACTCCGGATCCCCTGGATAGGATTCAGCGCCGGAGAGTATAGGAATAATCGTAACATCCTCCCTGATCGGTACTGTTCTTCTTGGAACAAGTTTTCCAATTCTGTGTGACACGGCGCGTTGTCACAAATCAGCAGACACCGTTCGATAACATCGGCACCTTGTGCATCTAACAACTGTCGCAGCCACTGCGCACATCTTTGTTTATTGCTGCTTCCACGTAAAACGGAGAACCCTATCAACGCGTCCTTTGTCATGGCTCCGACAAGGTGCACATTTTCCCCGTGATTGTTCGCCACAGTACATTGCGCTCAGCTCCCACGTGGTGAACGGCCCCGAGTTCGTGCGCAAAAAGATTAAAATTCGTCTCGTTGATCCACATCGGTTTCTTTCATTCCGCTTGAAAATGTAATAGCTCCAGGACGAACAATTTCCGTTGCTGTTCGTTCACCTGCGTGTGCAGGGATTCAGGAATTGTATGTAACTTCTTCATCGTTATCAATCGCCTGTCTAGCTATCTGGCTACAGTACTGGTACAGGCCTCAACGTCGAACTCAGCTTTCAAGCACAAGCGCACTTTTGAAAGAGTTATCGTGGGTTCCGTCGACACCCCCTCAACCAAAGAGTCAACGTGGCTCTCTGGCATCGCTCTGCAACCAGCAACCCCGTGTTGACCTCTTGGTTCGGTCGACTCCAGCACTTTTATCCAGTTGCGGCAAGTGTTCAATTTTACATGAAGTAAATTGGCGAGGTGCTCCCAGCCGTTTCCTACTTCATACACTGTCAGTATCCAGTTCCTCACTTCGAACGAGTGGCGCACATACGAACCTCTTCGTGTCATTTGGTATTGGCACAATGAGGTTTCCAGGACAATCTGGGAAAATATGTCATCACAGCTATTTAAACCAAACATCAAGTCCTCCATGCATTTGACCCCATTCGGTGTGGTGAATTCGCCTGTCTTGTTGCGACATAATTTGTCCCATGATTGTGGCCGTGCCCGTGTCTGGTCACTTCGTCCACATGTCCGGCACTTACGAATTCGGATGTGGACATTTGTACCGATAGCGCGTGGGGCCACAGTGGATGTCACCCGAACAAGCGTAGTGGGAACAGCGTAGCGCACAGCTCAGCCGTGTACTAGGCCTGTACTGAGGCTGTGGTTTGGTTACCTGAAGTGCCAGTCTGCGAATTCACGCCGAGTATCGTAGGGGGTCACAACATCGAAGCATGAAGACTTGGTAGTGCCCAACCTTCCGGATAGCCGAGACGTATCCTCATTTTTGCAAAGCAACCCGAATCAACTTGGTTATGGAGTGGTGAGCGAGTGCTACAGACGCACGTCGTGTATGAGACCTAGGGTGCTACTGAATCAGTGCTCTGCTGCACGGTGGTGTGACATTCAGGACTGTTTGAGGTGAGGTGTGAGATCGATAAGTAGCCTCGATTCACGCAGTCCAGCTGAGTGAAGCGTGATGGCAGACGTTAAGCGTGGCAAGAATGAGGCGACTGAACCACTCGTCCGTTCACGGAAAAAAGATAAGCTGCCCTGCTGACCGCCTCCACGATTAGCAGCTCGAGTGTGCCTGTGAAGCAACGTATATCGGTTTTGCGGCACGGCTGTTGTCCAAGCGCGTGAATAAAGTCTGCCCCCGTTGGTTGCAGCAATGTGGCCCTAGGGCCATTGACAACTCCATTATGGCTCATATTGTCGATAGTGAGCATCAGGATGATTCAAAGCTGCCCTTAGAATAGTATACGAAGTTCGACAACACAGATAGAAAGGTATACGTCTTCCTACACTTGCGACGCCAAAGCTAGTTACAATCGCCCATTTCAACCGTCTTTATGCTCACAAAAGATGCCAATCCGGGCTTTTCAGCTTTCCTGGCCCGTGAAAACGGAGGCTACTTAGGTCAATGGCCTCAGGTCAAATCCGTGACATGTGATTAACTTGTTTCGCTTTATCACATCCGTAACCTCTATTAACTGAGTCCATTTTGCTCCCTTTTTAGTCCTATGGTTGTAATGGTCCGCAGATGAATCATTGAAATCAATTGCTCTCCAAATGGTCGCGTTATTCTCGCTTTGGAAACTTGAAATACGCCTAGACCGAAAGCCATTGTTGGAATTCGAGGGGAATCAGAAGCAATAGACCGAAGGTCATCGTTCCGTATGCTTCGCTGGGCCCGAATACCTGCTGGCAATCAGTACCAATTAAGATCTCCACGGTAAGGAGAATCAGTGTGCAACGCTGTCTGTTGACTCCCATTATGAGAAGTTCCAAGCCACATATCAGTTTGGGGAGAATTGGTATTGATGATATCTTGGTTGCATGAATTGCCACTGACAACAATAAAAACACGAAGTTATCCGAAACTGTCAAAGGTCATACCATTTTGGCCGGATAGAGTAGATGAGCGTCGGTCGGTATTTTCATAGTCTAAGAAATGAACTGAGCATTCTGTATGGTTGTATATTCTGAATTAAATACCTGAATGTGCATATTTCCCGACAGGCGGGATACGTTCCCATTTGGGAAACGATCAGTTGTACAGCGAGTTACGTCATTAATTCATGAAGGTGAAGGCTGTTGAACTCACATGCAAATGCAACTATATTAAGGCTTAGTACCTTGGATAAAATTCGTTCCGACATGCAGCACTGACATGTTTGATACTAGGTGTTATTGAGGAAAGCTATAACCTCGGATCTCGTTACGCTTCAGCTCTGTTTCGGTACTTTGTTTTGTATAGATATAATGCGAGAATGCAATCTCACACAGCTAAGTTGCGGCAAATGGGAGAATCAGGGCGATAGCGGTCTACCATGACAAAGTACACATCGTTCGCTTTGCATCAGAAATCACACAGAGACAATCTTTGAAAAGCTTTTTGAAAGGAAGAATCTTAGGTCATCTCCATACGTTTTGTATGCATGGCCGGATACGTTTCTCGGTTCTGCTGTCAGCGCATTACGATAACTAACTACGTAAGATGCTTCCGTATCTTTTATTTACAGTCTGCGACGCGTGAAGCATGTACGTTTGGGTGTTCAATATTTCATATCGCATGCGCTGTAAGCACTTTTTTCTGTCTTTACAGTCCGTATGCATTTTTCAAAATGCCGCTGCATTTTAATAGGCACCATGTTTAGAAGTACTTTGTTACACAAGTCACCTTGTGGACAATTATTGGACTCTATAAATAAAGAACGAAGACAAATGTTGTTGTATTTCCGCCTCTTACCCACTGGTACAGGAGAGCCAAGAATTGGGTGGTTAAAACGGAGATAAAATTGAAGTCGGAGCGGGACGCTAAGGATGAAGAAGCGCAAGAGGGGAAATGAGAAGATGGGAATGCCAGCACATTAGCAACCAAATCCCTATCCACCCCACTTAATGCATAAAACAGGGCGCCATTGATTAGTCTCTGCGATGGTCAGCGCATTAAGAGATAGTCTGAACGAAAGGTCATAGCGTTGTAACACGTGGAAGGTTACTGCGACGTTGTGGGAGACTAAAGGCAGACATTACTGCATCAGTAAGCAGTAGCGTGTAAAGGCCAGAGTGCGAAACGGCAACCAGCCAACAGTTCGTAATCACACCCCCAGAGGAGAGGAAAAATTTGCAATCGCAGTTGTATGCGCACGAGAAGTGGACGCATGAGCAATACACGCCACACAACCAGTGGACCCAGAAAGAAACCCGCGCCAAGCAACATGCAAAAAGGAGTGCGAAGATGAGCGGATGTTTCCTTGGTCAGAGCCGATGCACCTAGTAAAAACTATGTTTGAAACAATAAAGAATTCCGCTTACACCTCAGGTTCTTACAGGCTTGCTCAGACCTAGATAGGAGAACGGTTATGGTTCTCAACCAAATCCTCTGGTTCAAAACCTGGCAAAGCAGCAAGGTTTTGGTACTGGGTTACAGAGAGTCATTTACAATAGGCCCGGTGGTACCTCAGGGATATGAACCTTCGCCAAACCAAACGCCCTCAGTTAAGACGTTGCTTTCGAGTGTATGTTGTATCATTTACCCGACCCTAGCTCCATATCCATGTTCCCTAAGTCATTACCAACCAACGACTTGTTCTATTGCATCCCTAACGTGACCGTTTTATTGTAAACCACCCTATATGGTCCCGTTACCAAATGTTCTTCCATTAAGTTCCAAATAATCCGACTTGTTCATAATCACTGTGGTTTTGTTTTTATCGGCTTACTTCAGTGCCACCACTGCAACACATTCCTCTGGTGCAAGATACGGCTCCGCCGGCTGCTGAACTTTAATACTGTTTACAAGCTATGCAGAAATATTCTCCGCCTTTGGGGTAGGTAATCTCATAAACGCAGTCGCAAAGCTCAGAATAACTTCTCTTAGATTTACTTATAGTGAATGTGAATCCTATCACCAATAAGCTACGCTGTCTCAATCTACAGAATGACCTCATCTATGTTTTACAGAGCCCAAACACTTTGCACAGAGGCCACTCGGAAGAAAGCAATCAATCAAACGCTGGATTGTTGATATCCGAACCGATTGGTGAAGCAGCATTTTTCGAATGATTCTAAACTTACATCCACAGCGTACCACGGAGGCGATTTGAACGGTATGTATTCCTTAGAAAGAGTGAACTTCAAAGGTCATGCGAAGGTTAGTAAACAAGGAAAAAATAAGGGCGATTTACCAGAAGGATTAAATACTCGGTTAGACACTAATGAATTTGAAGGACTTACTTCCTGCAGATAGGACGAACAGTTGCGTCAACAAGATTCACTGCAAGGACTGTGTACACGTGTACATATGCCGAACCATCGGAGAACTGCGCACGTGGTTAACAGAACACAAGTGACGCATGTCACGGCCACCAAGGAACGAGCTTGAATACAGGGCCGTACTGAGGAGTTCGGTAGTGGCGATACCCACATTAGACGCAGGGCATGAAATCGACTTGGATGGTGTCAAAATTATTGAGAGGATTTGTGATACACACCTCAAGGGCTGAGTGCTGAGGTGTTTTACACTGCCAAATCTAGCAGCTTCATAAACTGGGTGGATGGAGTGGTTATCAAATGCGTGGCGAACTGTCTTAACCCGGCCAGTCTGATGCGCGTCATCGGAGGGATAAATGGTAGAGCACGAACATCCAACCAGTCCTCTCTGCATCGCTGATAGAGGCTTGCGGGTGTTGACATCTTACAACTAACTACCAGTGATCTTGCCACCCCTAATGTGCCGCTTGAAGTGAAACCTTGGTCCGTAACGTGCTTACCATTTTACTTGTACCAGTTTGCTATAAATGCCACATCACTCACCCGCTGGTTCTTTTAGCCTAACCAAACGTTTGTGTCAAAAGCGAAACGTTGCTCTTCAACTGTACCACCCAATTTGATATCATCTACTTTTGCTAGTGGTTGTCTTCTGATATGCCGAATCCCCTTCGGCTTGTTCTTCGGTCAAACTATGGGTAACACTTAACCCAGGTTTCTTATGTTTTAAACTAACATACAGTTGACTATTTATTTAGCTGTGTAAGTACCATCATTCTTTTCTGCTGCTTTTATAGTGATTTGAGGGAATCATTTTAGTGAGCACATTATTTTACCATTGTCGATTGCCAATTCCGCTACTCCTCTATTGACCGTAACCATTAGTCAATTTGTGCAATTATTTTCTTGATAATATTCCGGCTGTGTGGTGCACTGATCAACTTAGTACAAATTCCCGAAAGCTTTATGTCCTCCTTTGGCGACAACTACGCTAGGCTGCTTTGTTTTACTTTTGATAAAGTCAAGTTTCTCCGGTGTTTTTTATACTTCGCGTTTCCTGAGATTTCAACTCGTTTGCAAGCGTAATTTTGGTGCTGTACTTTGGCTGCAGGAAATACTTCGAGCACAAGCTTATAAACCGTTGCCTGCGTGGCTCAATGATTCAGTGACCGATGCCATAGAACGTCAACCAGTGCCACTACGACTAACCTTGGCTGAGGATTAAAACAAGGACAGAAGCAGTCGTACACTATTGCTAGGGTTGAGCAACGCTTAAACGCTTCACTAATAAACGAATTCCTTTTGTTCCAGTGCACTTGTTTTGACGGATAGAAAAAAATCGATTTACTCGGTTATCTTGTGGGCTGGTTTGCTGTGGTTTCCAAACCCTTAGTACAGCTAGGCGATGGAAAGCGAAAAGGATAAAAATGGGAAGCACGCTGTGGTGCGTGAACCGTTGGCTGCCAGTCAAACGCTCTCTGGCCGGAACTACCGGCACTCGCACACCGGAGCACGTGTGTCCATGCGTACGAAGGAAAACAGGTGACGGCTATTTTTAGCCTCGTCAAGTAACCATGTACCCAACGGATGGTAGATTTTATCCGATGGACTGCCATGAACGCTGTCTCCAGTTCACCGTTAAACGCAATTTCCATAGTCACTTTACTGACCAACGCACCAATTTGCGTATGTCGTAGGATGATTGTCGGTTGCGTAGCGCACTACTGAAAAGACATCAGCGGTTTCGTACATGTATGCTGCAGAATTTCCTCTGAGCAAAGCTTTTCACTACCGAATGTCGTTAACAAAAGGCAATGCTGGACGAAACCCCAGGAAGTTGTCTGACAACTGCTGGAGAAAGAACAGGAGGAAAGCTGTTGGAGGTTGCCAAGTATCTACCATAAATCAGCGTAAAGCTATGGTTCACGTACGAACTACCATTTTGTAAGAGAATCGGCAGCTTACTTGTGAATGGCTGGGGACAATAAGTGGAGCAAAGGAAAGCGGCCGCACATCAATAATTAAGAAAACGTGGTTGTCGTGATATAGTTTATCTTGTTAACACGTGGTAATGGACGGGAAACAATATAGTTCAAAAGCTTAGTTGCTATATAAATAACCCTCAAATATTGTCCGCCTTGTTTTGTCTGCTTGTACAACCCTGTCACCGCCTTCGTATTTTCTTACTAAGATACCTAGATTCCGATTACAAGCAGTAGTAAGAATAGTTCTGATTTAATTGTGTAATTGCAAGGCTCAACTTCGACAAGTGACTATAACATCGTCATTCCAAAGTGGCTTATTTTGTCGGCTCCAGGTCGCACTTCCTCACCGTCACTGTAGACACCATGGTTGTATTTCAGGAACTTGTAGTTCCAATCCTGGAGGTAAAAGTCTATTGGAACCGATCTCCACATACCGAAATAACAATTTCTAACAGCGATTCTATCTCAGGGCAAATGATGGTACTTAAGTTGGGTAGGTACTACGAACCGAATAAGCGAATGTAGTTAGACATGACGTCCACCAATGAGACAAACTATGTCTGAAATTTGCGCTATAGTTGTCTAATACAGTCAAACCTGTCTAAGACAACCACTCAAGGGACCGACAAAATGTGGTCGCATTGGACAAGTGGTCGGCAGCGACAGACTCATGCATAGGGCCATTACTCATAAAAGAAAAGGTTGGGGATGTTTTTGTCTGGTCGACATAGACTGGTGGTCGTCTTATACAAGTGGTCGCCATGGCAGGTTGGACTGTAGCAATACCAGTAATCTGACGAAGTAGAAGTCATTGTCGCACCCCCTATCAGTTAGCAATAACCAGCACTGTAGTATCATGAACTTAAATAACTGCAACGTCACACAGGAATGGATTCACGAATAGCAGCCAAGAGCCAAAACAGCCGGAACAGGTTGGCTCAAATTTTGCAGAAGCATCAGTGCACTGTTTCTGAGTACCCGAAAACGTGTTACGCTGTTCAGACAGTACCTGATGGTGACTCATCTCATGATTTGCTCTTGGAGACATATAAATTCTTTCCCTAACTGGAGAGCAACATCTGATTTTCAAATGAGTTCGCATATTGAACTCCATTTAAATGGGTTATTAAAGAAGTATAGTCCAGGGTTAGATCAAAGAGGAAATGTCGCAGCAGTTATTGTAGCTTCATTGGCTGATGCATCAGCGTTTGACTTGTTAGTAATCCAGTCTGGTTGACTGAGTTGACATGAAAGTGCAAGCAATTCCCTAGAGTAGGGGCGTCCAAACGGTTCGCAAGGAAGGCCACATTTTGTGACGTAAATTATGTCGGGCTACATTCAACCTGACATTTAGATAATAACCAATACTGACATGTTTTAAATTTTAATTGCAACTTTTAATGTGAATGGTGAAACTGAGATATTTGACTGCAGTAAACTGGTCAGGTCAGACTCCAAGGCGTTGGTTTTGATACGCCAGATATCACGCAGCTGAGGAGCATTTAGTCGCAAGCTCACACGGTTCTTGTTAACATTAAACACTGAGAATTTCTGTCAACACAAGTATGTCGAGCCGAACAAGCTGAGCATTTTATTAACAAATGTTCGAATTTTTTGGAACCTTTCTTTATCCAGCTGGTGAGGGAGCTATTGGTACCGACGAGGACATTCAACATGACATTGCAACTCAATGAGCTCCAGTTGCAGGTGACCTGGAGAATTGTCAGGGTCCACAGAAAAAGGCAGAGAAAATAGCTCGGTACCCTTTTCAGTGGCTGAGAATTCCGGAAAGCGCCTTTGAGACCCATCAGACAGGGATACAATATCTACAACACACTGCTGCATTTTTGTCGATATTACTTTGTGGCAGACTTGTCATGATTTTTTGTAATGATGGAAGATATGTGATACATTCCAACTTGCTATGGCGACCACCTGTCCATGGCCATCAGCCAATAACACCCCCAACGTTTTCTCCTATGACAAATGTCCCTATACGTGAACCTGTCAATGGCGACCATCTTTCCAAGGCGACCACTTTTTGTCGGTCCCTTGAGTCGTCACCTTAGGTTTGACTGTATTAGGTTGCATTCATGGCAGTTGTCTTGAAAAGTTGTAGGTTATTCCTAAATAAATAAATAGATTATGCTCGAAAGGATTGAGACTGTGATAGGTTAATACACTTGGCTTAACACTGCATTCTGACCCTGAAGGCTCTTGTTCAACATGTTCAGGTGACGTGTGATATCAACAAGAAGTCCAAAATGAGCCAACCAAGCAACATCGGATGGTTCTGGCATCGACTGTCCCTTATTTTCTATGAATTGTCTATTTTCATTTCTAAGGGTGTAGAAGTGCAGGCTCTCGACTGAGGCATTTTACGTCATTGTACTACACCACACCCCTTATTCACCCTGATGTCTAGTAGAAACTGCTGAAACTGGCGATGAAACATGGCATTAGAGGGAAGATAGTTGATAGCTTTTATCACTGACTTCGTAATATGATTATACCTAAGATGTTTGGCACAAATAACTTGTTGGTGAATGATGCAGTGGAGTTTAATGGCCTTTCTCCCCTTTGCTGACTTTGTTACCGACAAGTATTGCTAAGCAACTGTGCTCGCCGGTTATGGCTGCGGCACCGTCAATAATAATTCCAGAGCATTTTTTGCATTATAGTTTAATGTCATTGATTGCTGAAGAAATAGAAGCAAATAAACCTGTTAGTCTTGTTTAGTCATTAAGACCCTGCAGGTCAAGTAACTCCACACTCACACACACATGTCATGGTTAACTCCGTACAAAAAATGAGAATCTGGGCAGTGTCAGATGCATTAGTGCTTGCATCACAGGTTAACGGAAAAGGTCAGAATTTTCTCGTTTTGCTTCCATTTGGCTCTTAATATCAGAGGACATGCCTTCAGTACTGTGAACCACAGTCTTCCGTGTCAGGCAAACATTGGCAAACTCTTGCTGTTTCTCAGGACATACTCTCCGCAATTTTCAGCATGTATTTTTTGACAAAATCCCCTTCACTACATGGTTTAGAGTTTTTTTACTATCAATTTTTCCACCTCATAAATTGCTTTGTCGCAACTGTATTCAACTGACCGTTTGTTGCAAACAAGATTTGCTGTGAGGTCATTCCAGCTTTCAATAGTTTCGGTTTCACAACTCGTTCAATTTTATTCAACTTGTTATAGCACGCTTCATTTGGTAGTGCGTTTTCATAGTAGCTTCCTTGAAAACAGTCACACCCTGCAAACTAATCTAGCATGCACCCTTATTCAATTGCTAAATAAAAAGTGCTCCAGTTTCCACTTTTCCTGGTAGCGGCGCCTTTCGTCATTAACTTTCCTTCTTTTGGCCGCATTATTCATTCTAGAACCATAATGAAACCCATACACATAAGTTGAAGAAACCCGTGGTTAGTTTTTTTTAACTTAATTAAAACAGCCTTATCATAAAAGTTGTGAAGTGGGGTGCAGAAATTTTGTTTTGTTTTGGAATTAAATAATCAAATTGTAAAACTGTTGTGTATGAGGAAGTGTCTTAAAGTAAATTATAGCACAGCAAAAGTTAGAGACTGAGATAAGCAATAAAACAAAATCCCGTTCTCAGAAGGGACTCGCTTTAGCTAGTTAATGAACCACTCTATTTTATATTTTGATTTAGTTAAGACCCGTAGATTGACGAGATTAACTTTTCACATCTGGTTAAAAATAAACAATATTGCACCAGTGATTTCTGCCAGCATCTGATGCCAGTAAAGCTTATACCCCTAACGTCATTAGTATTTTATACTTTAAGAATGTCGTCTGTACGAAAATATCAAAGCTTGCATTCAATATATCATAATGTGGCCGAGGACCAGTTGAAATGTTAACACAGGCCGTATTTGGCCCGCAGGCCGGACTTTGAACACCTCTGCCCAAGATCCAAGTGTCCACCGGGTTTGTCGAATTAAACTCGACATATGGGAAGAATGCATGAAATAAATGGTAACTCGACTGCGCACGCAAAATTCTAATAGCATGAACCTACTTTCTGGTGTGGTTTAACGCTTTGCAATCCTCGGAGCGCTATCAACCTACACTGGTCTATAATTCCCACTTACCTTCCGTGAAAGCAATCGCTACAGAACCAGCCATATCTGTCTAGGCGTACCGTACACATACGGTCGGGGAAAGATTACACGCCCCGTTATCTCAACCTTGAGAAAACGGTTAAAACCATTAAGTTACAAAGGATGTAGTCCGACCATTGTGAAGTTGATGCTGCCATACAAACGAATGTCAAGCAGGATACTGGAGTGCTGACATGCAGGTCGCAGCAAACTTCCTTCCGTGCTCCGCAGTCCCTAAACAAAACTCACGAGAACAACCATTTAGTCGATCCACTCTCCTACAACTGTTTGGAGAACTTCACTTAACTAGCCGACGAAGCTGGCGAACACAGCCCATGTGTTAGATACTAAGAGAGGATCAAGGAAGCGATAGCGGGATCCCACGATCTAAGGCAATTGAGTTCGTCATTGCCCCATCCAAAAAACGACCAGGGAACAACCTTCCACCGACTGTCACAAAACATACACCTCCGACTCAATACTGAGATCAGAAAAACTTTCCTGTATGTGCACCAACGCACAAGGTCTCCTGAACAACCTCGCCTAACTGCGATTACCTCAAGAATCATATGCCTGGGACCTCATAATTGTAACTGAACCTCGATTGCATACAGAAATTTCCGACGCTGAGGTTATGACACATTGTATGTCCCTTATCCGAAACGATCGTTTTAGCAAGAACGGGGAGGGGTTAAATTGTACTACCGCAGTGACCTGGAGTGCGAACTGGTGGACAATCTGGAAAACCTTTGATGTACCCACTCTGGCGCTGGCTTCGAGTGTGACGTAACGACGCTTGCCTTGTGGCAATTGTTTATCTACCCCCAATGTCAACCCCAGAAATAGACCCCCGTCTGACATTAGCCTTGGGAAGGGTCTTACGAGGACGATACAGCCATGTTCTAATTTCAAGCGACTTCGGTGTTCACGACCTGGTAGTTTCGGCATCCCTAAACGAGCAATTTAAGGCCGACCTGCAAGAGCATATTGCAAGTATTCCACCCTTCAGTCCTCTCAGTTCTTCCATCCGAATCAGAGCGGGAAATAAACCATCGGTGCTTGCTTTAGTGCTCACGAAAGAAGAGCTCATGATCGAGAAGCCAACGATGGAGAGTCCACTGAGTATGAATGATCACATGCCAATAGTTTACGCTGGTGTAATATTCAAAGTATCCATATGAACATATTGACTTGTACATGTGAATTGGATGCTGTCCGTCTGAAAACACTGCACCCCGCAACGTGCTTAATCTATGTTTGTTCTCATCAGGTAGAGATGGTCGATTTCGAACCCAGGAACATTAGGATATTAGTTGGGATCTCTATCACTATAGCCATCACGTCACGAGGAACAACGCTTGGCGCAACGGTTAACGACTGATTGGAGAGTCATTTCGAGGTCTGCTATCTCCACCTGATGAGATCAAACGAATTGGAAACGCACAGTCGAGTGGAGCATTATTCAGCTGAGACGCATGCAATTTGCATACGCTTCAGCTACAGTCGTAGTGATCGAATTGGCCAAGGTTTGCTGCAATGAGCGTCGCAATCCATGCACACAATGAGTACCTTCAAATCCCCCCCAACATAATGACTTGATTTGGACAATCACACCCTACATACTAAAAGAACTTGTTAGAGATTCCATCTGGGAGTTTACGGACGAATGTTCCATTGATAAGGCCTGGATGGAATTTCCCGGGAAATTCAGTGTTTTGATAATAACCGCATCGGTAAATACGCATCTTTGTTATGCAAGAGCAATATCATTAATTCGGAGTAGAACCTGAAAACACGTGACAGTAAGAGACGCAGCGCGACGTGTGTACAGAGGGGACCCTGGCCCTGACGACTGGAGCAACTATGTAGTACAGCATAATCACTGTATCCCACTTGTCCGTGAGGACAAGTCAAATCCCGAGCAGTGCGAGGTGGAAATGTTTTGTGTCAGTAAGAATCCCCTGTACGAAGAAGCCAATGGTCAGTAGTATGTTGCGGATAAAAATATCGAAGATTAACGTGTCCCACCGGATGATCGGTTGAGGGTGAGCAAAATGAAGGAAAAAAGCAACATGGGATAGTGAACAACCACAAATTGTCAACCTGCCGGTTACAGTGTTCCAAGTCTGGATGGTTCACACTTCAATGTATAGTATTACCCAATGTCATCGTCGGTGAACAGCCTCCGAAAAATGAGGCGTAGAATTCCCCCACTCAAATTGGCAAATGAATTTGCATGAACCGCTGAGGATTCAGCCAAGGTTCTCCGGCTCCAACATATTCCAATATTCCGACGCGCCACCACCATGAATCATATACCCGTTCCATTATCTTAAACGACGGTATTTACACACATCACTTTTAATCGGTGACTGTATTGCGCTGCGCAGACGTAGTTACCCCGGGATTGACAGCAATTCTCCGAAAGCAGTGTAGATGGCAGCTGCGAGGATAGCTAAGCCAAGTACCCGTTATTTTCTAAAATACCTGGATGAACATCATGTTTCTGACATGTGGAAGCTCCGCACCATCTGCCAATTTTTAACGATCCTAAACTTTCGGAACCCGCCAATTATCGGCCAGTGACTCTCCACCCGATGCTGTAAAATGTGATGGAGTCGAGCACAGCTGAAGCGCTAATAACCTATTTAGAAAGATATAACATCCTAATGTGGAAGTGCCAGGGCTTCTGTCAACATGGGTCACTTGCTGCCAACCTACTGACTGTGCGTGGCAATTGAGCCGAAATGAATGATAATCGGACCGGCAATGATGGCATTTATTTCGATCATTCTAAAGCCATTGACCACTTGAATAACCAAATCCTTTCCCCAAAGCTGAATTGGGAACTGCGTCCTGATATGGATCGGGAATTTCAGCTACAGCGGCAGCTTTAGGTTAGGGTTCGCTGGTCAATGCTCGATCCTCTTAAGGTGGAATGCGGTGTTCAACAAGGACCAACGTTGGGGCCAGGCTTGATTCCAGACTTCATCAATGACCTCACGTGTGCCATCCAGTCTACGGTTTTTGATTTTCGGTGATAATATCAAACTATAGTCGGCCATCGGTAATCAGGAAGATCGAGAACCACTGCAATAAGTCTTGTACTTTTCTTTGAGTAGCGAAGGACAAACGTATTTCCATTCAAAGTGGACAAGTGCAAGCGCACATGTGCACCACGAGCCTAATGACACTTATAGGTTAGGAGACCACGTCTTGGAGATAGTCTCGCACAAACGTGACATTCGCGTGTTGATGAAAGGTGACCCCGGCTGGTAGGAACAAGCTGTGAATGTGCCCAAAACCGCGAACCAACCTGCTGGTCTCTTGCGGAAGAAGTTCGATTCTTCAACCATCCCGCAAATATAAAACGCGTATATGAAGCCCCACGTGGAGTACACGACTCGGGAATGGTAACACCGGCTAAAACGCGGTCTCATTGCACTGGAGACCCCACAGCGATTGGCAAAAGAAACGTTAAAACTTGTTCCAGCTGCCACAGCTAATACGAATGAAAGCTCTAGAAGTGTATAGTGGAAGTCATCACCGTTTAGGGAGTGACCAAACACTAACGTATCAAATTTTGTAAAACCGTATTTGTATTTACCGCTACCTCCGGAAACTTAGACGGGACATGAATCTAAAGGCCATTGGCTGAAACTGGCCACTTAGAAAAGTAAGTTTTAATGGCGCAGAATTACTTTTCTCTTAGAATTTGTAGGCCGTAAAACGCTCTACGAAATTGTAATTTATGCGCCTCCGTTATCCATGGACAACAATAGAAGCATATACATAGCAATATCTTCATTACCTGAGAAGAGTTAAGATTAAAAATTGACGAAAAGACGCAGATGAACATCGTGTTGTCGTTCAATGCCGGCGACAAATCGGTCCGGCCAATGTTCACGTCGTCCGGATCCAGTGACACGTGTTGTTGCTTTGGTGAAAGACCCAGTTTTATGTGTTAATGTCGAAGAAGTCGATGGCTTTTCGTTCAGCTAGGCCCTGGTTTTATCTGCTTGTATGAATTCCCAAAATATGGCTAAGCAGGTTTCAAGCGGCCAATGCTAACATTGCCTGTTCTCTTGTGCAGCTGGACAATGAAATGCTTAGCATGACAAGTGGAAACGAAAAATGGACCCTCCTATAGAGCTTATAAATGTTGCTTAATACGGTCATTACGAATGAAAATATCAGTACACGAAGAGAGGTTAGGGTGAACGTATGATTATTTCACTGAACTCTTGGGTACGCAATAACGAAGTTGGTTCATGTGATTCCTCAGTTGAGTAACGTAAGTGAAGGGGTCGATGTTACTGTTGAATACTGGGGTAAACTATTGACTAGTGATACGTAATGTGGTTCCGAAAACAAGTTCTGCTAGTGAACATTGAAGGGTTGATCGAAACATCGTACGCAAATGCCGCAAAAACATCCAGTGAGTGGGATCAGATTGTGCTTTGATCACCGTTTTCACGTGTCTATGAAAACGTTCGACTCAACCGTTCGCTTGGGGATGATAAGATGCAGTGTGAATTCGTTTGAAGTCCACTAGTTCCGTCAACTGTTGGAAAAGCTGGGATTCGAATTGGGAACCGCAGTCAATGCTGATGTAGGATGGAACGCCAAAGATGACTATCCATCTGTTGACACATGCACAACCAATGGTTTCTGAAAGTGTGTCTACAATTGGAATAGCTTTGGGCCATCGAGTGAAACGATCCATGTATATCAGCATGTAAGGAATACCACTGAAATATGAGAAATGTCCGACGACATCAATGTGGATATAAATGTGCAACAGTTCCGATTTACGAGTGAACATGCTGAATGACTTTCGAACGTTGATATGCTGAGCAAGTCTTTGTCCATTTGTGGATGTCTTTGTTCATGTTTGCACATAAAAAGCATTTGAAGATCAATTAGACAGTAACACGGATACCGGTATGCGAGAGGTTAAGAAAAGCCTCGAAAATGGTTCTTCGTATGGATAGAGGAGCAAATGATTTTGAAACCGCCATGGAGATATTATAATCAATCGTACTTGTCTTCAATCTTCACTGTGTTTGGTACACATCTGACGGTCTAAATCCTCGAATATAAACAAAAAGAGAACACTATACTTTTCCTCGGCCAAGTTGTCCCTTTGGGCAACAGAAGTAATCTGAACAGCAAAGGATTTGCACTGAGAGGCACACAATATGAGTCTTTCCTCAATGAGTTTGAGTCGTGCGCGCGCCGTTCACTTGTGCAGGCGTGTAGGTGTGCGTGTGTTGCCTGGCGCCTTCAGCCAACGGGACTTCAGACGGACGAAGTCATAGGGGTGCAGGTGGGACGCTTCAGCTCCTATCAAACACATTATCGGTGCCCCATGCACCTTGTGGGCCTTTGTTTCTCTGTCCAAGGAAGAGATTCCCACCAAATAGAACGAGAGTAGGGATTTGTACGACGATTAGATAGGTATAACGAGTCACAGCCGGATAAGTTTGCCATGTGATTTTGAATGTGCAGTTCACCTAAACGCAATGATTGGCTTGTATGTTCAGCACTCGAGGTAGGTGAAGAACGTCATACAGAAAGCGTACGAGGAAGGAGATGGTTGGAAGCAGGTCGCTTGCACACTGAAGGTGAACGTGGAAACTCCCCGCAACTGGATACGGGCGTACAAATTGACGGAACTGGTGGGGCAACACTGGGGAGTCTGTCGCAGAGCACTGAGAGAAAGCCACCTGTACTCGGTGATGGAGTAGGTTTCTGCGGAGCCTACCGTTGACCTTGAACTCCTCTGTTTGCAGTTAAAAGCGGAGTTCGAAATTTCAGTAAGTACCAGCAACATCCTACGATAATTGGATAGTAGACCGATAACAAGTGAGAAACTGCACACGATTGCTTGGTGCAGCCTGGGATACTTGTCGGTACTCAGTGACAAGTAAGCGACGTGTCAAATACGGGACAGGTTAGAAGTTCGATGTTACTGAACCCAACGTATATGGTGCAGGATAAAAAATAAGAAGGGTATCATCCTGAACAAGAAACGGTTCAGCAAGGTACACATCAAAACGCTTTGTGAAAAGGGATGTGCCGTCTGTTAAACAATGGATGTTTTGAAGTTGAAACAATCGTAAAATTCAATGTTACAAAATACCAAAAGAACGTGTTTTCCGGTACACTACAAGGGCTTCCCCCTATAAGGCTGAAGGATGGAAGTCTTCGATGGGGCTGTTAGTGGGGGAAAACGGAAGGTGAGGATGGGTGTGAATAGATGCATGGGCTTGAACAAGGGTTCCCAAGATGGGGTGTGTTGCACTGTTCGCTGGGTCCAGGCTTTTGTTATTACTTATTGATGATAATCGTGTGGACCAGGGTGCATCATCAGTGGGCCGTCGGGGCGGGCTGGTCGGACTGCAAAACAACTGGCTAGTCCAGAGATAAGGCCGACAGGACTTTCCCTGCACTGCAGACTCGACGGTGCGCTTGGGAGGTGTCACTCCCCAACCACATTCCAGTCCACAGTCCTCGTCGCACGAAGAGATCCGAGCGTCTTCGTCCCACGAAGAAAACAGGCGTGCTCGTCGGCAACGCCTAGCCAGGCGTTTGGGAACCAACCCGTTCGTGGACGTCCGCGGTCGGATGCGACTGACTTTTCCTTGGGTCAGGGAAAAAGCTTTGGGTCGGCTGGCGAGTCACTCGAGGGTTGCCATGGCAGTTCCCGCGGATGCGTTTCTGGAAGGTAGAACTCAGAGGGGGTGGGCAAGGGTCTGGAGAAGTAGCCTGACGCCGGGAGGGTACATGGCATGTGTGATGAAAGTAAATACGCTTTTTAAGTTTTCAAAATGTTTTGAGTTTTTTAGTCGATTTTGTAAACCGTTTGTGGATGACACGCACTATTACCACTAAGGATGAAAAAGCCGTGTTAATGGAAATAGCAAACGTTTACAAAATTTGAAAAACGGACTGGACGTTTAACCTGTCTATCGCGTCGGTCGGTTGCTTGGGTAGGTTGCGGGTCAAGGGGAACAGAGGGTTTCGGGATATCCTGTGCTCGGGAAGTCACCGAAGGTGCGGCTGCTTGTGCGGTTGCAGCAGGATGGGTTGCAGGTGGTGCGTCAAAGAAAACCACTTTGAGCCGGCTGATGGACACCGTTGTTCGATGACCATTTTGGTTTAAAGTGAAATTTTTCGAAGTCCGTTGCTGGACTCTGAAAGGGCCAGCGTAGGGTGGCTGGAGAGGGAGCCGCACTGCGTCGGTGCGGAGAAAGACGTGAGTGCAAGTAGAGTCCGCTGTGCATTTACACATCTCTAGTCTGCTCACGGAGCGTAGTCGGGCGTAGTGAACTCATGCGTTGAGCTGGGGAGGACGCAAAGTTAGGCGGAGGCATACCCGACGATGCGGGAGGTGAAACGAATTCTCCTGGTAACTTTAACGTTGTGCCGTAAACCAGCTCTGCTGATGCACATTGCAAGTCAGCTTTGATGCTGCTGCGAATGCCTAAGAGTATGAGCGAAATGTTTTCGCTCTAGCTATGGTCGGAGGAGGCGCAGAGCGAGGCTTTAAGCTGTCTATGGAAGCGTTCGACTAACCCGTTGGCTGCTGGGTTATAGGCTGTGGTATGAATGTGGCGACAGCCTTAAAAGTTGCAGAACGTATCGAATTGTGAAGATTCGAAGGGCGTTCCTCGGTTAGTTGTAATGGTGGATGAGCATTCTTAGTGCGAGAGCCAACGGTCTAAGAAGGCCCGGATAACAGTCGCAGCTGTGCAGTCTGTTACCGGAATGGCTTCTGGCCATCTGGTGAAGCGGTCGACACATGTAAGTATGTATACGAATCCGCCTGAAGGAGGCAAAGGACCTACCAGGTCTAAGTGTACATGCGAGAACCGAGAGTCCGGGGCAGGAAATGAACCAAGAGGACTGCGGGTGTGACGATGTATTTTGGAGCGCTGGCATTGAAGGCAGGCGCGAGCCCAGGTACGAACATCTTTGTTTACGCGTGGCTAAACGAAACCTTCGATGACCAGTTTCAAAATGCACGGATACCAGGATGTGTTCGTGAGTGCAGTGCGTCAAACACCGTGGGTCTGAAAGAGACGGACACAAGAGGTCTAGTACAACCTGTGGAAGTGTCACAGAGGATGGTTCTTTCCGTGGTTTGGTGAGAAACAGGTTGCGCATGCAGCGAAGTGGACTGCAGAGTGCGCTGTATGTCTTCGTCTTGTGCTTGAGCCGATACCATGACGGCAAGGTCG
>OX104064.1:168952455-168968903 GCA_944474145.2 Dicrocoelium dendriticum | reverse complement strand
AACAACCACGCAATGATGCTGCACCCATCGCAATGAAGGCTGCAACGCCGATCGCCAATGAGGCTGCACCCATCGCATTGTGGCTGGACCTTACCGTTGGTGTGCGATGGTAGTTGTGTGCCTCAAGTGAAATGCCATTGAGAACATAATACTGGGTGGTGCTGATTTACACCTTCAGAGTCACTCATTCCGAGATTGGGTCCAGATGGGGTTAGAGGCACATACGACATACGCAAGCCTAATGGTCCATGTCCACTCCAGGTTGGCGCGGTTTGCATATGCTGAGGCTTGGCGCTTTATTACCTTCAAACAGGACTCGCGCTTGTAGTCCAGTGCCAAACCCTCTGCCTTGCGGCCAGGTTTTTGAACCAAAGGCTTTGGTTGAGAACCCTAATCGTTCTCCTGTCTAGGCCTGGGAAATATGACAGTATCCTGCCCATGCAATACAATGGATCTCTCTGCAAACAAATTTCTGATGCTCTGGCCACCGCAGAGGATCATCAACGGTGCCCTATCTGCTGCATCGAGCAGGGTGGATAGGGGTTTGGATGCTACTGCTCAGGCCTTCCCATCTTCTTATTCCCCTTCTTGCGCTTTTTCACCCTTATCGTCCCGTTCCAGCTTTACTTTTATCCCCCCTGTTTTCAACCCCCAATTCTCGGCCCTCCCCCACCTTGCTTCAATAGTCGCTTGTCTTTTAGTTTCAACTCACAGGTGAACGCAGAGCGTCATTCCTGCACTGTCAACAGGCCCATGTCCAAGCAAGCGGCCCATTCCAGTTCATCGGCTTCCATTTGGAGCCCTCGATCCTCCTTCAGACTGGCATGCCTCAATGTTCGCACATTGCTTCAGATTGGTCAACAGGCAGCACTTGCCCGAACATTAGAGACCCTCTCGATCGATATCTGCTGCTTATCGGAGACCCGCCTGAAAGACTCGAGCTGTGTGTTCACTTTGCGATCCCCTTCAGGTGACACTAGCAGCACTTTCTCATTGCGCCTATCCGGTGACGATGCAGCTTCGAGCACCGGCCAAGCCGGTGTTGGTATTGCCCTGAGTCCCCCGGGCTGAAGCTGCTCTGGTTGATTGGATTCCAATCAGTAGCCGGATGTGTGCGGTCCGATTGGCTGGCTCGTTCAAAACTTCGAAGTCGCGCTGGACTAACAGGTGTCTATTCGTTATCGCTGCCTATGCACCGACAAACTGTAGCGATGACTCGGTAAAAGACGACTTCTATCGCCAACTGAACGAACTCCTTAGCCACAGAAGAAGCTCGGACACTGTAGTGCTGGCTGGGGATCTGAACGCTCAAGTTGGAAAATTATCCGCAGATGAGCTGCATCTGGGCGGCCAACATGGTATAGCCTCCCGTAATGAGAACGGTGAGCGCTTACTTCATTTGTGTGAGGATGCTCGCTTATTTCTTGCGAGCACTAATTTCAGACACAGCACCACCGGAGGGTGACTTGGCGCCCACCAGCCTCGAACCAGCTATGGACGCAAATCGATCACATTGCTATCAGTTACCGCTGGAGAGGCTGCGTCCAGAACTGTCGCTCGATTTGGAGCACAGGTGTTGACACCGATCATGCACTTGTATGTGCTGACCTAAGGATGCGCTTTGGCGGACGCCCGCGACGATGTTGTGAGCGCATTGACACCGGCAGACTGGTGAAGCCAGCTGTTCTGAACGCCTATCAAATTACGCTGTCATCCGAGTTGGATAAACGCTCACTGGATGCAATTGAAGCTCACTGGTCTCATATGCAACAGGCCTTACTAGCAACAGGCCAATCCTCATGTGGTATGTCTAATCGCCAACATGAACATTGGGTCTCTTCGCAGTCTTTGGAACTTATAGATGCTCGCCGGCATATTCCGACTGGAAGCGAACACAATGAAACTCGCAAAGAGCTCCGGGCAAAACTCCGTGCTAGCCTGAAGAGAGATCGCGAATCCTGGTGGTCTCGTCGTGCAACAGAGATGGAAATGGCCGCTACCCTTGGTAACCATCGTGAGTTATTCCGTCTTATACGGGAAACGGGCAGCAGGAGACCTGGTGTTAGTGAAACTATACGTGACGAGAGTGGACAGCCCATCCACAATTTATCAAAACGCCTGGAACGTTGGGCTGAGCATTTTGAAAGGCAATTTAATTGGTCGGAATTGTTAGATTTCTCGCCGACCAGTGATCGCCCTGCTCCGTGGGCTGTTCCTTTGGATCCACCCTCTCGGTCAGAAGTCGAACATGAGATCAAACTGTTGTAGTTAAATAAAGCCGCGGGACCTGATGACCTTCCTCCGGCCCTCTTCAAATTCGGGGGACCTGCTCTTGTGGATGATTTACACGAGTTACTAGTGAGACTGTGGGAGCAGGAAACTGTCCCAACCGATTGCAGCCGCTCCATCATAGTGCCAATTTTCAAAGGAGGCTCACGATCGGAATGCGGCAGCCATAGAGGAATCAGTCTGATCTCCATCGACTCCAAATTGCTTGCCTCTGTCATCCTTCACAGATGACTGGCACTCGTGAAAGCCAGATTCGTGAAGAGCAAGCTGTATTTCGTCGAGGTCGTAGCTGCATTGACCACATCTTCACCTTGCGTCAGTTGTTGGAGCACCGTCACATATATTGGCGGCCCACCGTTGTCGTGTTCCTCGATATCAAAGGTGCATTCGATTCGGTGGATAGACATGCACTTTGGGACTGTCTACTCAGGAAAGGTGTACCTGAGAAATACGTGAATATTATCCGAGCATTATACGCTCGTAGCTCGGCCAGAGTGAGGGCTTACGGCAAGTTGTCGTCGCCCTTTAATATCTCCAGCGGCGTGAGACAAGGATGCCCGCTGTCACCTTTCCTCTTCAACTTCGCTGTTGACGAAGTCATGGAAATCGCGTTTAAGGGACACGACTTAGAAGGTGTGGAGATACTCCCAGGCGAACGACTTCTTGATTTAGAGTATGCTGATGATATTGCCCTGATCTGTGTCAGCTCACAAACGTGACAAGCGACACTGGACAGATTAGCACTGGCTGTCCGTCACTTCGGGCTTTGCTTCGCACCCTCGAAGTGCAAAGCGTTTCTCCAAGATTGGTCTGGACCGCCTCCTACGCTGACCCTTGGTGGGGATCAGCTAGAAGTCGTTCAAAAATTCAACTACCTGGGAAGTTGTATCAGCGCCTGTGGGATTGAAGATGAAATCACGAATCGTATAGCAAAAGCTCGGGGCGCTTTTACTAACCTTCGCCACTTATGGCGCCGGCGCGACATCACTCTTGCCCTGAAGGGTAGAGTGTACAATGCAGCAGTACGTTCGACCCTATTGTACGGTTGTGAAACCTGGCCACTGAAAGCAGCGGACCTGAAGAGGCTAGTTACGTCCCACCACCGGTGCCTTCGCTATTTAGCTCACATCTGGTGGGGACAACGCGTGAACAACGAGCGTGTTCGACGCCTTGTTTATGGCACAGGAAAAGGAAATGAACCGCTTAGCACCGTTATTTCACGCACCAGGCTCCGATGGCTCGGCCACGTATTACAGGCAGTGGCTAGGAGCCCACCGACAGTCCCTTCGTCCGTGCGTTGTTTGCTCCTCACTCGGTGGAGTCAGGTGGGGGACAGATGAGGAGAGGCGGTCCATAGCGATTTCTTGGTCCTAGGGGAATGAAGTCCCAGCTGGACTTCATTCCCCTAGACCAAGTAATCGCTTGGCCACCCCTCCTCTTCTTCCATCCACACCCCCGGCGCGCAAACAACGCACGTCGCGGGAGTCGGTGGGCTGGCATGCGTAACACGTGGCCGAGCCATCGGAGCCTGATGCGTGAAATAACGGTGCTGAGCGGTTCATTTCCTTTTCCTGTGCCATAAACAAGGCGTCGAACACGCTCGTTGCTCACGCGGTGTTCCCACCAGATGTGAGCTAAATTACGAAGGCACCGGTGGTCGAACGTAACTAGCCTCTTCAGGTCCGCTGCTTTAAGCGGCCAGGTTTCACAACCGTACAATAGGGTCGAACGTACTGCTGCATTGTACACTCTACCCTTCAGGGCAAGAGTGATGTCGCGCCGGCGCCATAAGTGGCGAAGGTTAGCAAAAGCGCCCCGAGCTTTTGCTATACGATTCGTGATTTCATCTTCAATCCCACAGGCGCTGATACAACTTCCCAGGTAGTTGAATTTTTGAACGACTTCTAGCTGATCCCCACCAAGGGTCAGCGTAGGAGGCGGTCCAGACCAATCTTGGAGAAACGCTTTGCACTTCGAGGGTGCGAAGCAAAGCCCGAAGTGACGGACAGCTAGTGCTAATCTGTCCAGTGCCGCTTGGCACGTTTGTGAGCTGTCACAGATCAGGGCAATATCATCAGCATACTCTAAATCAAGAAGTCGTTCTCCTGGGAGTAGCTCCACACCTTCTAAGTCGTGTCCTGTGAACGCGATTTCCATGACTTCGTCAACAGCGAAGTTGAAGAGGAAAGGTGACAGCGGGCATCCTTGTCTCACGCCGCTGGAGATATTAAAGGGCGACGACAACTTGCCGTAAGCCCTCACTCTGCCCGAGCTACGAGCGTATAATGCTCGGATAATATTCACATATTTCTCAGGTACACCTTTCCTGAGTAGACAGTCCCAAAGTGCATGTCTATCCACCGAATCGAATGCACCTTTGATATCGAGGAACACGACAACGGTGGGCCGCCAATATATGTGACGGTGCTCCAACAACTGACGCAAGGTGAAGATGTGGTCAATGCAGCTACGACCTCGACGAAATCCAGCTTGCTCTTCACGAATCTGGCTTTCACGAGTGCCAGTCAGTCTGTGAAGGATGACAGAGGCAAGCAATTTGGAGGCGATGGAGATCAGACTGATTCCTCTATGGCTGCCGCATTCCGATCGTGAGCCTCCTTTGAAAATTGGCACTATGATGGAGCGGCTCCAATCGGTTGGGACAGTTTCCTGCTCCCACAGTCTCACTAGTAACTCGTGTAAATCATCCACAAGAGCAGGTCCCCCGAATTTGAAGAGGGCTGGAGGAAGGTCATCAGGTCCCGCGGCTTTATTTAACTTCAACAGTTTGATCTCATGTTCGACTTCTGACCGAGAGGGTGGATCCAAAGGAACAGCCCACGGAGCAGGGCGATCACTGGTCGGCGAGAAATCTAACAATTCCGACCGATTAAATTGCCTTTCAAAGTGCTCAGCCCAACGTTCCAGGCGTTTTGATAAATTGTGGATGGGCTGTCCACTCTCGTCACGTATAGTTTCACTAACACCAGGTCTCCTGCTGCCCGTTTCCCGTATAAGACGGAATAACTCACGATGGTTACCAAGGGCAGCGGCCATTTCCATCTCTGTTGCACGACGAGACCACCAGGATTCGCGATCTCTCTTCAGGCTAGCACGGAGTTTTGCCCGGAGCTCTTTGCGAGTTTCATTGTGTTCGCTTCCAGCCGGAATATGCCGGCGAGCATCTATAAGTTCCAAAGACTGTGAAGAGACCCAATGTTCATGTTGGCGATTAGACATACCACATGAGGATTTGCCTGCTGCTAGTAAGGCCTGTTGCATATGAGACCAGTGAGCTTCAATTGCATCCAGTGAGCGTTTATCCAACTCGGATGACAGCGTAATTTGATAGGCGTTCAGAACAGCTGGCTTCACCAGTCTGCCGGTGTCAATGCGCTCACAACTAGTCGCGGGCGTCCGCCAAAGCGCATTCTTAGGTCAGCACACACAAGTGCATGATCGGTGTCAACACCTGTGCTCCAAATCGAGCGACAGTTCTGGACGCAGCCTCTCCAGCGGTAACTGATAGCAATGTGGATCGATTTGCGTCCATAGCTGGTTCGAGGCTGGTGGGCGCCAAGTCACCCGTTGGTGGTTGCTGTGTCTGAAAGCAGTGCTCGCAAGAATTAAGCGAGCATCCTCACACAAATGAAGTAAGCGCTCACCGTTATCATTACGGGAGCCTATACCATGTTGGCCGCCCAGATGCAGCTCATCTGCGGATAATTTTCCAACTTGAGCGTTCAGATCCCCAGCCAGCACTACAGTGTCCGAGCTTCTTCTGTGGCGAAGGAGTTCGTTCAGGTTGGCGATAGAAGTCGTCTTTTACCGAGTCATCTGCTACAGTTTGTCGGTGCATAGGCAGCGATAACGAATAGACACCTGTTAGTCCCCGCGTGACCTCGCCGCTTCGAACGAGCCAGCCAATCGGACGGCACACATCCGGCTACTGATTGGAATCCACTCAACCAGAGCAGCTTCAGCCCGGGGACTCAGGGCAATACCAACACCGGCTTGGCCGGTGCTCGAAGCTGCGTCGTCACCGGATAGGCGCAATGAGAAAGTGCTGCTAGTGTCACTTGAAGGGGATCGCAGAGTGAGTACAGAGCTCGAGTCTTGCAGGCGGGTCTTCGATAAGCAGCAGATATCGATCGAGAGGGTCTCTAATGTTCGGGCAAGCGCTGCCTGTTGACCAATCTGAAGCAATGTGCGAACATTGAGGCCATGCCAGTCTGAAGGAGGATCGAGGGCTCCAAATGGAAGCCGATGAACTGGAATGGGCCACTTGCTTGGACATGGTCCTGTTGACAGTGCATGAATGACGCTCTGCGTTCATCTGAGTTGAGACTAAAAGACAAGCGAGTATTGAAGCAAGGTGGGGGAGGGCCGAGAATTGGGGGTTGAAAGCAGGGGGGGATAAAAGTAAAGCTGGAACGGGACGATAACGGTGAAAAAGCGCAAGAAGGGGAATAAGAAGATGGGAAGGCCTGAGCCGTAGCATCCAAAACCCTATCCACCCTGCTTGATGCAGCAGATAGGGCACCGTTGATTATCCTCTGCGGTGGCCAGAGCATCAGAAATTTGTTTGGGAAGGATTCATTGTATTGCGTGGGCAGGATACCGTCAGGTAGCCAGGCCTAGACTGGAGATCGATTAGGGTTCTCAATCAAAGCTTTTGGTTCAGAAACCTGACCGCGAGGCAGTGGGTTTGACAGTGGACTACAAGGGGTCCGTTTTAAGGAATAAAGAGCCAGCCTCATGTCAAACCCCAACCTGGAGGACCAGGAGGCTGCGTTTGTCGGGCCTCTAACCATTGACCAATCTGGTTAGAGTGACTCTGAAGGTGTAAAAGCACCACCCAGTATAGCTCAATGGATCACTGAGGCACACAAACCATCGCACCACGGTAAGGTCCAGCCTCATTGCGATGGGTGCAGCCTCATTGCGATGGGTGCAGCCTCAATGCGATGGGTGCAGCCTCATTGCGATGGGTGTTTGACGCACTGCACTCACGAACACATCCTGGTATCCGTGCATTTTGAAACTGGTCACCGAAGGTTTCGTTTAGCCACGCGTAAACAAAGATGTTCGTACCTGGGCTCGCGCCTGCCTTCAATGCCAGCGCTCCAAAATACATCGTCACACCCGCAGTCCTCTTGGTTCATTTCCTGCCCCGGACTCTCGGTTCTCGCATGTACACTTAGACCTGGTGGGTCCTTTGCCTCTTTCAGGCGGATTCGTATACATACTTACATGTGTCTACCGCTTCACCAGATGGTCAGAAGCCATTCCGGTAACAGACTGCACAGCTGCGACTGTTATCCGGGCCTTCTTAGACCGTTGGCTCTCGCACTAAGAATGCTCATCCACCATTACAACTAACCGAGGAACGCCCTTCGAATCTTCACAATTCGATACGTTCTGCAACTTTTTAGGCTGTCGCTACATTCATACCACAGCCTATAACCCAGCAGCCAACGGGTTAGTCGAACGCTTCCATAGACAGCTTAAAGCCTCGCTCTGCGCCTCCTCCGACCCTAGCTAGAGCGAAAACATTTCGCTCGTACTCTTAGGCATTCGCAGCAGCATCAAAGCTGACTTGCAATGTGCATCAGCAGAGCTGGTTTACGGTACAACGTTAAAGTTACCAGGAGAATTTGTTTCACCTCCCGCATCGTCGGGTATGCCTCCGCCTAACTTTGCGTCCTCCCCAGCTCAACGCATGAGTTCACTACGTCCGACTCCGCTCCGTGAGCAGACTAGAGATGTGTAAATGCACAGCGGACTCTCTACTTGCACTCACGTCTTTCTCCGCACCGACGCAGTGCGGCTCCCTCTCCAGCCACCCTACGCTGGCCCTTTCAGAGTCCAGCAACGGACTTCGAAAAATTTCACTTTAAACCAAAATGGTCATCGAACAACGGTGTCCATCGGCCGGCTCAAAGTGGTTTTCTTTGACGCACCACCTGCAACCCATCCTACTGCAACCGCACAAGCAGCCGCACCTTCGGTGACTTCCCGAGCACAGGATATCCCGAAACCCTCTGTTCCCCTTGACCCGCAACCTACCCAAGCAACCGACCGACGCGGTAGGCAGGTTAAACGTCCAGTCCGTTTTTCAAATTTTGTAAACGTTTGCTATTTCCATTAACACGGCTTTTTCATCCTTAGTGGTAATAGTGCGTGTCATCCACAAACGGTTTACAAAATCGACTAAAAAACCCAAAACATTTTGAAAACTTAAAAAGCGTATTTACTTTCATCACACATGCCATGTACCCTCCCGGCGTCAGGCTACTTCTCCAGACCCTTGCCCACCCCCTCTGAGTTCTACCTTCCAGAAACTCATCCGCGGGAACTGCCAAGGCAACCCTCGAGTGACTCGCCAGCCGACCCAAAGCTTTTTTCCTGACCCAAGGAAAAGTCAGTCGCATCCGACCGCGGACGTCCACGAACGGGTATGTCCCCAAGCGCCTGGCTAGGCGTTGCCGACGAGCACGCCTGTTTTCTTCGTGGGACGAAGACGCCCGGATCTCTTCGTGCGACGAGGACTGTGGACTGGAATGCGGTTGGGGAGTGACACCTCCGAAGCGCACCGTCGAGTCTGCAGCGCAGGGAAAGTCCTGTCGGCCTTATCTCTGGACTAGCCAGTTGTTTTGCAGTCCGACCAGCCCGCCCCAACGGCCCACTGATGATGCACCCTGGTTCACACGATTATCATAAATAAGTAATAACAAAAGCCTGGACCCAGCGAACAGTGCAACACACCCCATCTTGGAAACCCTTGTTCAAGCCCATGCATCTATTCACACCCATCCTCACCTTCTGTTTTCCCCCACTAACAGCCCCATCGAAGACTTCCATCCTTCAGCCTTATAGGGGGAGGCCCTTGTAGTGTACCGGAAAACACGTTCTTTTGGTATTTTGTAACATTGGATTTTACGATTGTTTCAACTTCAAAACATCCATTGTTTTACAGACGGCACATCCCTTTTCACAAAGCGTTTTGATGTGTACCTTGCTGAACCGTTTCTCGCTCAGGATGATACCCTTCTTATTTTTTATCCTGCACCATATACGTTGGGTTCAGTAACATCGAACTTCTAACCTGTCCCGCATTTGACACGTCGCTTACTTGTCACTGAGTACCGACAAGTATCCCAGGCTGCACTAAACAATCGTGTGCAGTTTCTCAGTTGTTATCAGTCTACTATCCAATTATCGTAGGATGTTGCTGGTACTTACTGAAATTTCGAACTCCGCTTTTAACTGCAAACAGAGGAGTTCAAGGTCAACGGTAGGCTCCGCAGAAACCCACTCCACCACCGAGTACAGGTGGCTTTCTCCCAGTGCTCTGCGACAGACTCCCCAGTGTTGCCCCACCAGTTCCGTCAATTTGTACGCCCGTATCCAGTTGCGGGAAGTTTCCACGTTCACCTTCAGTGTGCAAGCGACCTGCTTCCAACCATCTCCTTCCTCGTACGCTTTCTGTATGACGTCCTTCACCTACCTCGAGTGCTGAACATACAAGCCAATCATTGCGTTTAGGTGAACTGCACATTCAAAATCACATGGCAAACTTATTTGGCTGTGACTCGTTATACCTATCTAATCGTCGTACAAATCCCTACTCTCGTTCTATTTGGTGGGAATCTCTTCCTTGGACAGAGAAACAAAGGCCCACAAGGTGCATGGGGCACCGATAATGTATTTGATAGGAGCTGAAGCGTCCCACCTGCACCCCTATGACTTAGTCCGTCTGAAGTCCCGTTGGCTGAAGGCGCCAGGCAACACATTCACACCTACACGCCTGCACAAGTGAACGGCGCGCGCACGACTCAAACTCATTGAGGAAAGACTCATATTGTGTGCCTCTCAGTGCAAATCCTTTGCTGTTCAGATTACTTCTGTTGCCCAAAGGGACAACTTGGCCGAGGAAAGGTATAGTGTTCTCTTTTTGTTTATATTCGAGGATTTAGACCGTCAGATGTGTACCAAACACAGTGAAGAGTGAAGACAAGTACGATTGATTATAATATCTCCATGGCGGTTTCAAAATCATTTGCTCCTCTATTCATACGAAGAACCATTTTCGAGGCTTTTCTTAACTTCTCTCAAACCGGTGTCCGTGTAACTGTCTAATTGATCTGCAAGCGTTTTGTGTGTCCAACCATGAACGAAGACATCCACAAATGGGCAAAGCCTTGCTTGACATGTCAACTTTCGAAAGGCATTCGGCATGCCCACTCGTAAATCGGAGCTGTTGCACAGCCATATCCACATTGATATCGTCGGACACCTCTCACATTTCAGTGGTACTCCTTACATGCTGATATGCATGGATCGTTTTATTAGATGGCCCAAAGCTATTCCAATTGTAGACACACTCTCAGAAACCATCGGCCGTGCATGTGTCAACAGATAGATAGCCATCTTTGGCGTTCCATCCTACATCACCATTGACTGCGGTTCCCAATTCGAATCCCAGCTTTTCCAACAGTTGACGGAACTAGTGGGCTTCAAACGAATTCGCACTACATCTTATCATCCCCAAGCGAGCGGTTGAGTCGAACGTTTACATAGACACGTGAAAACAGCGATCAAAGCACAATCTGATCCCACTCACTGGACAGATATACTTCCGATGATTTTGCGCCATTTGCGTACGATGTTTCGATCAACCCTTCAATGTGCACCAGCAGAACTGGTTTTCGGAACCACATTACGTATCACTAGTCAATATTTTACCCCAGTATCCAACAGTAACATCGACCCCTTCACTTACGTTACTCACCTGAGGAATCACATGAACCAACTTCGTTATTGCGCACCCAAGAGTTCAGTGAAATCATCATACGTTCAACCTAACCTCCCTTCGTGTACTGATATTTTCATTCGTAATGACCGTATTAAGCAACATTTACAAGCTCTATAGGAGGGTCCATTTTTCGTTTCCACTTGTCATGCTAAGCATTTCATTGTCCAGCTGCACAAGAGAACAGGCAATGTTAGCATTGGCCGCTTGAAACCTGCTTAGCCATATTTTGGGAATTCATACAAGCAGATAAAACCAGAACCTACCTGAACGAAAGGCCATCGACTTCTTCGACATTAACACATAAAACTGGGTCTTTCACCAAAGCAACAACACGTGTCACTGGATCCGGACGACGTGAACATTGGCCGGACCGATTTGTCGCCCAATGAAGCTAACGACTACGCAAGCATTCTGTTGTCCTCCCAAACATATGCATTCACTTTCGTTTGGAGTATTGTATTGTTATGTTGGTTTATAAGCTGAAAACACACGCTTCTGTAACTGCACTTTTCATTTGTCCTACATGGCAAAGCCTGATCACACGCTATGTGGTATATACCACGTTATTCACGCCGAGGTCGAAACAGCGTTTTACTTCTAAGCAATGCCCATGCCGGCGCATCAAACACGTGACAACCACAAGGGATTACGAATGCTGTTTACCTCGCATCCACTCTGATATACCTATGCAGTATCAGGGCGCAACACAACATAACTGGATGACGAGACAACGGATGAATACGCTTCCATTTACGTGCTCAATGCTCGACGCGGCGAGCGTCGCAACCGCACGTTAAGCTGTATTATACTCACGGCCATCATACAAGCAGTTGAGATGTCTATTTCTTGTATATATCATTTTTAGAAGCACAATATTTAACAGAGGTAGGCGGGGGAAATGTCCAGATACGAGGTCTTACCGTGGATCACATAAGCGTTCTACATGTGAAGTTTAGCAGCACGGGTGTGGAAGGACCTTCGACTGTTCCGCTAAATATTGGAATCGGGTGCGAATTGATTGACCAGCAAGTACAAACCAGCATCAAAGGAGGCGAACTATTCTGCCAAATATGGTAAACCCGTGGGAAGGATTTTACTCCCATTGGCTGAGAACCAGACGCAGAAGGGTGGGTGGCCTGGGTTTCCAAAGTTAGTATGTTGCGTTCACCAATAGATAGAGTTGATCTATCCTGTAGGATATACCCTGTCTACCGAGCCTTGGTCCTTTGTATTCATACGGGTAGCTGGGCGCGTGGATGAGCAGACAGACGGTCGCCGTCTCACAGGTGAAACATAGCATCAGTACGACAATATTATAATTTGTGTTAGTGTCTAGCCTACTGATTTTGTAACTACTCCCCATGAAACTGGCACTACTAAGTGCACCCGATGGCACTGTCAGGATATGCAACAGTTTGCAGGGACTAAATATACAGATTGTTGTAAAGCAATTGGTGTTGCCATCCAGTAAGGAACTCATTGTAGGTTTAGCTAGTACAACCGATCATTTCAGGTTAGATTTGAAAATTACATTCTTCCATATGCATTGGCTAAAGATTTGTAGCATCTTACTGCCTTTCTTGTTCCCGATGGATTATTTCAGTACAAAGTGTTGTCAATGGTTTTGAGTTCTGTGCCTGACAAAAGTTCGTGAGTCACGCCTTGGCATATACTGACGGACAGGATGTGCACTTGGATGATATTTGCGTCTTTGGTCACATGCTAGAAGAGCGTTTACATAAAGTCCTTCTTCGACTCAGTCAACTCGATCTCCGTTTGTACACGAAGAAGTGTATATTTATCACCCCTGAGATTCAGTTTCTAGGGCACATCATTTCCCACAGGTATTCGCACCGGTAAGGAAAATATCGGTGCCATAGATTACGCACAGATACTTAGTAACTTAACGGAACCAAAGTCATTTCTTAGTATGTGCTCTTAAAACTTGCGATACATTCGTGGTAAATCCACTACGAAAACTGACAAAAAGGAAGTCACCGTTAGTTTGGGAAGTGAACAAGAAAAAGCCTTCGACGAACTGAAAAAATGGAGTTCATCTGCCCCATTGGTTGCAATCATTGACGAATTGTGCCATACGTTTGTATCAATTGTTGCCTCCGAGGTCGGCCTCGGTTGTCTTCTTTCACATCTCAAGGGTGCAACGATCCAGACGAGCACCGTAACGGCTTCGCCGCCGCGCGACCACCACTAGTCACGCGTGTGCTGAGTATACCGCGAGGAAGTCCGCCCCTACGTGAATTCGAACCAGTGACGTTATGCTTGCAAGCCAGGCTTCCAGACCACTCGGCCACCGGCCGACTCTCACAACGGTGAAGAGAAATTTATTGCTTATGCTTTGTGGAAGTTATCAGACTCTGAGCATCACTATTCCGCCGGCGCAATGGAAACTCTTACTTGCGTGTGGACTTGCGCAAAATGGCATTTTACCTCTTTGGCCGCCGTTTTATTTTACGTACTGACCACTCCGCTCTCATCACCCTCTTCAAAAATGGATCAAAAGGGTTCCGCCCGATCCGAATCAGTCGTCGGTATACCAGAATTCTCAGCTACAAATTCCAAACCGTATACCGGCCAGGATGACAAAATCAGATCGCGGATGGACTATCCTGCTTACCTTTGGAACTTTAAGATAAAAAGGAGGCACGCAGAGAGGCGACAATTGTGTTTAGTCATGGACCCGAGTTGTCCGCCTCGACGATTAATGAATTACAAAAGGAGAATGCGAGAGACGCAACGCTGCAGCAACTCGTGGCTTATATTCGGCAGATATGGCAGAAAAGCAACGAAATTTCCAGGGAGTTCGTTCTGTACTATACAACTCGAGCGGAACTTACACTCCTAGATGGTGGTCTATTGCAAGGTCCAGTATTTCTAGCTCCATCCTCGCTGGTTAGCAAATTAATTGCATGCGCTTATGTGGGCCCTCCGGGTATTGTCGGAATTAAAAATGAAGTCCGACATTATTTTGGTGGCCAAGAATGGCAGCAAGTATTGAAGCATTTGTGAAACTGTCAAGATTGACGAACAGCGGATAAACGTTCTCTACCTGTTGAGGCTCCCGTACAATCGATACCCTACCCGATGAGGCCGTGGGTCAAAATTGCAACTGTCGTGATGGGCCCATGCGCCAATGTCCAACGAATGAGAAAAATCCACTTTTACAGCAGATGGCCAAACGACCTCTTTAGTATTGTTATCATGGTTCGGTTACTTCGCATTACCGAAGGAAGTGGTTACAGATGATGGTCCACAATTCTGTAGTTACGATTTCGAAACCTCTCTCCAGCGCCATAACGTAAAGCATTCCCGGACTGCTTTCTACAATCCTGCAGCTAATGACATGGTTGAGCACCACAACCAGTCGCTCAAAAAGCAAAACAGACCATGCAACTGGGAGGGGTAGATTGGGAAGAAGCTGTCTTAACGGCGCTGTATTCATACAGAACCTATGAATACAGAGAAAACGCCTGCCGAACTGACGCTAGGAAGACGCTTACACACCAAACTTAATGCTGTACACAACGTGTCCTTCGCTGTAAATCTCGAAGTGCCAAACCGCATAGCAACTTACCAAAAATCCTACGCTAAAAAATCTCAAGTCCACTGTAGCCAGAATCATTTGTTCGCATCAAAAATAGTAGTACCGTGAAAGGTCATCCAATTCGGTCTGCACCGCTGAGAATCACAAATGCACATGGGCCTGGCGCATACCGATTGGAAAATGGCTTGACAGTTAACGCCCGTCGAGTTTAAAGAGCCATTGGACCGGCCTCTCAGTCTAGCAAATACGCGAGTGAAAGTCAGACGGGGTCGGCTGCACCATCCAGTGAACTAAAGTTAGTCCCAGAAGTATTGTCCCTTTTTACTTTGTTACTCGGGGACAAAGCGTCACGCCTTCGGGTGAGAGGAGAGCGCACTAAATTGCCAACTGTCCAATAGTAGATGTTGGTCCATCTCAAAATGTCTCTCACCCGGTCACATGGGTGTGAACGACCGGAGTGATGGCCGTAGGCAAGTGCACCTGGATGGGCGCGGATGGTTGAGTTGAAGTCAACTACGGCACGTCACGGGGCAAGTTCTCCAATAGATACATACCGTATTTCGGGGTGGTTGGAACCAAGATAGGTGTGCAAAATCAAAACAGCAGTGCAGCATTACCAGGCTACTGCGGTAGAATTGTGGTGGCACTTGAACAGGCCTACCCGACCTGAGCAAGGAGCGTTCAACAGGTGCTAAGTGTTATCCCAGCTAATGACAGAAGGGTTAATGGCAACGCACTTGTAGACTGAAAGTTAACTACCAACAGCACATCTTAGCAAAATAGGCATCCCTTACAATTAGGCCTTGCAAAGATAAAATGCAACGTTTTGAGAAAGGAGTCTTGAAAAGGTATGCCGCGTAAAGACTACTCGTTGCCGCATAGCCTATTCTGCCATCGCATTATTGATTGCAGTAGCAGGAAACAAGTGGGGTTACGCCGCCCAATTTGTTTCAGGCGGGACCATGAGCGTTCATTCCAACATATTCACTGATGAGGCAATATTCCATTAGTATTTCTGCATTTCCAGCCGATATCTAATCCTCGCGGATACTGAGATTCACGTATTCCACAAAGCGCAAAGCTCATGGGTTCGCAAAACTGACTGATAAATCGTGGGACCAAAGCATACGCATGTGGGTTCTCACGCATACTGTCCACCACAAGTCAGTTATCGCTGTGGTAACTTTTCTGACATACTGTTGCAAATTCCGACTAGCAAATTCAAAAGGATCGATAAGCCACGCTTTGACGGTCTGTATTGTTATTATTGAAAAATCGTTGGACCATCTTACATTCACTTTAAAGTTACAAATACCGTAGTGTTTAGAAGCACTCATCCCACGCCGGAGTATGTACGCCGATGAACACGATAGAAATACGACACCGCGTAGCCCATTCTCACATCACCATTTCGTTCATATCCTCCCCGTATTCCTTAGGCATAACCATGAAAAACAAGTATTGGCACTGTGAACCAAGTTGCATAGAAGTGGTCAGTCTAAGCGCTGTCGAATCAGCTTTGCTCGTTGAATGCACTCTGGCCCGACGCACGTTTGACACCATTTGCCCGTGCACCAATTTAGTCAAGAAATCCGTGATAGCGGTAAATAAGTACCTTAGTATAAACAGCATAAAACGATGATATGTCCGTCAACGAAGAAGATGCTCAACGTGACCGCCGGCGTTCTGCTTGCAGTGCGGAAATCATCTGAGGCAATAGTCTGTAGCTTTTTGCAAAGTTTCCGTGTTGATGGCGCGACATTCGTTGACAATACTATC
>OX104064.1:168831218-168952123 GCA_944474145.2 Dicrocoelium dendriticum | reverse complement strand
GAGCAGAACACGTAAATGTATGTCCTTGAGGGATTTGTCATGACGAGCTCACAAGGACTGCTCGAATGCCGAAACCAAAACTGCATACATGACACATCGTAACTTCTGTGTGAAATGGATCCGCGAGGCCAAGATTATGCATCAGCGAGTATGCACGAACCGAAAACCTCTATAGAGGCACATTGATGGCTTTTGTAAAGTGAAGCGCCGAACATAGCACTGGCTGATGAGTGCACGTGGTCAGCAATGGAAGCAGCCGATTTCTCACGTCTTCATTAATCCCGCACGTTCCAACCAGTAACAAGCTCAAATATTCTGCTTCATTCTATTACTCCAACGTCAGGTTTATCCAACATCACCTTCACTGCAGAAGCTTTGTTAAAGTAGCTGTTATCTCTGCGTATCCACAGTTCTCTTGGAGAATGGCCATTTTCCATCAGCGCTGTGTAGAGGAGAACCAAATTCCACTTGTAGGTAAACAAGGAATCATCACACGTTTTCATAAGGGAGGTAGCCGCAATGACCCTACCAATTACCGTCTCATAACGATGCTTACTGTGTTTTCCGAAGTTATGGAATCAATCATCGCAGATGAGCCGATGCTGTAGCTAGAAAACCAAAGCGTAAGAGCACCAGAGCAACATGGCTTCTGTCAAGAGCCCACATATCCTACTAATCAAGAAATTGTGTGCAGTGGTTGGACTGAGGCAGTTGATGGTGGGGCAGAAATTAATATCAGCTAGCTGGACTTCTCAAAGGCATTTGATTGCTTAGACCAGCCATTCTTAACGGAAGCCATATGGCCCCCCTGGGGGCCGTCGAGAATTCCCGTGGGTCCTGAGATGAGAAACTATTTTTTAGGGGGGCCATGCTGTGAAAAGTGGGTTGTGATAACATAAGTAACAAAATTCACTAAAAATTTTCTCAGTTTCACTGTGCGTACTTATCTCCCCTGGTAACTACCGGTCAACGAAATGGATAACGCGCGCGGAAGTGGTTGTTTACGTAGGTGTGAAAGCCACATAGGGCAGACCTACTGTTGTGGAACTGACATAGCTCCGCCAAACTTGCGCAGATTTTTCCGCTCCCATGTCAAGGATACAATCGCCATACGGCGACCTAGACTGCGTACCTAACAATCGATTCATCCTCAGCACTTTGATGCCTATCCACAGTGAACCGGTTGAGCTTTACTCAGAACACTGATGTATCTATTGTACAAGCTGCAGTGAACCTAGCGAACACCCGTCAGTACACTGCAGCAGTTACTGCACAAAGCCACACTGAATATCCCTCAGGATACTACCAATGTGTGACAACTCATGTGCCGGCCAGTCTTTCTCGTTCGGATCCCAGTACGGTAGCGATAGGTTACGCGTTTTCGTCGCCAGTCTCAGTTCGCGTGTACGTCTGGCGGCTAGGTCATGTTAGCCAGCAACGTTCCGAATTCCAGTGGCTACAGCGCGCGCTTGGGGTACTATCTCTGAAGAACGTTCGTTTGTTCTGACTACGAGTTGAAAAAGCTTGGACGAGTTATAAGGTTTAGTTAACATTTAGTTCAACGGAAATTTCCGAATTAGCGAACAGTTCTGTCAACTTACGTCGTACGTGGGGACATCCGGTTTCTTTGATGAGTAAATATAACATGACGTGTACATAAGGAAACTTCTAGTGCTCGTAATAATCGAATACCCTGCCAATACGTAGCTGGCAATAGCCGATGTACGTTATCAGTATCGCTGTTGACTTTCCCGAGCCCGTTTCTTGAACTATCCGGCAGTTTCTTCCATGTTCGTCTCTTCTGTTCTTCATTTTACCTGTTACCACTGTTTGCTACAACGTTCCTGCAATACATGTATGTCCAGTGAGCATTTTCATTTTCTGAGTTCCATTTATTTTCCTCTCTGGCTTTCGTGAAGAAGTTTTCTTTTGGCACTTTAGCCATCCATGGTATCTTCAAATTCATCCTCAGAAACCACCACTGGGTCGTCGCTAACAGTCTTACTACACTGTTACCTTTCAACATTTAGCCACCGTCAGATGTTGCAAGTATGCTTACCACTTCATACCTTATAATCTCACGACCAAGCAAGAATAACTTTAGTGCCACCAATCAGCGTGTTTCGTCTTGTCGAATAATGTTACTTAATACGTATGATATAACTAACAAAAATAAAACAAAGGCAGTATATATATATATATTACCTACTACTAATCTAAAATATATTTCAGAAATGAGCTCTTCGTCAAAGAAATATCGGCAGTACTCCGTGGAACACCAGTCATTCGGATTTATCGCAGCATCTAAAAAGCCCACACTACCTGTGTTTAATTTGCCAAAACACCTTGAAGTGAAAGTATGCGACTACGTAAAATGAAAAATAATTTGGAAAGTGTTCACAGGATGAAGGTGGAAAATCTGTGGATTTTCGCATAAACCTGCGTGGTGGTTTCGAAAACAGACCAAATGGATGTTGAAAGGGCAAAAATGGTGAATGGACTTACGGCAAGTTGATTGCCAAAAATTACAGTCCACCTTTTGTTAGAGAAAATGTTATCTTGCCTGCATTATCGATAATACTGTATGGCTTGATGAATATGAATTCACAAGAAGCAGTTTAAGCCATCCCGCTAAGCAATTCGACTGTATTTAGGCAAATAGATGAAATGGCTCAGGACATAGAAAGCACCTAAGTTACTTTACTACAGTTCAGAACATTTTCATTACAAGTAAATGAATCTACATTACCTGACAACAACGCTCTTCTCGTGGCATCTGTCCGATTCTTCAATGATAATAAATTAGTGGAAGGAATGCTGTCTGCCAAGAGAATTAAAACTCATGCAGAGGGTCAGTCACTAGCTATCTGACTGAAAACTCTATTCCTATAAAGAACATAGTTGCAAGTGCAAGAGATGGTGTTGCCACAACAGTCGGAAGATATCAAGGATTGATTGTCCACCTCCCTTCCCTTCACTGTGCGATTTATCGAGAGTGCTTAAACATTTCACTGTCGACTGTTATAAATAGGAGTCAACAAAACCAAATCGCACCCGCTTCTTCAAGATCGTCTTTTCCAGCAGTTATGTGAGGAGAAGTGATTTCCAGGTTCGCCTCTTGCATACAGAAGTTAGGTGGCTCTCCAAGGGCAACTGTCATCGCCGTTCGATTGCACTCAGCGACACCGTCATCACATTCCATTTCGGAACTAGTCATGAAAGATAACTATCAACAGCTAAGCCAAGCGTGTTTTACCTGGCAGATGCTTTTGAAAAACTCTGCTTAGTAAGTAAAACTCTTCAAGGCAAGCTGAGTAATCACACCTCGGGTAAAGAAGCCATTATCGATTTTCTTAAAAAGCTGGAACTGCATGCTCAAAACATCGGACTTAGAAAATTTTCATAGTTCCCGTTTCTCGCTACAGTCACGCAGGAGCCAAAGGATGAAGACTTGATTGCTCATGCCAGTCATGTGCAACAACTCTGAAAAGAAATGAAAGACAAGTTTCATGACCTGACTGGCATGGAAATCCCGATTTGCATTTGATGTTCAGCCCTGCGACGTTGGAGTTAAAATCCAGGAAAGTCTCACAGAGCTTCGAAGTGACATATTGGTAAGATCCAAATTCACGCAATATAAAATGATTTTGGATAAAGGTTGATGCCCCTAATAGGTGTCCCAGCCTGTGGGAAATTGTTGAAGTATATTTCTTTGCTTTTCCATACTCATACTTGGTTGAATGTGGATTCAGCCGAGTGGTTTCTCCGACAAAGAGTAGACACAAATTTGACATGCCAGCAAGAGGAGATCTTCGACTCTCGTTGTCACGTCTGGAACCGGACATAAGCAAGCTTGCTAAAGAACAACAAGCCCAAGACTCGCATTAATATTCCGACAAATACATTACTACGAATGTATTACACATCGTAATCCATGATGTGCCATACAGATAAAAATCAACTATACAGAAATACAATTCAAAATAATAATGATGACTTGTGTAAGTACAGACAAGTGGCTTAATGTTGCCGCGCAATACATGTTATCTTGAGGCTGTGAAAGTTAAAAAGGAAGTTTATAAGGGAAACAGTGATGTCAAGATTGAAATTTTAGCCATCATAACAAAAGGTACCAAATTGAGAGTTGGAAATCACGGATTTACGTGTGTTACGCGTTGTGCATTGCTGAAATTGGGGTGTTCAAACAATACTTGCAAGATGATGGTATCCACCACCAGACTTCCGCCCCATACGACCCAGCATCAAACGGTTTAGCGGAAACAGCGGTACAAACCGGGAAGCCCAGTCTCCTGAAACAATGTTACAGCTCTTTTTGCATCAAACATGACCGATCCCTATTCGCATATCGCACCACACCGTTGGAGTCCATCGCAGAGATCCCGAGGATGCCATGTTTGAGCGTCGGCTACGTAGGAAGCAGAACTTACTTTTCTCAGACCCCCATCAGGCCAAGCGTTGCCAACAACAGCGCATGCACTGGAGTGGGCACGCATCAGCTAAACTCCATGATTTGGTAGCAAAAAGAGATGTGTACACGGAGCTCACGCGGGAGCAGATAAGGCAGCCAGGAATCGTGCTTACAAGTTCAGAAACTGAGGCCGACATACAACTAGAAAGTGGAGAAACAGTACGCAGGCACTAGGATTTCATTCGTCCCCGCACCTTGGTAGTACCATGACCTGAGGAGTTGTTACAGAAGAGCGCGAGGAGATGGACAAAAACCGAAAGAATGAAACCGATCAACCGATCGCTATTCGGAAACCACGAGGTTCATTTAAACCGATGGAACGTTACGGCGTACAAATGTGAATTCATGTGCCACGTTAGATGTTATTGGCGCACGTGTTGATGTTACTTAACCAATCAAAACACGTGATTGATCGAACAGCATTGTCACATTGGTCGATACTAACTGGCCTTTTATTCTGATTGGCTCGTTTTACCGTTTATGCTTTCAGAATACAATTCCACTTGTCACTGGTTGTGCCGACCCACGTCGAGTTCGGGGCTATGTCCAAATCCGAAATAGGAATACTCGAGCAGCGAGTGATCAGAGGATCGGACGACCACGAAATGTTCCAGTGTGATCTTAACACGATTTTGAAGTGAGGAGATTAGAATAAACTACTATTCAATGCGGACAAATGTCGCGTAGTTCTATTACACTATAAGCACGATTATACGTATTGGCTTGGGGCACACACATATTGCAGACCATCTCCCAGGAAGATGACCTAGGTGTGCTCGTAAGAGTGACCTCAGCTGTTCAAAGTAGGCAGTGGCAGCTACGAAAAGGGGCAACTAGTAAATCGACCTGTTGCGAAGGGCATTCGAGAGAATTGACCCATCAACCCAATGATGCACAATTCCTACGTGTGCCCTCAAGTTGAGCAGCTATCCAAGCTTGGAAACCCAGATTGAAGCGCAACCTAGAGGCATTAGAGGCACCACAACGAAGAGCGACAAAGAATGTGAAGGGCCTGCGCTAACACACTTACCACCAAAGGCTGAAGTTGCTGGGAGTTTTCAGCGGATGCTAGTGAAGGCTGTGCGGAGATCGCATATTAGCGGACCAAATATTGAGTGAGCCCAAACATGTATGCCACCATTTGCTGAAACTTAGTTACAACACGCGGCTCAGGGGTAACTGTTTGATACTGAGTGAACAATACAGCTGTCATGAGTGTCGATGGAATTACTTTTCCCTTCGGATTTGCCTAACGTGGAACTCTCCGGATATCACGTGATGCAATCTGTGCACGTATAGATCGATTAACGGGCGGATCAGTCAATCATTGAGCACTTTAGCTTCTGTAAAGTGTAGAACTGGGGAGTTGGGGACGAGTTAAAAGACAGATCATCTCAGATTAAGGAACTAACAATGGGAGATAAAAAATATCAGCACGCCGTAAGTTTGCTGTCATATTTTTCAGCTTTTTGCTGCTATCTGATTAATACATTTCTACAGGCGTTCTTAATGACACCTTCTGAAAGGTGATTTGAGGCATTGAATTCACGCTTTGTTTTTTGACTGAAATATCTGAAAAGATACCAATATATACAATGTGGAAATCAGATTGACCAATCCACCATGTGAACCCTAATAATGCGTTCAAGGTGTTATTACGTAACAGCAATCCAAGTTTGTTTTAATTAATTCAATGTAAAAAGTACATTTTAGAAAGTGGCCTTAAAAAGGGTGCCAGTGGAAAACAGGTTAAGCCACGAGTGGAGAGATAACAGCAACCCTGAAGAAAGAAGTTACTTCAGTACGAAAAAGCCGAATTGTGTATAATCAGGAATTAAAGTAAATAAAGGCGCAAACAACATACAGCACTAGTAAACGTTTGAAATAGATAATTCTTGAATGCTATTTGGGGACTAATTAGTTTGTTCTATAATGCTCCTTCGGGGGTTCTCGTGTACATTTTTAAATACTCTCTTAGGAATCTAATTGAGGATAATGTGCAACAGGTCTACCCAATATTCAAATGTATAAGACATGAACAGTGTAATATTAATTAACTGGATGCAACTGTGTAAGGAGTGATCGTGGTACGATACGCTGTGCAATGAAACGGTCTGGGGATAAATCGACCAGATATAAAATGACCCAGGAGAGGAATCGACCTGGATCACACTACAACGCATTGTAGTGCTTATCTGCGGCGTATTTTAAACGTATAGTGTTGTTAATTTCAGTTCCCATTATTTCAAACGGTGAACAGGCTGTACTGTTTGCGAAATTCCTGCAGTATACACAATACCGGCATTACCAGGACAACAGTACTTACAGAGCAGGACTGTGTTTGAGTGCACCAGACAAAGAAAAATTGACTAGTATCTATATATTAGTTCATTACGATTCATCTTAATCCTTGTATGTACTTGTATTGATTTTCAGCAGCATTCTTCCCACATATTTACAATGTATACGAAATGCAATCTGCACACATATTCGTGGTAATTCGCGGGTTCTTTGTTCACTTTGTATTATTTATCATACTGCTCGTTGTTCTCACCCAGCCCTGATATGCTGCTTATTGTACCACAGACTGTTTCTCGAAACTATGTGAGCACACAGTTCCCTGCATAATGACGTGACGTTTTGAAATGGTAACGAAAGATGATAAAATCGACCCCGAAAACAAAATTGAAAGTCGTAGTAGACAGCGAAAAGAGCATTCCAACATGAATAACGCCGGAATTTGAAAAGTAGATCCCCACAAATGAAGATGACTAGAGGAAGTCCATCTGATAAAACAGCCTTAGTCAATTTCAGCAGTCTGATCTAACGTTATACTTCTGAACGAGGGGCGGATCTAAAGGTACGGTTTAGGGAGTTCGGTTCAGTGGAACAACTAAGGTCCGGACACCGAAGTGCGTTGTGGTGTTTGGAATGTGACCCTATAGAAATCACGCCGTCAGAATAAAAACAGACAACAATGGCAGGACACAGATAGAATGCATAGAAAATGTAAACAAGAAAGGAATGCGCAAGACTAATCGCAATAGAGATTGGATTGCTGAGAAGCCTCCACGTGGTTGCAGCCAGGTGGTCCGAATTTATCTCGATCCATTAAACGGCTGTAAAGCAAAGTTCCATGACTTGGTGCGTTTTAGCTTTGCAAGCGTTCTCCCTATAGAAAGTCACATATGTCTGTCCTGTGGCTGGTCACAGTGACAGGCAAATCCGAAACAGGATGCCGCTAACCATGTACGTTCAATAACACTGCGACGAGGCGGATGGCCAGCAAGTAAATAAAGTCACTCCATTTGCTTCGCTATGGCGGAGCATTATAATCCAGCAAAGTGATGCTGTAACTATGAGGGGGATTGGGCAGCGCCATGGTAACCAAATGAACTAAAAGCGTATGATCTAAGTCACTGGCTTCCAATGGGCGCGATTCCCTGAATTCGCCCCGTTGAATTGCGAGCAGGATAATCGGCCAAATGCCCCGAGTGTGGTCACCCGAGTAACACCCTACCTCACCATGGGTAAAGGTATGGTACGGTGCCCTCTGAAAAACCGTGGATTTCTCTGCGATGCCTTCTGTATTCATTTTATGACAACTGCGCCCTGCTTTGATTTCCATAGTTTCTGAGAACTGTATGCCTATCCGTAGATTGCTGCACCATGCACACACTTGGCATCTATTGCAAATCAGAAGGAATAAGAAGGGAGGCATGTTGATTGGAGTCATGTTGCATCAACGGAACCGGCCCCCATGCACAGCAGTATTATTGTCTATCCAAATTGGGAATCATGCGTACCAGACGTATACAAGGCGGTGGCTAGGCAGTAGTCTGCTCCACACTGAGTGGAACCACTCTGTGAGCATAGTAATGTCATGAGAACCGTGCACTCCGTCTCTCGAAGATACGACCAACTGTCGCATGGAGCCAGTTTAATCGAGGTGGCAGTTTGTCGACGGGTAAGCACCTTGTCAACATTTACATTAAGCGCAGGCTATACCATACTAAGGAAATTGTTCCAGATATCTGGCGTGTAGTGGGAGTAGGCAATCAAAGGAACGAGACGGATTTACATGGCGAAGTAAGCAGCTAGCCTGCCGCAAGTGAACGAAGCAGATGATTGGACGTCTATGCATCTTCCGCTACGCCGACTGGTTTGTAGTTAGCAGCGTTGGAGTGAATTTGTTTGACGGATTCAAAGCAAGGATCTGATGCTTGTAGCAACGTCCTTAGGTATGAAACTGAGCAACTTATTAACCTCGAGGCTTCCCCAACCGATTCACGCTGTCATTTTCGCTTAGCCTATTTATCGAATGAACCGTTTGTCCCTGAAGTATCGGGTTTTGCGACGTGGTGTCAGAGAAGACCAAAGCAAGATCGCCGAACGGTGCTCAGTTGCTGATTGGGGTGCAGCGAGCTGTACAAACACCTGTCCCGTTGAACATAAATAAATAAATAAATTGTACCTTCCTCGGTGATTCGAGGTGCAGTACAACTATGTGGTCTGATCAATGTGTACAACAGGATCGCAAAATATAATCAATTTGTTCACGCTTTTTACAATGGATCCAAAACAGGTATTAAAGTAATTGGCAGGATTAAGGTATTGAAGAAATTAAGAGGCAAGGACCAATAACGTATGCAGATTTAAACAGATGTCCAGTTAAAGTAATACGGCTACTCGTTGAACCGTCCGCAGGGGACCTGCTTCCATGTAAGGTATTCCCTCGAAAGGTTTCGCCCGCACTTCCATGCTATACCTGGCCGCGTGCCGGTGTGGCATAGTAGCATATGAGCCATCACCTGTTTATCATATGTTGTGTTCTCTTTAGGGCTGTTTTTACACATGTATTGTGAGCGATGAAGCCTCAGCCCAGTCCGTCATGCGGATCATGCAATTATGACACTTTTTTATACGCCAGTCAATTTGTATCAATGTGCCTTGCATAGGTAAAGTCTTTTATAATCTGGAAGCTATAATCCGTCACCACAGGAGATCAGCCCAGTCGTGGCCAACAATGAACTAAGAAAGAATGTAGAAGAAGAAGAATTGTGTGAAAGAGGTACTATATCGTTAATATAAAAAATAGGCAGGTATGTTTTTTTACATCAGCGTAAAAATGGATCGAGCCTATCATACGATCAAATTGTGTGGCGTGACAGCCGGAGACAGATAACTGTACGAGTTGTCCATTGGTAAAGGTCACATAGGGAATCCGTTAACGCCGTCACTGAATTCCAGTATATGTTTCTGGACTGTTAACTCCAGAAAGAAGGGGAAATGATTAGCACTGCAGAACAAATGTAGCGAAGGGGATCACAGAACAATATTACGAATTAATCAATTCGTAGGAAAAATTTCGAAAATAGGTCTTGACGTCACACCAGTAACTAATTTTGCTCTCGGTTTTAAACAGAAGACAGTTGGTATGAATTAAGTTTGAGAAGAGTAAAACCGCATAGGAGGTAGCATTAAAGAATAGCATAAGAAGCGGTTTGTAGCAGCTCATCCTAGATGATCATGTTTTCTCTAATGCATTCGAGTCAATGTTCTCCGGTATCATACATGATCCAGCCCTTCTTCATACAGCTTTTCATCATCAAGTTGAATTTTTAAGATCCATTCCACTCTGTCCGTTGACAGATAAACCTTTATCATTTCCTTGAACATTCAAAAATGTTCAATACATCTAATCTCTTTTTGCAGTTTATTCCATATGGAGCCATACCTAAGAAGGTAGAAATTCCTCCTTAGGCTGGTCTTGAATTTATGTAAATAGAACATACATTCACTATCTCGCAGTTCATAAGTGGTATTATCCCGAAAGTGCAATTGATAGGTTCCAACGTATGCTTTCCGCCACGCGAGTTTGTGGAGGAAGCACAGATTTAATTGCATTCTTCGTAACCACAGAGGTTCAGGATGCAACTGCTTGCACCTATCTCTGTATGAAAGAGCCGTCGAATAGCCAAATATGCGCTTCGTAAAGGCGCGTTGGACGTTTTCAATGCTGCACAGTGGCAAGCCACGATTCCCCATTGTTCAGGCGATGTGCCAAGCCTGTTCTCCTGGCAGACCTGTACATGGCTTTGCTGAAACACAGACCACCTCCTCTCACAATGCCTTCTGCGAGCCCTTCGGCAATAACACGCCATCCGCTTAAACTCCATCGCCCCAAATTACCGCAGCATTCTTTTGGCATTCACCCACCCCCTGTAATCCCGATAGAACTGGTGAATCTCACGGCAGGGAATTTGCTGCGGAAAGCTCTGGAACTAATGCGATTTCAAGAGTAAATACTGGGTGGAATGATGAACAGCGCCAGGACTTTTTACGACTGATGCTAATTCATAGTTGTTCTTTGTTGAATAAACTTTATTTACTCCGCATCTTCATAAGTCTGAATAAACCTGATATGATTTTACTCATTGAAACATTGTTTCATTATTCTATGCCCAGCCAGCTGCTTTCTATCGAAGGTTACAAGTTTATTAGAAGTGATCGAAGCAAGGCAGAGGAGAGGGTTGCATAATTTACTACTCACAGAACCTCCTTGTGTCTGAATTCACACTTCACTTTTATGCCCCACTATTGATTCCGCTTGATTACTCTTGTCCTTCGGTATTAAGCGAACTCTTGTAGGCTGTATATACCGCTCACCAGGGGCCAGCTTAGTGATGACAACCAGTTAGTTGACATCGTCAACAACATATCGGAACTTGGTTCTTTTGATAAAGTTGTAGGTGGAGATTTCAACCTACCAGATATCTGTTGGTCAAACTTAGTAACAAACGCCAAACATGCAGAGTTCATAACCTCCGTCATCATTGGTGGTTGGGTGCAACATGTTTTCGTGGCTACCAGGGGAAAAATATGCTAGACCTACTTTTTACCTTAGGCACCTCCCAGATAGCTACTGATGTATTTGACGGTCTTCCTGGATATGATCACAAAATAGTCAGATGTAAACTTATAGCTGAGTCGTCGCATGTGAGGTTTGCGATGGTTCCACAATTCCTGCGAAATATTAATTGGTTAGATTTCTCCACTTTTCTTAGGGTCCAAAATTGGGACCATTTCTTTCTTTCGTCTGACATTAAAGGAGCCTCTGATATCTTCTATGACAATGTGACTATATGCTTAAGCATATTTACTGATAGTACGAGAGCATCTTCTAAGTAGACTAACAATGCAAACAACAAGCGGAAAATACGAGTGTTAACTCGAACATATGAACGTACTCACGACTTCAGCGTATTACTGAGACTACGTCTTATAATAGAGACGGACATAAAACACCACACCCGTCTCATGCAGGAAGAACAACGGACTGTAAATAGTAGTAATACAAGTCAACTGGTGACTGCATTACTGAGAATAAGGAAAGGCGGCAAAACTGACCTACCTTCCCATATCCTCGTGCCTGAAGGCGAATGCATTGATTCCCCAATTGCTATGGCAGAAACCTTTAACTCATACTTTGGTAGATCCTTTAATCTTAAAAAATCCTGGGATTTTCAACCTCGTTTCACTCCTGAACAAGTCTCAGCGATCGAGCTTAGTGTCGCTACGATAAAACGTATCATTACCTGTCTACGACCATCCTACAGACCTGGCCTCGATGGGATCTCTACTGCTTTAGTCAAACGCGGCGGAGATGATATCCCTCTTATAGCATTAAATATCTCCTCTTTGTCTCTCCAGTCTGACCAATATCCCGAACGTTGGAAAACGGCTACGGTTATACCGCGACATAAGTCCGGGTCGAAAACTGACATCCGGAACTACGGCCCCATTAGTCACACAGCCATTCTCACACGCATGCTAGAGAGAATTGTTAAGGAAAATTTTGTTTCGTTCCTAATATCGCACAAACTTCTCTCACCTTCACAGCATGGCTTTCTGAAGTCTCGCTCGTGTGTTACCAGTCAAGTTGACATCCATAACCATCTAACTGAAGCAAATGACTCTGGTCTTCAATGCATTGTCACCTCCCTCGACATGCAAAAGGCGTTTGACAGAGTCCCACACACGAAGTTGCTATATAAATTAAGTAAGTACGGTGTTACAAATCCGCTTAACTCTTGGATCCAATCGTATCTAGTAGGACGGCAGCAACTTGTGGATATCAATGGTTACATCTCTTCACCTCATCTGGTCACCAGTGGAGTGGTACAGGGCAGTGTCTTAGGTTGGTTACTCTTCCTAATGTATATCAATGACCTCGTTTGGGAAGCCTTATTTGTTTGCTGATGATTTAAAGGTGGTTTACACGTTCCCAGTTTCTCAGCGTAAAGCTGAACTTAACAATATCCAAAGCGACTTGAAAACCATTGAATGATGGGCTGATATGTGGCGGATGACTTTTGCAACATCGAAGTGTAGTATTCTATCGTATGGATGTCAGATAGCAGCAGAAATGTTCAGGCTTCATGATGTAGTCATCCCCATCAGCCAGTCTGTTCGTGACTTAGGTTTAAGATATTGTAGTTCGTTAAACTTTAGCGAACCTACAAATCATATAGTGAAAAAGGCTAAGCATTCGGTCCGGCACATATGCCATCTGCTAACCTTGAAAGAAACCAGACTAATTGCATTCAAAAGCAGCATCAGGCCTTTGCTTGACTACTGCTGTGTTACGTTCAGTAACTTCCGAAAGGGGGGCTTCAGAGCCTTTGGAAACGCGCCTTTACGAAGCGCATGTTTGGCTATTCGACGGCTCTTTCATACAGAGATAGGTGCAAGCAGTTGCATCCTGAACCTCTGTGGTTACGAAGAATGCAATTAAATCTGTGCTTCCTCCACAAACTCGCGTGGCGGAAAGCATACGTTGGAACCTATCAATTGCACTTTCGGGATAATACCACTTATGAACTGCAAGATAGTGAATGTATGTTCTATTTACATAAATTCAAGACCAGCATAAGGAGGAATTTTTACCTCCTTAGGTATGGCTCCATATGGAATAAACTGCCAAAAGAGATTAGATGTATTGCACATTTTTGAATATTCAAGGAAATGATAAAGGTTTATCTGTCAACGGACAGAGTGGAATGGATCTTAAAAATTCAACTTGATGATGAAAAGCTGTATGAAGAAGGGCTGGATTATGTATGATACCGGAGAACATTGACTCGAATGCATTAGAGAAAACATGATCATCTAGGATGAGCTGCTACAAACCGCTTCTTATGCTATTCTTTAATGCTACCTCCTATGCGGTTTTACTCTTCTCAAACTTAATTCATACCAACTGTCTTCTGTTTAAAACCGAGAGCAAAATTAGTTACTGGTGTGACGTCAAGACCTATTTTCGAAATTTTTCCTACGAATTGATTAATTCGTAATATTGTTCTGTGATCCCCTTCGCTACATTTGTTCTGCAGTGCTAATCATTTCCCCTTCTTTCTGGAGTTAACAGTCCAGAAACATATACTGGAATTCAGTGATGTCGTTAACGGATTCCCTATGTGACCTTTACCTATGGACAACTCGTACAGTTATCTGTCTCCGGCTGTCACGCCACACAATTTGATCGTATGATAGGCTCGATCCATTTTTACGCTGATGTAAAAAACATACCTGCCTATTTTTTATATTAACGATATAGTACCTCTTTCACACAATTCTTCTTCTTCTACATTCTTTCTTAGTTCCTTGTTGGCCACGACTGGGCTGATCTCCTGTGGTGACGGATTATAGCTTCCAGATTATAAAAGACTTTACCTATGCAAGGCACATTGACACAAATTGGCTGGCGTATAAACAAGTGTCATAATTGCATGATCCGCATGACGGACTGGGCTGAGGCTTCATCGCTCACAATACGTGTGTAAAAACAGCCCTAAAGAGAACACAACATATGATAAACAGGTGATGGCTCATATGCTACAATGCCACACCAGCACGCGGCCAGGTATAGCATGGAAGTGCGGGCGAAACCTTTCGAGGGAATACCTTACATGGAAGCAGGTCCCCTGCGGACGGTTCAACGAGTAGCCGTATTACTTTAACTGGACATCTGTTTAAATCTGCATACGTTATTGGTCCTTGCCTCTTAATTTCTTCAATACCTTAATCCTGCCAATTACTTTAATACCTGTTTTGGATCCATTGTAAAAAGCGTGAACAAATTGATTATATTTTGCGATCCTGTTGTACACATTGATCAGACCACATAGTTGTACTGCACCTCGAATCACCGAGGAATGTACAATTTAGTTATTTATTTATCAGTACGGGAGCAAACACCATGTTGGCCGCCCAGATAAAAATCAACGGAGGACAATTTTTCAACTTTGGCGTTGAGATCATCAACCAACACCACACTATCCGTGTTTTATCTGTAGCGAAGGAGAGTGTTAAGTTGCTGATAGACATAATCTTTCACCGAATCAGTGCCATAGTTTGTAGGGACGCAGGCATTGTTTGTCACCGCGCGACTTCGCAGCTTTGAAGGAACCAGCTAATCTAACGGCGCACATCCGACTGTTGAATGGGATCCAATCGATCAAGGCAGCTTCAGCCCAGGGACTCAAAAGAATGACGATGCCAGCTAGACAGACATTCGAAGCTGCATCATCGCCAGACAGGCGCAGTGAGAATGTGCCGCCAGTGTCGCGTGTGGGGGGTCAGGGTAAGCACGGAGCTCGAATCTTGCAGCAAATATCGATCGATAGGGTCTCTAGTGCTGCCTTTTGGCCAATCTGTAGCAAACTGCGCCCGTTGGGACATGCTAATCTTAGCGAGACGCGAAGACTCCAAAGGGAAACGGATCAATCGACGTTGTCCGCTTGGTTGAACATGGACTTGTCGACTGGATTGGAACGACGCCCTGCGACTGTAAGTGAGTTGAAACTAGAAGCGACTATTGAAGCAAGGTTGGGAAGGGTCAAGAGTTGAGGATTGAAAATGGGGAAAAAGTAAAGTTGGAGCGGGACGATATGGATGAAGAAGCGCAAGAAGGGGGATAAGAAGATGGGAAGGCCTGAGCAGTAGCATCCAAACCCCTATCCACCCTGCTCGATGCAGCAGATAGGGCGCCGTTGATTAGCTTCTACGACGGACAGGGAATCAAGGAGTTGTTAGAAGAAAGGTTCATTGAATTGCGTGGGCCGAATACCGTCACGTTGCCCAGGCCTAAACAGGAGAACTATTAGACTTCTTAACCAAAGCCTTTGGTTCAAAAACCTTACCGTAAGGCAGCGGCGTTTTGGCACTGGACTACAGAGAGCGCGTTTTATGGAGTAAGGAGCCATCCTCACTCCAACCCCCAACCTGAAGGGCCAGGAGACTGAGTGTGTCTGGCCTCTAACCATTGACCAATCTGGTATGAGTGGCTATGAGGGTGCAAAAAGCACCATCCAGCATAGCTCAATGGGTAACTTAGGTACACAAACCATCGTAGTACGTTAAGGTCTAGTCTTGTTGCGATAGTCAACATAGTAACAGTGAAGCGGTGTCCAGGAATTCACGTGCATTCATATCAAGTCTTCTTGCGCATGTGGGACGGATCTAAAGTCCAACCGAAGTGACTAATCCCAAAGGCGTACCCTCACATCAGTTGAATTTCGTGGTTGTGGAGAAAGATCTCACGCCGATTGTCAGCAATGATTCTATCCAGTGTCTTGGCTTTGTTCATTTTAACCATGATAGTTTTGTGCATGCTTGTCTAGTGGAGAGATACTAGTGAGCAGTATCCGTCCGCATTTATCCCAGGTTTGGGGAGGTTTGAAGATTCGGTTCATTTATCACTAGAGCCGTCAATGCGATCGATTGCGCTGCCGGCTAGAAGGGTTCCGTTTATGTTCAGCCCCGAATTAAGTAACATGACGCAATTGGGCGTAATCACTAAAGTCGATGAGCCGACAGAATGAGGTAGCCAAGTCGTGATTGATACGAAAAAGAACGGTGATTTGCGTTTGTGCATAGATCCCAAGCCATTGTATGAAGCTTTACGCAGGACACTAAACGCTGCCAAGGTTATGCCGCGTTTGGCTAAGGCAGAGTATTTCATCAAGGTTGGTCGGTCATCGGCATTCTAGCAGACAGACCTATATGAGGAATCCAGTTTCTAAATGATGTTCGCCACACTTTTCGGGCGTTTTCGTTGGCGACGTCTACCGTTTGGTTTGAAGGTCACGAGCGAAATATTTCAGAAGCGGTTACCGCAAGCTGTTGACGATCTAAACGGTGTAACATGTGTAGCAGACAGTGCGCTCGACCGACCAGGAACATGACGTCAACCTGCGCCACTTTTTAGAGCGTTGTGTGCAATAGAACGTGAAGCCTAAACGAGAAAAGTTGAGTTCCGAAAACCGGAAGTGATTTTTCATGGGCACGTTCTGATATCAGAGGGCATCAAGATCGATCCCGAGAAAATCAAGGCAGGGAAGATGCCACGACCTAAGGACGTCAGGGCTGTTAGTCGTCAAAATGGCATGGTGAATTATTTGAGGCGGTTCTTACCAAGGCAAGCTGAAATCATGAAGCCCATCAGGTGATCGACTTACAAAGCCGTTAGATGGAGTTGCTTTTACAACCAGCGAGCATCCTATTAGCTGTGCACTAGTACTCGGCTACTACGATCCAGCCCTGCCTTTGGAGGAGCAATGTGACAAGTCAGAGCGAAATAGGCGCCGTTTTCATGCAGGAATGCAATCCCTTGGATATCCGCAGTCCGGCGTTCACAATGGCGAAACAGCGCTATGCGCAGATCGAATAGGTGATGCTCGCTGTTGTCTAAGCGTTGAAACGATTCAACGATTACACTATTGGGAGGAAGACTATGGTTTACACTGACCATAAACCGCTTCTATCAACAGCCAGAAAACCGTTACACAGTGGCCCTCGACGTCTTATCTGGGTCCGAAAATACGACATGAATCTTGTGTACACCCTGGAGACGCAGATATTCATCGCGGACGCTCAGTCGAAAGCTCATCTTACGATAGTAGAACACCAACAAAAAGAAATCGAGGCAGAAAATCCGGTACAACATCATGTGGTAACGGCAAAACGCCTGAAAGAAATAAGACGTCAGACGGAGGCAGATGTGACTTGCAAGACGTCGCGAGACATGATTTTGAGTGGATGGCCAGATACAAAGGATAAACACTGAAGAAAGTAACTCTGTTATTCAAGTTTTGAGATGAACTCACGGTTCATAGCAATTTTCTGTTCAAAAGAAATCGCATTTTGATTTCGCCTTTGCTTCGCAGATGCTAGAGGGCGCACATCCACATCACTTAGGTGTTAGCTTCAGAACTAGCAGAGCCCGAGAACTGATGTTCTGGCACGGGATGACGAGTCAACTATGAGATCAAGTATTAAGATGTTCAGCCCGCCAGTCTCACGAGGCTCGCCAAACCAGAGAACCAATGATGCTGCGTGAGATATCAGATCGACTATTGCAGAAAGTAGCAGCTGATTTGTTCTATGACCATGGGAAAGACTACTTACTCACAATGGAGTACTGCGGTGACTATTGCAAGATTGATCCACTCACCGCTACTACCACAGAAGGCGTCATCAATAAGCTTAGATGTCAGTTCGCCAGACACGGAATACCAGAGGATTTCCGACAATGGCACCCAACTTACAAGTGCTGTGTTCTAGACCTCCGTGAACAAGTGGGAATCGTCGCATCGACAAACCAGCCCGTATCACAACCAGTCTAACGGAAAAGCGGAAGCAGCGGTCAAACAAGCCAAGAAGCTGTTGTCGAAGGCTAGAGCCACTCATGAAGATCCATATCTGATGCTGTTGGAAATTCACAACACGCCATCACCAAACATAGGTCTCAGTCCAGTTCAACGTCTGTACAGCAGAAGGACAAGAACCCTAACCCTTGCGTCTTGCGGTCGTATGAGCAGCTGCAAAGGAATTTAAGAAAACGGATGGCCGATCAGAAACGGTATAATGACCGCGGTACGCGGGCGCTACCGGAGCTATCAATAAACGAGGAAGTGTGGATTCAACCAATACCGCGTATAAACGAGCGACGAAAGAGTGGAGTGGTGACTGCGATGGTCGGAAGATAAACGGACGGAACTGAGCGCAGCTGAGGCGACAGCGGGAGTGAGGAGGTGAACCTGATTCAAGACGCATAACGGTTTTCAGGTAGGTCACAATGATAGGGGTAGCAAAGACCACGTGGAGTTGAAAAGCGTACGGAGTCTTCAGGGACACTGATGCGGCTGACCAACGCAAAGGGAAGAATGTGAAAGGATTATGCATTAATAGGAACGTGAGGAAGCAAGCGGCTGGCCTGTCGCAAGTGAACGAAGCAGATGATTGGAGGCCTACACATCTTCGCCTATACGCTGATTGGTTCGTAGTTGGCAGTGCTGAAGTGAATTTGTTTGACTGATTCAAAGGAAGAATCCCATGAATGGCGGTTGAACTGTTCGCTAAACTTGGCAATTTTGTTGCAAACGTTTCGTCACCAATCGTTGTGACATCATCAGTGGGTAGGTAAGTGGCGTGCAGTAGCGTAGAGAAGCCTCGGTGAGAGGCTCCTCTGCTGTCATTTTCGCTGAGCCTGTTTTGTCGAATAAACCGTTTGTCCCTGAAGGACCGAGTTTTGCGACACGACGTTCTTACAGTACAGCGTCCAGATTTCCTTGCCGTATAGAAGAACGGACAGCACCATGGACCAGTAAACTATCAGCTCCGTCCCAGTGGTCAGCTGGTGATTGTTTCACACTTTGTTTCCAGCGCTTAAAATGCAGTAGCCGTCCTCGATACGCGGATGCGCAGCTCACTCGACATCTGTCGGCGGGAGAGAATACGTTCCCCATGCAGCAAAATCTGGAATGGTTTCCAAAACGTTGTGAGCGATTTAGATTTGAGGCAAGCCAACGGATTCCATTACTGGTGAAGGCTGAAATAATCAAACAGGCTTGCTTGTGGTGATGGTGAGTGCGAACTTGGTAGCTGCTAAAGCGCTGCAACTCATCTGCGCGGTGGGTAAACTATTTCCAGCTGTCGCAAAATAGAAACCAAGGAATAGTTGTTTCACATAGTCTCGTAATAACGGACGTTCAACAACCCACTATCAACACGGTGTTAAACACGAACATCGTAATCACGAGCAGCATTAAAAGCACAATATATCATAGTATGCAGGTAACTATTAAACAAGGAAGTAGCTAAAACACAGTCTTGCTTCACACCATAGACAACATCAGGTCATCCGAGATATGTCCACGGAGCCGTACCCTCACTCCCATACCACGGTGCAGGCATTCAATTAGACTTATAAACCTGCTCGGGCGACTAAACTTACCCAACACTGGCCACAGTGCTTTGCGGTGCACCGTGTCAGATACCTTGAAGTCAACAAACAACGGGTACAATGGCTGGTGTCGCTCTCTGCATTTCTCCTTCAAGTGACGAGCCGCGAACACCATATCAATCGTGCTGCGGCCCGAACGGATCCACAGTACTGTTCCGCCATGTGCGGATAAACGACCTGAGTGACGAGGCGATTGAGCAGGATTCGTGCGATCACCCTGCCCAACATAACTCAGCAAGTTGATGCCACGAACAATCGTCACACATCGGCTGCTCTCTTTGCCCTTGTAAAGCAATAGGACAGGTGTATATTTCAAACCACGCGTTGCACCATTGTTCCAAGTGGTGCAGCGTATGTATCAAAGCTGGTCCGCCGTGATTCAATACTTCTGGCGGTATCCCATCAGCTACGGCACATTTGTTGTTTCGCAACTAAGCGAGTGCCCACTGCGTCTCAAGCACTGTCAGTGTGCCATTAGACACAGCTCGTGCAACGTAACGCTGACAAGTTCTGAATGGATGTTCAAAAGACAGTCAAAGCGTTTTCGCTAGATTTGCATCACGCCTACAGTCTGTGTGCAGGAAGCATCCGAAGCAGCATTCACCAGCGTCCTCAGCAGCTGTAAGGTGGAACCATATATCTTCTTCAAGGATTCAAAGCATTCCTTGAGTTGGCGGCGTTCGACGTATCAGAGTATTGGCTTCGTCTTCTCCGGTTACCATTCATCCTTAGTGTAACGTGAGTTTCGATTCAGTCACCGTCGAAGTTTACGAAACACACTCTCCTCGGAGTCAGCAGGGTCCGCCACATGTACAGCGAAAGCTGCATTCTTCTCCGACACCAATGCGTCATTGGTCGCACTGTTGTCATCAAACCAATCGGACAGACTACAGATCGTGTGCCCGATGGTTTCTTCGGCCACAACCGTCACATCGTCTAGAATGCGGTGTCACAGTTCGCTGACTAATGCGACAAAGTCAACAACGGCAGAGCGATTAGCCATTGTATTCCCCAGTTCTATACTCTTTTAAATAGTACCCAGGGAACGAACATTAAAGTTGCGCCGCTGATTCATAGCAGGCGCAATTTGTGATCAGTGCCACACTCAGCTCCATGCAATTTACGTGACATGCGAAATTTACGCATGTCGCGCTGACGTACGATGACTAGGTGAGCGTGACCACTTCGTGGGTGAGTCCAAATAATCATATCACTCATACCCAGTGCAGACTGCGTGTTCATGATCGTCGGGCCGTGAATGGCGCCCAATGGGAGCAGCCGGTCACCGCTCCGATACAGACCAATTACGTCTGCCCTCACCGCGGCATCACGCCCAACGTACGTGTTGAAACCAACCAGTAGGAACATCCAGTCGTTCCTCGGGACAAATCGTATCATGGAGGATACCTGAGTGTAAAAGTGATCCCTCGTATCATCAGGATAACACATAGTGAGACCATAGGGGCAAATTAATCCCTTCCAAGTCGTAGGTAGAGTCATTAATGGTGTGCGGATGTCAGTAAACCCTCGCATCAGCTGGCCATTTATGCGGTCGGATAGTGCGGATTCGACCCCATGTTCAGGTGATGTTGTGGTGGTATTTCCTACCCAGAAGAATGTGTAGCCGGCTCCAGCGTCATACAGTTTGTCTTCGTCAGCGAGTTGAATCTCCCTAAGTGAAGCAATATCAATGCCGTAGTGCGCGGGCACCATCGCGACCAGTGCGGTGCGCCCACAACAGTTCTGGTCGAACAGTGCGCGTATGCTCCAGTGCAATATATATATATATATATATATATATATATATATATATATGTATATATATATATATATATATATATATATATATATACACGAATGAGCGGGTCTCATGCGTGATGATTAAAGTAAACGCCGCAACCATACGAGGTCACTGATAATACGGTGTCACATGAAATAACCATGAACTGGCTCAAGCTACTGTCCAAGGAGTGTAAGTCACGATAATGTGATATGGAGCATAAAATGGAAATAGTATCACAACGCCCCATGTTCTCTAAGTTTTATCAAGCAAAGTCGAGTATGATTAGCGGGTGGGATGCACTGAGGTCGAGGGCCCGATCCGGCCAGTGGGTTGTAGCTTGGTAACCTCTGCATTTTCGTGACAAAAAAACCAACTGGCGGACCTCGGAGTTGCTCTCCGGATGTTCCCACCAGACGTGAGCAAGCAGCGGTGGTCCAACACGGACAAGTATTTCATGTCCGCCGCAAACTATCCGGGCCTCTGATGCATAGAGTGACACAGACATTATCTTAACGTTATACACCCTAACTTTCATTGACAGACTGGTGTTCCGCTGTCTGTATATATGGCTGGGCCTATGTAAAGCGCCAGTCATGTGGTCACTAGTGGTGATATAGCTACTAACGAACGTGAACCGATTTACCACTTCCAGTAATTGTTCGGTTGCACGAAGAACCGTCGGTTTATTGGTCGAGTACTTTGCACTTTGAAAGCGCAAGACACAAGCCGAAGTGTGTAGTGCCACACACCCGCCAATCCAGTAGTGCTTGCACAGTCACTGCATCAGACCTAAGGTGAGTAAAGTCGTCCGTATACTCAAGGTTTGTTAGTCCGTCAGTTGGCAGAACTTCCACTCCGGAAAAGTATGAAAGAACCGAGTCATTTCAGATCAATTCGATCACAAAGTTGAAAGAAAACCTTGGCGAACCCCACTTGTCATCAGAAGTTCAGCAAATAGTTGCTCGTAAAGTTTCACCTGACCCCGGGAGTCCCGGTAGATAATTTATAATGGAAATGCGTTTGGATGGCATGGCTTCACACAAGCTAACAAGATCAACAGAATCGAAGGCGGCTTTCTAATCAAGGAAGACCAACATAGTCGATCGTCTGCATGTGACGAAGAGTAAATATGTGGTCAAGGCAGCCACGATCAGTGCAGAAGCCATCGGTCCCTCAGTAATCCGGCTCGCAAGAAAAAATCCCAGTTAGTCGTTGAAGGATGAGACCTATGAGAAGCTTGGAATCGGTGGAAATAGAACCAACACCTTTGGGATTTTCGCACAAAATTCACTGGTTCTGAAGATGGGTAGTACATATGACATTCGATAGCCTGAAACCACCTCTTCAGTGTCCCGACTCGTGCTAACTAGAGAAGCAAGTCAAGTAAACAAAGACACCATTTTCAGAAAGGTTCTATTTCAACAATGAAACTGATGTCGGATCTCTGACAAAACTGGATGTGTGATATCAATATCCCACGTCGGATCAGGTGATTCAACAAGCGACAGTGCCGTGTCGGGTCTGCTGAACTGGTCTTCAAAATGTTCCGCCCAACGGGCAAGTCGAAGAGGCTGTCCATTTTCCTCAGCCATTGTCTCACTAACTGGTGGATTCCTCAGATCCGTGTTCCGGATGAGCTGGAACAAAATTCAGCTGTTCCAAATAGCACCGGCTATTACCATTTAATGGGCCTTTTCCATCCACCGTTCCAGTCGTTTCAGGGTGTCACGGACGAGCTAAAACCCAATATCCAACCCACCTGGAGCCAGTTTGCGTGTTACGATCAAACTGGTCGACGACTCAGAGATCGATTCACATTGCAGACGTCTCAAGGCATTGAAAGCTTTCCTGATGGCATAGTAAAAACAAATCTAATCAGCGTTCGGCTCACCAACCTCATTCACTACTGTTAACTGGTTAGAGAGTTCGTCATGAAATTGTAGAAGCACGCACTGCAAGTTCAAGTGACAGGTCAGAAGCTAGGAAGTTAGGGGTTTCCTAAAAGGAGGTTTTTGATAGGCATCGTCTATCGATTGACAGGGTGTTTAATGTTCAGACAAGTGTGACCTGTTGACTGACCTGTGGCATTGTGAACATCGAGTCATATCAGTCTCATCGAGGATCCAGGGCTCCAAAAAGAAAAAAGACAAACTACGGTTTTCCGCTAGGTTGGAGGCATAGACTTGTCGACCGGACAGAAATGAGACCCTGCAATCGTTCGTGAGTCGAAATTAGAAGACAAAGGCCTATCGAAGCATATTGGGAGGCCAGTAATTGAGGGTTGAAGTTGGAACTTTACGATAGGGATGCAGGAGGAAGCCCGGAGGAGTTGCGTCCTCAACCATATATATACCACGCTGATTATTCGGTACGAAGGCCAAAGCATCAAGTCGCTTGAACACTTCATCAGGCTATGCGTGTCCAGGGTATTGCCTGGTTGCCCAGCCCTACATGGGATAACAACTGATTTTCTCCACTAAAGCCATTGGGTCGAAAACCTTACCGTAAGGCAGTGGGAGTTTGACACTGGCCTAAAAGGAGTTGTGTATTTTACTGATCCTGACTGCTGAGCAAGGTCTCGTGCAGATCAAGGTTGCGCCTTACGTGTTTATATTGTGGAAAAGGGAGACACCATACCAAAATCGTCTATTGGAGGAGGAAACTGAGTTACTACAACCAATGACCAAGCTGGCATGAGCGAATCTGAGGTATCATGTAGTATAGCTCGACAGACCACTGAAACACACAAACCATAGTACAATTTCAAGATTCCACCTCGTTACGATGGAATTGTTACCAATGCAAACGAGTCGTTGCTTCTACTGCACACTACATGGCGACTAATCGGGCAAGTCGGCAAACTTGAAATCTGACTGCGCTGTCCTGTCGAGGTCTAAGCTGAGGAATATCGGTTTGACTGCGACAAACTTTAGAAAACCTAAACAATGGCATGACAGATACAAGAATCAAAGAAGTTATTAAAGATTGGGACAGCATGTCACCTGCTTAGGCGTACAGGCCAAATCCTTGAGTTAGTGTTCCGAACACGAGTTATTGGCATCGTAAGACAGACTGTCGACTGAGTAGATGAACGTAGTTGAAATTGTGAAACAACCAGTACTTCTTCTGGATGACAAGGCAAAGTTAGCATGTGAAATGGAGCGCCAGTAGTAGGCATATAAAAGGAGATATACTTTACAGAGAGAGAGAGAGATTGGCGTAAGGCACAAAGACGATACAGCTCCATTGAACGTGCATAAACTGTATGTGCAAAAGTAAGCAATCGATGACGCCTCAAAAATGCTTTGGGATGAAGGGACGGATAGTGAAGATCGGCAAAAAAGTACCACAATTATGCGAAGCACGTCGAAGTGCACTAAAGGGATGTGATCTATTAAATTAAGAGGGATCTGTGCGCAGAATCGGATTCAAAAATCGCTACTTAGATAATAAGAGCATAGAATGGAGCATACCACAGGCGCCCTATCCGTCACAAGATGCCGGGGTAATATCAAGGAATAAAGGAGGGGAGCACGCAGGAGCGGGGCAAAGTCACCAATGAGGGAAGAGACTAGCTGAGTAGCATATGTGGTTCCTCCGAACTGTGCTCCAGGAATGTTCCAAAAAGCCCCAGAGGATAGTTGATAATAGTCATTCAATCGTTCGACAGGATAGATCGAAGAATAAAACTGAAATTGAAGAAAGGAGAAAATTCAAAAGTACGGATAAGAAATTCGCATGTGATTAGTGTGATGCGAGTAAAATCAGTATGCTGGTGAGAATATGTGGAATATACTAACGTGCAAAGAACTCGAAAAAGTGAACTTAACGCATACCTACGTAACCAGACGGTCTCTGAGTGAAGTGACGTTACACGCGAGGAGTTGGTCCAACTTGAAAACTATCAAAGAAATTACCCTGTTTCTGATTAGTTACCTAGAGACGTCGCTAACAACGTGGCTACGGGAGTTGGAAGGTAAACACTGTAGGAGAGGTACAATTTGCTCTGTGAAGTCAACAGAACAGAACACGCGAACATAAGCGGGGAATAGACGGTGTACTCCGCGTACCGCACTGTAACCGAAACCATAGTGTTGTAGTGAAGTAAAAAGCGCAATTATTGAAAATGCATACAGTGGCCACCGGTAACAGAAGAAACGGCTATGTGAATATGTAGAACAAATTTGCAGCCGCACATAATGGAGGGAAAGTCGGTGTCGGTATTCAAGAAACTCCTTGACTAACACTTTCCATATGAAATATCGGGAATAATCACTGACACAACAGGTTAGTATACAGGAGGGATACAGAGATTTCGCTTCTTAATGCATCCATTCCACAAGAACGTTAGCATGATAGCACCGCACGATTTATTTCCGGAAAAATTTCTCTGCATTCGTTAGGTTGGCTCTGCCGAGGTAGTAGGTCAGCTGACAAAACAACAAGTGTGTGAGTGATTGTCTATGTGTGTGTCGGTTTAAGGTTTTTGGTGAATTTACTATCCCAACTATACCAGATGTTCATGATGCTATAGATATATGCTTGTACGCAATCTGCAGTATACACTTGATAATACGCAGAGAAAATTTTCCGGATATAAATCGTGCGGTGTTAGCATGACAGCGTTTTTGTTGAAAATCTCATCGGGAAATAAATGCTTTAATTACCTAAAAAACCGCTTCCACTTAGTAAACGGTATGCAGAGTTTCCAAAAAGATACTGAGATCGTACACCGTATTCGCAAAAGGAAAGACCGAAGCAAACAAAAAGATAAGGTGGACGCTGGACCTTACTGTGGTGTGATGATTTGCGTGCCTCAGCGATCCACTCAGCTATGCTTGGTGGTGTATTATTGCACCTTCAGTCACTCATACCAGATTGGTCAATGGTTAGAGACCAGACAAACTGTCTCGTGGCCCTCCAGACTGAGGGTGACTCCTTATCCTTTAAAACGGACTCCATGTAGTCCACTGCCAAACCAGCTGTCTTGCGGTCAGGTTTTTGAACCAAGAGCTTTGGTGGAGAACCCTAATCGTAGTTCTGTCTAGGCCAGGGCAACCTGACAATATCCTGCCTACGCATTATTATAGATCTTTCCTCAAACAATTTCTTGATGCTCTGGCCGTCGCAAAGATAATCAACGGTACCCTAACCGCTACTGCTCAAGCATTCCCGTCTTCTTATTCCCCCCTGCTACGCTTTTGCACCCTTATCGTTCCGTTCCAACTTCACTTTTATCCTCCACCGTTTTAAAAGCCCCAATTCTTGGCCCTCCCACACCATGCTTCGATAAACGTTTATCTCGTAGTTTCAACTCACAGGCAAACGCGCAGCGTCACTCCTGCCCTGTCGACAATCCCCGAGTCTAACCATGTGGTCAAGCCCAGTTCAATGGCTTCCATTTGGAGCCCCGGATCCTCCCATAGAATGGCACGCCTCAACATACGCACCCTGTTACAGATCGGTCAAAGGGCATCACTTGCCGGTAAGATTAGAGACCCTCTCGATCGATATCTGCTGTCCATTAAAAACCCGCCTACAAGAACCGAGCTCTGTTCTCACTCTGCGACCCGTTCAAGTGACACTTGCAGTGCTTTTCGTCGCGCCTATTCGGAGACGATTCAAAAACGAGTACCGACCAAACCGGCTCCTTCGCCACAGACGAAGCGCGGATACTGTAGTGCTGGTTGGGAGTTTAAATGTTCAAATTGGAAACTATTCATTTATGGGCTGCATCTGGGCGGTCAATATGGTGTAGAATCCCGTAACGATAAGGATGAGCGGTTACTTCATTTGTGTGAAGATGCACGCTTATTTCTTGGAAGCACTAACTTCCGACAGGGCACCGTCGAAAGGTGCCACGGCGCCCACCAGCCTAGAAACAGCCATGGAAGCAAATCGATCACATCACGATCAGTCTTCGCTAGAGGCTGCATCCAAAACTGTCGCTCGATAAGGAGCACATGTGTGGACACTGACCATGCACTTATAGGTGCTGATCTGCGGGTGCGTTTTGGCGGTCCGCCCGAGGACCCTGTGAGCGCATAGGCACCAGCTAACTGGCGAATGCAGGTGATCTAAATGTGTAACGAAGTACACTGGCGTTGGGGTTGAGTAAGCGCTCAATGAATAGAGTTGAAGGTCATTAGTCGCATGTTCACCAGACCATACTAGAAGCAGGTAAATAATTATGTGGTAAATTCACTGGCCAAAAGAGACATTAGGTCGCTTTGCAGTTCCTGGAGCAGATGGATGCGTGACGGCATATTCCGGCTGGAAGCAAACACAAGGAGACTCGCAAAGATCTGAGGGCCAAAGTCCGTGCTAGCCCGAAGAGACCGCGAATCCTGGTGGTCTCAAGGTGCGTCAGAGATGGAAGTGGCCGCTGCCCTTGGTAACGATCAGAAGTCATTCCATCTGATACAGGAAAGAGGAAACAGGAGACTTAGTGTTAATGAAACTATGATATGAGTGAAAAGCTTATCCACAACTTATCAAAACGCTTGGAGCGTTGGGCTGAGCATTATGAAAAGCGATTTAATCGGTCGGAGTTGTTAGATTCCTCACCCGCCAAAGTTCGCCGTGCTGCCTGGACTGTCCATTTGCATGCGCCCTCTCGCTCAGAAGTAGAACGTGAGATCGGACTGCTGAACCTGAATAAAGCTACTAGATCAGATGATCTTCAATCAGCCCTCTTCAAATTCGGGGGCTCTGTTCTTGTGGATGATTTACTTGTGTTACTAGTTACACTGTGGGAGCAGAAAACTGCCCCATCGACTGGATCCGCTCCGTTATTGTCCCGATCTTCAAAGGAGGCTCACGATCGCAATGCGGCAACCATAGAAGAAAGTCTGATTCCCAACGCCTCCAAACTACTTGCCTCTGTCATCCTTCACAGACTGACTGGCGCAAGTGAAAGCCGGATTCGTGAGGAGCAAGCCAGGTTTCGTAGAGGTCGTGGCTGTATGGACCATATCTTCACTTTGCGTCAGTCGTTGGAGCACCGGCATATATATTAGCGGCCCACCGTTGTAGTGTTCCTCGACATCAAACTTGCCTTTGATTAAGTGGATCGAGGTGCCCTTAGGGACTGCCTGCTAAGGAAAGGAGCACTTGAAAAGTATGGAAATATTATGCAAGAGGTTTACACGCGTAGCACGGCCAAGTGAAGGCTTACGCCAAGCTGTCACCGCCCCACAATATATCCAGCAGTGTAAAACAAGGATGACTGCTGTCACCATTCCTCTTCAAGTTCGTTATTGACGAAGTCATGGACATCGCGTCCACAGAACACGACTTAGGCGTGGAGCTGCTCCCAGGTGAACGACTTCATGACTTGGAGTATGCTGACGATATTACCCTCATCTGTGACAGCGCACAAAGTTCCCAAGCAGCAATGCACAGATAAGCACTAGCAGTCAAAAGTTTCGGGCTATGCTTTGCACACTCAAGGTGCAAAGGTCTCCTCCAAGTCAGGGACTCCCATCTGTGCTGACCGTTGGTGGGGATCAGCTAGAAGTCAATCAAAAATTCAACTAACTAAGTAGTTGTGCCAGTGCCGTTGGAGTTAAAGACAAGGTTACAAAAACCGCATAGTAAAAGCCCGAGGCACTTTTGCTAAGGTTCACCAATTATCGCGCTGGCGCGACATCACCCCCTTATTGAAGGATAGAGTGTACAATGCAACCGTACGTTCGAGCCTATTGTACGGTTGTGAAACCTGGCTCCTTAGATGAAGCAGTTCCTTCGCAGTTTGGCTCATATCTGGTGGGAATATCGCGTGAGCAATGAGCGTGTTCGACGCCTTGTTTATGGCGCAGGAAGAAGAAGCGAACCGCTCAGCATCGTTATTTCATGCACCAGGCTCCGATGGCTAGGCCACGTGTTGCGCATGCCAGCACACCGACTCCCGCGACGTGCGTTGTTTGCACCCCGGGGGTGTGGATGGAAGAAGAGGAGGGGTGGCCAAGCGATGACTTGATCGAGAGCAATGAAGGCCTTCGACGCTGGCCTCGGTTGGAGCCTCTCGGCTCCCTGGTTGGGGACCGAAGGACGATGAACTCGCTTAGCTGGATACAACTGTTGACATGGCTTGGAGCCGACCTCGAGGGTGTTTGTGTTGTGAGTTTCTTTGTCCCTCTCCCTCCAGATTAGCCTTCTCCTCCAACCGCGATCTCATATATTACGTATAATATGACTATTTTGCAGCACAATAGCCAGCTGTTAGCTCTCCGGAACAATGACCATTTGTTATTGGTGACTCAACCGGCGTGGCTCTGCTGCATATTTTTTCTATTCTTTTGTATTGCGGCACAATAGCTGAGGTGTTTTCCACCTGCACCTAACGTATATAATGATGATGATGCGGATGATGGCGGTGGAGGGTCTCGGCGTTTACCTCACCTATGCCGCACTCCACGACGCGTTGTCCTTGTTTTGAGTCATCAGGTGGAGAAGTCTGCACAAGGAAGGAAACTCGGTACGTAGTGGGTTTGCGGCTGCCGTCAAGATCACTAGGCCATCGATTTCCGCGAGTAGATAAAGCTTTGCAGAGTGTCATGTAGTGGAAATCACCATCCGATGTATTGTATATCGGAGAACTCACCGGTATACAATCGTATCACATCAGCGGCACAAATGACAAGCAAGCCGCGTTCACAGAAGTGCGCCCTATGAAAATGCAATTAAACCACGAGATGGTGTGTGGATCATCATCGTATATGTTAACTAGAGACAAGAGATACCACTGTTATTACGCTGCAATTCTATTCAATTACATAATTGCAAAAGAGACGCTCAGCATAAGCCGAGACCACAAATTATGTTTCTCTCAAAAACACTTGGCTGGGTGAGTTAATCAGTCATCCAACAAGTACCACATCTCTTTTCTTACCGTGTTTTTTTCGGATACAGACTTCCCAACATGCACGAACTAGAGAAAAACAAAAAGTACCCTCTGAAGCGTGTGCTATATGCACTCAGTGCACAGAGAAATTTGTCTTATTTTCAAAGATAACTTGTTCCGATGCTGAAAGGAGCGCCATCTTCCTTTTACATGTTAAGACAGCTGTGACTATTGATTCCCGCTGTTTTAGAAACCAAATGCAGTCCAGAAATCTCAGTTGCAAATGACTCAGCGGTTAAATTCAATTAATACCACATGGATCGAGAAAAACGGGTGTGTGGTGCGCATCACGTTGAAACGACAAAAAGTGACTTTCAGATTGCTAAGAATCGATTTCACTGCACTCAGGGCGATCGCCGTTGCAACCTACAAATTGGTTATCTAGTTCGCATGCGTGATTCTTAGTCGGATGTTTTGGTTCCAAGCACAGTAATGTGTATGGTCCTTGCGAGCACATGGGGAAGCAGCTCAAGGTTCGTGCGTTGGTTAGGAGTGATTCAGCGGTCGAGTCAACATATCCAAGGAACGTACTGATATAACAATCAGTAGGCATTATAAAAAAAGAAGCAAAGGAGCAACACTGCAAGAAGAGCGACTACAGCTGGAAGAAAAACTGCTAGGTACAAATGAAGAGAAAAAAAGAACGTGTACCTACAAGCGCAAGCAAGAAAAGCGAGAAAGTGTCAACCACCAAGCTTTAGTTGACGCGTCAAATGCCGCCAACTATCCATCCCAAATGTAACAGATACACCAATCATAAGCGGGGTAAGTGTAAACAGGATAAGCCTACATGACGAAAAGAGCCCATGACATGCCGTAGTATTAGCAAACAATTAAAGTGGATGTATGGTGAAAATTCGGATTGGCTCCATGTAACTAATGGCACCCGATGATATCGAAATAAGCCTGTTCCCATACATTGGCACATAAGCAGCTAATGACACGATTAGTGAAGATCCACGTCAGTACAATCCATATGGTCCAACCAGCAATGCAATGCTGGTAGCACAGCAACACGGAGCGAATGAGGAATCCTTCCGCATCTCAATGGCGAGTTGGATGTCACACGGATCTGTTCATTGTGACAATATGACAGGGAATTCAGTAGAAGTCGCGGCAATAGTTGTGTTAAGGCTAGGGCAAAACACCAACAAAAAAGCATCAGCAGTAAGCCGGTACGCAGTACGGACGCCTCTGTAATAGAACTGAATGAGGAGTAATACGACGAATGAGAGGAGTATGAGACCGAGAGATTAGGCTTGATACAACAAGCGACATATATATATATATATATATATATATATATATATATATATATATATATATATATATATATATATATATATATATATATATACAGAACCCAGCCAACAGTAAAATTGGCAAGAGGCCACAACTTTTGGACAACCATAATAATATAACAATAATAAGGGTAAACAAGTGCAATACTAAAGTCACCGTGGCAGTCTCACAAAATATTCGCTACTGCTCACGGTTTCTTGACATGTCCGATAGGGTTCCCAGCCAAGTGTTTTCATGGTCTTTGTGCTCCCAACCGAGGAATCGAGAGCGCCCGACTGCGGCCAAATGCCTTCATACTTTTGGCCGAATTCATTCGCTGACCACATTGTCTTTGCTTTCAGCCGAGTTCGGTGCGGAGAAAGGGTGCACGGTGAGGCAAACGCTTAGTAGGCATGCGAAGCACGTGCCCAAGCCACCCAACCCTATGCAGTGAAATTATACGGCTCAACGGCCCACAAAGTCTGTCCGGTTTGAAAATCCTTCGGCCAACATCCTCATTACTAATGTGGTGTTGCCACCGTACATCAGCAATGCTCCGTAGGCAGCGGTGATGGAAGACAGACAGCCACTGAACGTCCTTTGCGAGAACAGGACGTCTCGCAACCATAGAGCGGGACCGTTCTTCCCCTGCCATTGTAGACTCGGCCCTTCAAGGATAGACTCAGGTCGCGGAGAGGCAAGAGATGGCGGAGATTACCAAACGCGACCCGGGCCTTAGAGACGCGCAAGGAGACCTCACCCGTTAAACCGTCAGCTTCTGAGGTAAACAAACTTGTCTACCACTTCCAGAGATTGACCTGAAAGGGTAAGGGTTGGAGCAGATCCTGGCCAGTCCTGTACGAAGACCTTACACTTCGAAGGGGCGAAGATCATTCCAAACTGGGAGGCAGACACCGCCAACCTGCACAGCACATTTTGGGCGGCCTGTGAGGAATCGCAAATTACGGCGATATCGTCTGCATAGTCCAAATCGCGAAGCCGGTCCCCCGGAAGCAGTTCAACGCCGCTGGGTCCGCAATGCTCCAGAGCGCTCTCCAGGATGTCATCAATAGCAAGATTGAATCGGAAGGGTGATGCAGGGCAACTCTGTCTCACGCCACTGGTGATAGTAAAGGGAGGCGAAAGTATGTCGTACACCCGCACTCGGCTCGAGAGTAGATGGCCTGAATAATGTTGACGTACTTCTCAGGCACATCCCTTCTCAAGAGACAGCTCCAGAGCAGTTCGGTCAACTGAGTCAAACACGGCTCGTATGTCTAAGAAGACAACGATCGTTGGCCGGCCGAAGGTTTGAAGAAGTTCGAGTAGTTGGCGAAGTGTAAAGATGTGATCGATACAACTCCGGTCGGAGCGGAACCGAGCTTGCTCCTTCCGTATGTTTCGTTCGCGTATCAGGCTTAACCTTCCTTAAAACCAGGGCTGCGAGCATATTAGATGCAACGCAGATAAGACTAATCCCTCCGTGGTTAGCGCAGTCCGTCCAGGCATCCTTTTTGAAGACGGACAAAATATCCGAGAGACTCCAATCGGACGGGATTGCTTCGGTGGTCCAAACCTTTTGCAGTAGGGAAGTTAGCTCCCGAACAAGTGATGAACCTCCATCTTTGAAAAGTGCCGGAGTTCGTCTAGGCCAGGGGCTTTGTAGGGCTTTAGGATGCGAAGATCATGAGCAACCTCAGTCTCAGAAGCTGGAGAAGCGTCTACATACCAGGGAGCACCACGAATTCCCGAATGATGGATCACCGGCAATGGAGGCCAGTTGAACTGCTGCTCAAAGTGCTCAGACCAACGCACAAGTCGACGTTGTTGGCCGTGGATTCGCTCGCCACTGATTTCGAACAAAACTTCGCTTACAGTTGGCCTTTTGTCGCCAGTGGATCGGATCAGGTAGAAAAGCTTTCGGAAATTTCTTGACTTCGATGCCTGCTCCATATAAACGACCCGTTGGGTCCACTAGGACTCGCGGTCATCTCTGAGGATCTGTTTGAGTTCAGCGTTAGTGGTCCTGTGTAATGGATGATAACACCAGCTGGAATTGCCCGACGAGTTTCGAGAAGTTGGAGGGATCGTGCAATGATACAGTAGTTGACAGGACTACTGATAAACCACAGACCAGAGTCGCAGAGTTGTGCATGGCGCTGCGGATGTGTGCCCAGTGCGTTTCAACGTCAGAGCATGAGGTATTGTAGTTTGAGGCCAACGTATCCTGAAACGCGCTGAGAACGCTTGGGGCAGAAAGTTTGGCTAAGCCAAGCCGTTTCCAGCGACGCCGTTGGAAACCACCAACACGTAAAGTAAAGTTGGCATACAGGAGCACGCGGTCCAAAGTGAGGTACGTACTGCGGATTGATTTACAATCCTGTATGCAGCCCCGCCAGCGATAACTGATGGCGATGTGGTCAATCTGCGTCCATGGCTGGCCAGGTGACGAAGGCCTCCAGGTCGCGCGTTGGCGCCAGGATCGCCGAAAGCTAGTACTCGACAGGAAGAGCCCGTGATCGGTACAAAGCTGAAGTAGGCGATTACCGTTATCTGTTCTGCGAGTGCCATGGCCATGTTGACCACCGAGTTCACGCTCTTCAACTTCAAGTCTACCGACCTGCGCGTTTAAGTCCCCTGCAAGCACCACGATGTCTGTACGGCGCTTTTTTCGGAGGTCGGACAGTTGACAGAAGAACTCGTCTTTAACTACTCCCGGGCTGCAGTCTGTAGTAGTGTATGCTGCTACAACGAACAAACAACGTTTGCCGGTTCCACGGCTGGAGAATCGCACTGTCTCATGTCGGATAGCGCAGAGCCGACCGTTGACAGGGATGTAGTCAAGTAGCGCGGCCTCAGTACGTATTTTAACACAATCCCCATGCCAGCAAGACCAGCGCTTTCGCCTCCAGATATGCGCATACTGGGGATTGTAATCCAGTAGTTCAAGCTCATCCACTAAAGGCTCGTACTTTGAAGATCACACATTACGTCGTAGCAACATGGGTCCTAGCACACACAACCAACTCGGTAGTGAGATTCCTGATGTTGATTTACGATTATAGGAGAAGAGTCTCTGATACGGAGTGGCGTTTGTGACGATGAAGAGAAGGGAACGAGTAGAATGTAAGGCGTCTAGCAGTGCACTTTCCCACTGAGTAATCTTGAGGTTTCTTGATCCAAGTGAAAGAGTAGTGGATTTCCAGGTGACACCATTGATGCGCTCCACCTGCCCATTGCCCCGAGGGTTGTGCGGTATTGTCCATGTGACCTCAATGCCATTCTGGATTGGGAAATGATGCGCCTCGTGAGACATGAACGATGAACCACGATCAGAATGAATATAAAGTGGCATGCCGAAGACTGCAAACAGTTGACTTAGACAGCTAATCACAGTCGATGCGGTCATGTCGCTACATGCGAAGGCAAACGAGAGAATTCGTCAACGACGATGAATAGATATTTCTCGTTTGTCGCCGAGGGCAAAGGACCCTTGAAATCCATGTTTAGTCTTTCAAAATGATGCCTGACCCTGATGACCATTCCAGACAATTGGTAGAATGAAGGTTTTAGCTCAGCGCAAATGCTGCAGCGGGCGGTCATCGTTTTCACAATCTCGACTGAAAAAGAGATTAAGTGAACGAACCAGATGAGACGTTCTAGTGATTCCAGGATGGCACAGAGTATCATTAATTCCTGAAGTGTTATGGCATGTGATTATGATGAGCCAAATGGGCGTGATAAAGCGCATGCAGCTACGTTATCGTTTCTATTGCGATAAACCAAATCATAAGTATAACATGAGAGTTCAACGCGCCAGCGCCGAATGTTACCATTCATGAACTCGCCCTTCTGATTAAGGTTAACCATGAATGAGACAGATCGCTGATCCGTAATAACGGTGAAGCGGTTGCCTATTAGGTAATGCCGCCATTTGCGGACCGACTCAACGATAGAATGTGCTTTCTTCTCGATGGCTGAATGGCGTCGTTCGTTGGCGGAGAACGTTCGTGAGAAGAAAGCTACTGATCGTTCGTTCTGTGTTAGTGTGGCAGCAGTAGGAATATCGGATGCATTCATTTTAATTACCAAGGGTTTGGAATCATCAAGAGAGACAACCAGAGTCTTCTATTTATTCTGTGATATTCTTGAATGCCCCTGAAAGCAGAATGGGGAGGGGGAAGCAGTGATTATTAATTAGCCGGCAGATTTTGTCAGAGGAATGTGAAATCCATTGGGAATAATATGCAAAATGCCCCGACAACACGCTGTTGAGATGTTAGATCAGTGGGTGCGAGCAGGCATCTCAGAGGTTGAAGTCGGTCTGGGTCCGGTCGAATAACCTCGTGTGAAACTTCGTACCCCAGTAGTCGTATCTTTCTCGGACGTATGATGCTTTTGCTTTCGTTGAATGTTAGGTTTTGTTTTCGAGAGACTTTCTAAAGCTTTGTTAGATTATGATTATGCTCTCCCTCGGTTGCACCGCACACCGTTTTGTTGTCAATGTAGGCGAATGTCACGTTCAAATTCTCGTCGGTTATTACTTTGTCGATGACCCACTGAAAACAAACAACTCCGTATGAGTAGAAGGAAGTTGGCGAGTGTTTTTGAGTTCGTCGCAATCAGCCGACAATTCAGATAACTCAACTGCCAATCCGGATTGGTAGTTGAGTTATCTGAATTGTCAACTGATTGCGATGAACGCAAAAAAAGACAGGCGACTCTGTTGGTCACACCAAAAAGTATAAGACAGAACTGGAAGAGACTTCCGCAGGTTTTAAATGTGGTGAATTTTCTTTCGCTTTATTAATAGGAATCTGGTGATGCGCAGTCTTTAGCTCTTAAGTGCTGTACACCGAGTAAGGAGAAATCTTGTCCACAAAAGCATCAATTCTAGGCTGAGGATACATATCTAGATGAGTGTACTGGTTGGTCTTTTGACTGTAATCAACAACCATACGGCGTTTATGAGTCTCGTTCGTGGCCACTAAAACGAGCTCTCCACGGAGACACCGGCAGTTCGATGATTCCGCCTTTGAGAAGCTTTTGTAATTCCACACAAATAAACCTCTCGTCCGCAGCAGAGGGACGCGATCGGTTTGTAGGTGGAAGCATCGTTTCCAAAGAGGGAGGGAGGATCTACATCGGTGGCAAATAATGCGCACGAAGAGAGTGGGTTGTTCACTAAAGAATGGAATTTGAACCAATAGGTGACGCCTAAGAAAGATGTGTCCCAAAAGAACATCTGAACAAAGGTTTGGGAGTAGGACAGTTTACCGCCTGTGTAATGATGGTCTTTATACTGCATATTGACAAGACAATGACCACTGGTGAAACTTGTTAAGTGAGCGCTATCCATCGAAATCTTGCAATGAGAACCGAGGATATTCCAGCTGAACCGTTTAACAACCGATGCGACAATGTAGCTCTCAGTGCTTCCAGTGTCAACCGAAACTTTTAGAGGAACGTCGTTGATGAGCACATCGATGACGAGGTGGGAGAGACGGTTTGACGCCGCTGCGACGGTGATAAAGGACAGACAACCAAGTAGCACCGAAGCAGTAGTTTTGGATGAGGAACGACAAACTTTCTGGTTATGTCCTTTTCTTCTACAACCGTTGCAAATGGCGTCGCGTACAGGGCATTGAGATCAACTGCCTGTTCAATACGCATAAGAAACATTTGCTATTAGATACGGTAGTGGCAACATTGTCACATTGGACTACTGAAGCACTTGATGCTTACTGAACGGAAGTGAGTCGACGGTGTCCAAAATAAGTAAACATATCAAATAATGAGTTCACTGTTTCGCCGAGTTCGTGTTGATGAGATTAGCACCAAAACGTTCTGACCGGAGGATTAGACTCATTACGCATTAAAAAACTGTAAAATTTTAATGAAATTGAATGAGGAAGAATACGACGAGTGAGAAGTGTATGAGACCGAGAGGTTAGGCTTCATTCAGCAAACAAGTGAGGCATGTAGGCTGAAATAAAATACGGGAAGGTTGCGGTAAACGAGTAATGAGTGAGAAGCACACACATCAGCCTTCCTGCCGCGCACTTTCCGGCTGGAAGTGAACACAATGAAACTCGCAGTGCTCCGGGAAAAACTCCGTGCTAGCTTGAAGTGAGACCGCGAATTCTGGTGGTCTCATTGAGCACCAGAGAAGGAAATGGTCGCTGCTCTTGGTAGCCATCGTAAGTTATTCCGCCTGATACGAGAAACGGGCAGCAGGAGACCTGGTGTTAGTGAAACTATACGTGACGAGAGTGGACAGCCTATCCACAACTTGTCAAAAAGCGTGGAGAGTTGGGCTGAGCAGTTTGAAACGCAATTTAACGGATCGGACTTATCAGATTTCTCGCCGGCTACTGATCGCTCTGCTCCGTTGGCTGTCCCTTTTGATCCGCCCTCTCGCTCAGAAGTAGAACGTGAGATCGGACTGTTGAAGATAAATAAAGCCGCGGGACCAGAAGATCTTCCTCTAGCCCCCTTCAAATTTGGGGACTCTGTTCTTGTGGATGATTTACTTGTGTTACTAATTAAACGGTTGGAGCAGGAAACTGTCTCAACGGACTGTAGCCGCTCCGTCACAGTCCCAATTTTTAAGGGAGGCTCACGGTCGCAATGCGGCAACCATAGAGGAATTAATCTGATCTCGATCGTCTCCAAAGTACTTGACTCTGTCATCCTTCACAGACTGACTGGCGCAAGTGAAAGCCAGATTCGTGAACAGCAAGTCAGGTTTCGTAGAGGTCGTGGCTGCATTGACCAAGTCTTCATTTTGCGTCAGTTTTTGGAGCACATATATTAGCGGTCCACCGTTGTAGTGATCCTCGACATCAAAGGTGCTTTCGATTAAGTGGATGGAGGTGCCTTTTTGGACTGCCTAGTCAGGAAAGGTCTGCCCGAGAAATATGTAAATATTATCCGAGCATTATACGTGTGTAGCTGTCGCCGTCCTTTAATATCTCCAGCGGTGTGAAACAAGGATGCCCGCTGTCACCTTTCATCTTCAACTTCGCTATTGACGAAATCGTGAAAATTGAGTTCACAGGACATGACTTAGAAGGTGTGGAGCTACTCCCAGGAGAACGACATCTTGACTTGGAGCATGTTGACGACATTGCCCTAATCTGTGACAGCTCACAAAGGTTCCAATCTGCAGTGCACATTATACAATGCAGCTGTATGTTCGAGCCTACTGTACGGTTGTGAAATTTGTCCCATTAGATCAGCGGACATAAAGAGGGTAGTTACGTTGGACAACCGGTGCGTTCGCAGTTTGGCTCACATCTGGTGGGAACACCGAGTGGGCAACGAGCGTGTTCGACGCCTTGTTTACGACACAGGAAAAGGAAATAACCCCGCTCAACACCGCTATATTTTGCACCAGGATCCGATGGCTCGGCCACGTGTCACGTACGCCAGCATACCGACTCCCGGCGACGTGCGTTGTTTGCGCGCCGGAGGTGTGAATAAAAGAAGAGCAGGGTGATGACTTGGTCCAGAGGAATGAAGGCCCTCACTTCGAAGCTGGCCTCGGTTGGAGCGTCTCGGCTCCCTGGTTGAAGTCCGAAAGACGACGAACACGTTTGGCTGGATACACTTGCTGACGTGGATTGGAGCGGACCACAAGGGCGTTTGTGTTGTGAGTTTCTTTGTCCCACTCATCCCTCCTAGCCTCTCACTCCAATCACTAACGCACTATTTAGCCTTATATAATTTTGCATATTAACTTTTTTTGCTGCATAGAAGACGGCTGGTAGCTTACAGGAACGATGCCCATCAGTTACTGGTAGCTCAGCTGACTTACATCTGTTGAATTTTCCTCCTTTTTCCTTTGTGTATTGCGGCACAGTAGCTGATGTGCTTCCCACCTCTAGCTAAGGTGTATAATGAATGAATGATGAAACTTGGCGCGCAATCACCATCAGCCGCACGTGGGCTAAGATTACTGTGAGGGTCGACCGGTCCCTACGCAGTCTCGAATCCGTGCCCTCGAATTACAAGACGGACTTGTGATCCTTAAGGGTACGGGGCGGCAAACTAACGGACTAGGATAGCAACAGTAACCTAACCTCCATGTTTCACGCGGGTGGCAAACTACGTTACTTACGAACCCTGTGAAGTCTCCTGCATTGATGTACGATAATCCATGAAGAGCGACGTGGAAGTGCCGAATAGCTAAAGTCTAACTCGGTAGTAGGTTCGATCTCACGACGGTTGCATCGTTGGAACGCAAAAGGTAAGATGAACAGCACTACGAATTGCAGTCATCGTAATTAGTTCAATGGTGTAGAATGAGATAAAGTGGAGGCTTGCAGGGTTGGCTGCGGATTGAGTGAAAATTTAGCTAACGATCAACAATTGATGCGCAAAAACCAGAGCATCAGCCGTAGCGAAAACAGCAGAGAAATGCAGCTTACCGGAACAACCAACCAGCACCACCAATATTGACTTTTGACTAATCCTTTGGAAAGAGTATCTGAAAAGTTAATCGTCGCATAACAGTGCAGAAACGAGTAGAAACTAACTGAGTAAAGCTTATGTGAACACAAGTCACTGGGAAAGCTGGACAAGAGGAGAGTCAGCAATGCGATAATATCCAAATGTGTCAGATGCATGCGAGGTGAAAACAGAAATAAAAGTGAGAGGAAAAAAGTTACATGAGGGAAACAAGATAAGGCTATTCTTGAGGTACAAACACAGAAGAGTTCGAAATAAGCAACAAAAATAATGGTGGAGTGCTCTGCATGGAAGTTCGGGGAGGGATCCGGGAAAATCAAAGTACAAGGCACAATGTTACGCGTGACTGATTGTGTCATTTTGTGGGAACGCCGTCATATCTCGATAATGAGACGTAGACAAAGCAGTTAGGTGGATTGTCAGATCTTCGAACAGATGGCCCATCGGTGTAGAGTTACCTCAGGGTCACGGCCAGAACGATCACTAGAATAACCACGACTGCAGCGACGATTCCGATACAAATGAATTTTATCTGATCAAAACAGAAAGTTACAAAAGGGTCCGTGTTAATAACGACACAAAATGTGGAATGAAGGAAAATGTGCATCAACCATTGACGGGATACCAAGTTAGATTCAGACACAATAAAAAGGAACACAAGTATTAGGCATCCAACTGAAACCAAACAAGTCCACTGCAAACGGTCAGGAAAATAAATGCGCAAGGCCACCAGGTGTTACAGTCTACCAAGATAAGCTAGTAAAATGATAGAGTTATCAAAGAACGAAGTCTGATAACGACCTATACGCAGGCAATATGACATGGAACGGTTGAATGAGTTCGTAACCTGTAATGGACAGACGCGCGAAAACGATGTTCCGTCAGTTCGCACCATGAAGTGGCGTAAACACGAGCACCGAATGAAGCGATATGGCAGATATTGCGAAAAGGCATAGGGAAAAGATGGGGAATATCTGGCACGAAACAACAACAGGAAACTGGGGGGGGGGCGCAAAATCAAGCCAAAGATGATACAAACAGGGGTTGCTATAAAGCTAAATAAGAGTAAAAAGATTGAATTGTTAGGATAAAACACACAAGCAGGGAGCAATAAGAATGTGAGGCGACAATTTTGCAACAGAGTAGACTGATGATTACAGATGGGGAGGAGCGGTAGAAGCATGCGAAAAGGAATCGGGCCAGATCAAGTGCACAATGGCAAATAAGCTGTGACTGTGGCAGCAGCATACACTGCGGAGAACCGAAGGACCATTGGACGAGAGTTATGAGATCTGATCGAGACGGTGCGCTATCTTCAGACAAGTGAACGGCATGCTGAATGAACTTCAGTCATTTATACAATAAATTCACAAACTGTACTAGGAATAGGCAATCACCAACGAGTAGGCTGTGATAGTAATCAACACTCGGATAGTTCAATACGACAGTAAACGGTTCAGCTGTGCTAAACAACCATGATTTCCGCACCGTTGTGGCGGACCCAATTGTATCGACAGTCTTCGCCAAGACAATAACGAGAATTACCAATGGAAAAAAGAGTAGACAGGGAAACAAGAAATGTTAGGACTGCTATACTAGAAAACAAACTGCAAAACGTAAGTATTTTCGATTTCTTGACCGCCTCATGTCGGACAGAGAACCAAACCGCCAATGTAGGCGATCAAAAGATCACAACAAGAGAGAACAAAGAGCTCCAATGTGCAGTTTCGCTATTCAACAGTCTAGATACAAGTTAAGGAAATGGATAAAAGAGACAGAAACGACACGTACGGACAACCACAGTCCTGGATACCGTCACCACAGTAGTTCAGCCTTAAATTAATCAGACAGCTTCCAATGAGGCAAAACACAAAAAGGTGAGCTAGCGAAAGATCCGCCGGTGAGACCTTAATACCAAGCTTAACACGATGCCAAGTCTGGCACAGTATACGGCTTCCTGCACTCTACTGAGAGCGGAAATGCCCAATTGGCCTGATAGCAGTGCTAACAGTATGGTTTCTAGCGCATATGAGTTGGTACAAAATGATCACTGGAGTGTCTGCTGCGAATGCAAGCAAAGCTGACTTCAGGGCTCGCAAAATGAAAGCAAGCAAAAAATGAGCAGAGGTCCGGGTCTGCGATGATCCGGGTTAAGATCTACAATCATCATCATCAATACAGGCTAGATGAGGGTGAGAAACACACCTCAGATAATGTGCTGAAATAAAAAAACGACAAGATATTAAAAAGTACATTACGAAAGATTCAAAGCAAGTAATATAATGTTGTTGATTTGCTGAGATCGTAAGTGGAGGGGTAATCTAAACAGAAACTCGCAACACAAACGCCATTAGGGCCGGCTTCTAGGCATGTCAGCAAGTGTGTTAGACCAAACATGTTCATCGTCCTTAGGACCCGAGCCAGGCAGTCCGAAAACACCAATCAACGCCAACTTCGAAGTGAGGGTTTTCATTCCTCTTGACCAAGTCATTGCTTAGCGTCCCATCCATCTCTTCCATCCAGACCGCGGGAACGCAAACAACGCATGACGCGGGAGTCAGTGGGCTGGCATGCGCAACACCTGGCGCAGCCACCGGAGCCTAGTGCGCGACATAACGTTGCTGAGCGGTTCACTCGCTCTTCCTGCACCAAATACGCGACGCCAAACATATCCATAGCTCACGCGGTGTCCCCACCGGACATGAGCTAAGCTGCGAAGACAGCGATGGTCGAAGGTACCTAGTCTCTTTATAGCTGTCGACCTGATGGGCCACGTTTCACAACCGTACAGGAGAGATGAACGGACGGTCGCATTATAAACTCTGACCTTCAAGGCGAGAGTGAAGTCGCGTCAGCGTCATAGGTGACGGAGACTGGCAACAGCACCTAGAGCTCTTGCTATACGGTAGGCAGTCTAAGCTTCGATCACACGGGCAATAAATATAACTACCCAGATACATGAATTAATGAACAACCTCCAGCTGATCACCACCAAGGGTCAAAGTAGAGGTGGAGCCTTGCCAACCTTGGAGAAGGAACTTGCATTTCGAGAGTGCAACGTAACGCCCAAACAATTGACGGCCAGTGCTAAGCTGTCTACTGATGTCTGGCACGTTCGGGTGCTGACACATATGAGGGAAATGTCATCAGCATACTCTAAGTCAAGAAATCGCTCATCAGGAAGTAGCTCCACACTTTCTAGGTCGTGTCCAGCAAATGCTGTTTCCGTGATGTCGTCAATGGTGAAGTTAAAGAGAAAAGGTGACAGCAGGCTGGAGATATTGAAAGGTGGCGACAGTTTGCCACAAACTCTTACTTTGCCCGGATTATGCGCATACAGCGCTTTGATAATGTTAACTTGTCAATCGCGCACACCTTTCTCGTGCAAACAGTCCCAAAGGGCACATCGATCCACCGAGAAGGCACCTATGATATGGAGGAACACGACAATGGTGCGTCGCCAATAGATATAGTGGTGTTTCAAGAATTGGCGTAAGGTGAAGGGGTGGTCAATCCAGCCCTAATTCCGGCGACATCTGGCTTGCTCCTAGCGAATCTAAATTTTACGAGTGTCTGTCAGTTTATGCAGTATGACAGAGAGAAGGTAATTGAGATCAGACTGGTCTCTCTGTGGTTACCGCACAAGTTATGCAATTCATCTACAAGAGAAAGTACGCAGTATTTGAAGAGGGTTGGAGGAGGTCTATCTGCTCCAGCGGTCATGTTCAATTCCAACAGCTAGATCTCACTTTCGAGTTTTGTGCATGAGGGCAGATCCTAGGGGACGGCCAAAGAGTAGGGCGATCAATGACTGATAAGATGGAAACTCTGGTTGAGTAAACTGCGCTTCAAGGTTTCGGTCCAACGCCCCCAGTTTTGACAGGCTGTGGATTCAATTTTCACTCACATCGCTAATACCAGGTCTCTTGCTGCCGGTTTCACATATCAAATGGGTAGATAGAATAAGCGGCGGCTATCTCCATCTCCGATGCACCAGGATTCGCGGTCTCTCTTCAGGATAGCACGCAGATTCGCCCTGAGGTCTTTGCGAGTCTCGTTGTATTCGCCTCCGACCGGAATGTATCGGCAAGCAACCAGGAGTTCCAGAGATTGCACAGAAGCCCAATGTCCAGGTGGGCAATTTGAACTGCCACATGGAAACATGCATGTGGATATGCGAACAGTGGCTGTCCACTGTGTTCAGAGAGCGCTTGCTCAGGTCGCATGCCATCCTACCTTGATACATATTAAGGACATCTGGTTTCGTCACCTGGAAAGTGTCTATATACTCACAGAGCTGATTCGGACGTCCGCCGAAACGCACCCGAAGATCGGCACACATAAGGGGGTGATCGGGGTCCACACTCCAGCCTCTCTAATGCGATGTGAACGATTTGTGTAGATGGCTGATCGTAGCCTGGTGGGCTCCAAGTCACTCTTATTCGGGTACAGTGTCGAATGTTAGTGCTTGCGAGAAATAGACGAGCGTCTACACTACGCGCAACAACCACTCACCGATACCATTATGGGAGTCTACGCCAAGTTGGCAGCCCAGATGAAGCTCGACATTGGGCAGTTTTTAACTTTGGCGTTCAGATTACCAAGACTATAATATCGGTACAACTCCTGTGACGAAAATCCCGCTCAGTTGGTGATAGAACTCATCTTTCGTCGGGTTAGTGCTAGAGTTCGTGGACGCGTAGATCGCAATGACAAACAGGCACCGTTCGTCCCCGCGCAACTTCGAAGCCTGAAACGAGACAGACAATCTGAGGGAGCACATCCGGCTGTTGACTGGAATCCAATCGATAAGGGCATTTTCAGCCCGGGGACTCAAAACAATGCCCACGCTGGCTTGATTAGCATTTGAAGCGGCGTCGCCAGACAGGCACAGTGCCACCAGTGTCGCAGGTGGGGGTCGCAGGGAAAGGAAAAAGCTTGAACCTTGCACAGGTTGCTGATAAACAACAAGCATCGATCGACAGGGTTTCTAGTGTTCGCGCAAGTGCTGCCTGTTGACCAAACTGCAACGAGGTGCACACATTGAGGCATGACAGTCTTAGCGAGGATCGAGGTATCCAAAGGGAAACGGATGAACTGAAGTCGTGCGCTTGTTTGGACATGGACTTGTTGACTAAACTGCAGCGATGCCCTGCGATTGTGTTTGAGTTGAAATTAAAAGACAAATACCTAGCAAGGCAAGATGGACGGCCAAACATGAAGGGTTGAAGATAGGGGGATAAAAACGGAGTTGGAGCGAAACGATATGGATGAAAAAGTGCAAGAGGGGGAATAAGACGACGGGAAAACCTGAACAGCAGCATCCAAAACCCCATTCACCCTGCTCGACGCGGCAGATAGGGCACCGTTGATTATCCTCTGCAGCAACCAGAGCATGAGGGAATTGTTTGAAGAGAAATGCATTGTATTGTGTGGGTAAGTTACTTTCAGGTTGTCCAGGCCTAAACGAGAACGATTAAGGTTCTCAACAAAAGCCTTTGGTGCAAAAAAGTGATCACAAGGCAGCGGGTTTGGCAGTGGGCTACAAGGAGTCTGTTTTAAGGAATAAGGAGCCATCCTCACTCCAACCCTCAACCTCGAGGGGCAGGAGACTGAGTTCGTCTGGCCTCTAACCATTGACCAGTCTGGCATGAGTGGGTCTGAAGGTGCAGAAAGCACCTCCTAGTATAGCTAAATGGATAGTTGAGGCACGCAAACAACCATATCACATTAAGGTCCAGTCTCATCTCAATGGAAGATGCCCATGTACATAAAATTTGCCAAAGCGGAAAACTCAAGGTGGCGATACCGTATTGATATATTTTCTAGAAAAAATTTGCATAAGAAAATGTTTGTCGAATCAAAATATGGCGCACTAATACAGGTGCCACAGGAACGAGTAAGCAATGGTAAAGAAGGAATAACGAAAGATATCTACTCCCGTTCTTTGGGAACTAGATCGTGATAAATGCACCAACAGAGCAAACCGCATAAAGGACGCCTGGTTAAAGTTACTGATGGTATATTAGTCCAACGGGTTCGAATTCGTTAGGTAAGCGATATCATGGGACAGAAACAAAAACACGAAATTAACACCTCAAGCTGCCAAAACTGATCACTCCCAGATGAGAAAACAGAACATTCGAACAGAGGGGGAACCGTGTAGGTCGGTTGAATTCATTAACGAGGGACAAGCGTGCCGATCAGGGAGAGAATCACAATAAGCAGGATAACACCGACGACGGAGCAGATAATGATTAGTTTCTGCACGGAAAAAAGAAGTCATCGGGAGAATAACTTGGGTCGTTAATGGATGAAAGCGAAATCAGATGAAGTATCTGGTCTGTAGTGCTGCACTCAAAAGCATGTATGATAAATGTCAGGTTTAGGTTACAAATCTACTTAAAGTTACATCACTGAATCTTGAATGTGGCTCGACACATTATGTGTGTTATCGAGTATGGAATATTGTTTATTGGTCCAATTCAATCTGGGAAATAAAGACTAATATTCTCCTAAGAGGGTCCAGCGACGCTTCAAGAAAAAGTTATGTGATCATTTCACAAAAAAGACATACACAGAGCGTTGCGTCCAGTTTGGAACTAACTGTCTGGCTACGGAGAATGAAGCGGAAACTGTGTGATTTTGTGATCATAAACCGTAATATGTACAGTGCCGATAACAGTTCTTACATGTCTTTGAACCCTCGATACCAATACACAGCAAGGATTAAAAGGTTAAAATTCTGAATTTCACCAGGAAACTCAGAAAACATTTTTTCTAAACCACTACACTAACATTTAGAACAGACTTCTAGGCGATGTCAGAACACACTGCACACGGATTAAGTTAAAGCCCGTGATTAATGGGCATTCGATAGTCAAAATGTGGTACAAATGTCTAGATAGCGCATACGAAAACGGTGTCCATGGAGTCTGGCAAAAATTACGAATACGCTAAGTAAGCACCTGCACGTGACGCACACCTTGGCCCACTGATTCATCTGTTCTATTGCTTTCCCAGGTCCGGAAATCTATCCGGTGTTGGTGAAAAACACTGGTACATCGACAAATAGATAGAATATGGATTATTTTGTAACACTCGCACAAACACGAAATTTGTTCTCCTACGTTCTTAGTTTTTTGGGCATAGATAACCTATAAGACCATACGACGTTAGCCAAATACCAGGCCCCCCGGTCAACAATGCTTACCCCAGCTTCTGATGACGATGATGTGAATGCACTGTGGATGCGCATCAAAAATGCTTTAGTTTCTGTCAGCATTGATAGTTGCGGAGTCACCCATCATCCGCCAAAAAGATGGATCACTGCTATCGCCTTGTCGCTGATGGACAGACGTCGCTCGGTCCCGGCCGATGCTAGCTGTAGTGAGGGACGACGATCTCTAGATCGAGAATTGCACAGGAGTCTAAAAAACGACCGTGGAACTTGGTGGTGGGGAAGCGCTAAAGAGATGGAACTCGCTAGCCTTTCTGGTAATACCAGAAAACTTTTCCATCTTATCCGAGCCACTGGTGTAAGTGAAACGATCTGCGAAGAGGATGGCCTACTAATCACTAATCTTCAACGACGGGCTAGCAGTTTTGCTGGCCATCAGATCCATCTGATTTCCCTGGAGCGCTCAGTGGTGCTGAGTGATCTGTCCCCACAGATCCTCCTTCTCACCAGGAAATCTGGTAGGAACTCCGCCATTTGCAGCGCTATAAAGCACCGTGCCTTGATGGCTTACCACCCGCCTTATTCAAAGATGGCGGCTATTTGATGGTTCGAGAACTTACTGAGTCGACAGTCGTCTCCACCTACAAAAAGGGCTTGCGTACAGAGGCTTAAGTTTGGTTCCCGTCGTCTGCAAGCTTTTGGTGTTCATCAAACTTCGAAGGCTATCCCCAATGCGCGAATCGCTAAACCGAGAAGAAAAAGCTGGGTTTCGACCTGACCTCGGCTGCATCAATCAAATTTTCACACTTTGCCAGATCCTCGAGCTTCGCCACGTGTAGTAAAAGGCAACGATTGTTGTGATCCTGGATATGCGCACTGTCCTCTATTCTGTCGACAGGTTTGCATTGTAGCATTGTTTGTTGAGGAATGGCGTCGCCGGGAAGCCCGTTTCCATACTGCGTGCTATGTACAGTCGGGGAAGAGTTAGTGCTTATGGTAAGCTTTCGCCTTCCTTTGTTGTCACCAGTGAAGCTCGAAACGGTGCCCTATCTCACCATTTCTTTTCAATTTTTCCATTAAGGATGTCCTAAAAACGCTCTGGAAAATTTTCTGAACTCCTGCTAGGTAGCCGATGTTATGAGAAAGGAAAGGGGGCAATAACATACTGGGGGTAACGGGTTGGAGGGAGTAAGGTGATATGGACTGGGACAAGAGAATGGAGTTAAGTCAATCCAACGAGATAAAAGCGAAGAGTGGCGACAGCAATCACCAACAACATATCAGTAATCTAGACAGACATCTCATTGCCATATAACCATGACAAACTAGGGGGGGTAGATCGAAAGCAACCTGCCCTAATCAACTATTCAAGATAAAGGTGCCTATAATCTGTCAGCATCATACGGTCCCGAACGGCTGTCAAGGTGGAATCGTCAAGAGAAGTATCCTGTGGAATTCACCGTTCCGCGTCATTCTCAACCTACAGTGACATAAAAGCATGAAATTGTACCGGAAGAGCAGATATAAGTAACGCGAAGAGACTAATGTCCAGCAGTGGGTTAGCAGTGTTTTCTGCATTTGTGGATAGGGTGACTCACCGTAAGCGCTACAAGCAGAATGTTCTATGGTCGAGTGATCCACTAAGGAGGAAGCTTTCGCATCGATTCCGATGATCGCTCAAATCGGGAGCACAAAGCAAGATTACCTTCGATAAGCGGTAACCGGGGAAACGAAGCACGTGCCAATGCCGGCGCAACTTCTTATATACTGTTGCTCGAAGGAAGTGACGATTATCCCTGCCTGGTACTCGCTAGTGCAGATCATTGTTGCGGACACAGTGGTGTCATCCGACAACAGCACTGTTTTGCAGACAGGGAGGCCAAACTACTTGGAAGGGTCCTAGATATTCGAGTCGAAAGGACCAAATCTCACTGTCATAGAAGAGAATGGCCGTCATCGAGCCCTAGTAGATGAAGGTTTGCAGACCGAGGGAAAAACCATTGACGCAAAAGATGTTGCGGGTACGAGAATGCGGTAAAGATTTCGCAACATGTGAACTAAGCTCAGATGTTACAGGCCCATTGCTGCTAATGCAGACGTCAGGATTGGTAATTCGACCCTCCATCTCCAGTTCCTTGTTCGCAAGTATCAGAGAATTATCGGGCGACCGGCGGCCTTGCAAGGGCGCTTGTAATTTGAAGGTGTGAAGCGTGGGTCAACTGACGGAACCACTCCAGGGGTCTTCAGGTTTGGCTGTACCGCCTCGCGATCATCAAACGGCGAGACGAGATTGTCAGAATAATCCAGATCAAACAATTTTCTAACAGGCAGCATTACAATTCCCACCTTATGAGAATCCGCAAGGGAATCCAAGACAAAGATGAGCAGAAATGGAGAAATTAGACAACCGTGATGAATGCCAATTGTTATCGGAAAGGTGCCTGATAAGACGCCCTATGCTCTGACGCGACCTGTAGTGTTCGAGTAGACGGCACACAGATTGCCCACATATTTAATGGGAATTTCCGCACAAGCTGGTCTAACAGAACGGACCGATCCACTGAGCAATCTTGAAATCGGATAACAGGCTTATTGTCAACCCATAGCATGTGTAACGCTACTGTGATAATAGCTACACAGTAGATATATGGTTTATACAGCTTCGTCCCAGATGAAAAGCGGTTTGCTCATTTCACATTCGGGATTCCCGTTCCACAGTACGGCGATGAATGAGTAGCTTTGGTACTATCGACGTCAAGTTTAAATCTCTATGATTGGCACAGATAGTGTAGCTAACATCCTTATACGATTCACCCGTTATATGGGATGGTCTCTTCATACGATATATGATCGAACAGGTGGGCTAACAGTGACAGAAAAGGATGAAATTGTACCAGAGGAGTACTTAAGAGTAACGCGAAGAGACTAATGCTCTGTGTCAAAACCTCATGTAGGTAAGCGGTGTTTCAAGTAATTATGGCGAAAAGATTGTAAGACCACCACAATACACGTTTCTATGCAGGCTTTCCAGCAGTAGCTACATTATTTATCCTGATTTTGAAACAAAGATCCAAAAAACAATATGTGAAGCCAGCCAGCTGCGAAAATTCCCCCGCAAAAAATTGTTGACGGCGATACATCGGATGTGATCATCAGCAATTGATTGATGGATCCCGAGGCCAATTTACAAGAGCATAGAAGGCATCAACACGAAGAAGTCTTTATATCAATTACCTAATGCCCTTCTGTTATCAATGAGTTGGTCACCCTGTTGTCGGTCTTAACAACATTTATAAGGCGCAAGTAACCCCATCGATGTAGTAATACAAATTAGATGATAGCCAGCAAGCAGTGGCGTAGCAACTTATATTGCTGCCAAAGGTGGTGGCGAAATTTTCACTAGCCTGCAGATAAGTGAAAATCAGTTGAACTTCAAAACTTCGAGATCTTTAAATTATGTATTTTTACAGAACCACAACCGAAGATAGATTTTTAGTGTGCGCCTATGAGCCAAAACATGTTTCTTGTTATGTTACTCACATACAACATATACAGACTTCGCGCTTTCCTTCGGGCAGTCATCGATTACACTATCAAAATGCAATCTATGAAGAGAATCGCCACAATCGGTGAGTCTTATCTGGCCCATTGCTCATCTAAGGTAGTTCCTTATATGCTGGAGCTTTGAGAAATAAGCGCTTGTTACTGACAATGCTAACAGCTCGAGTAAGGCAAATGCGCAGCAACATCATGGTATTCGGATCAGATTCCAGAGGGTGATATTTAGTTATAAAACTCATAAGTTCAAAAGGCTCGTCTATTCTATGGTTTCCCGATGCAACCACAAAAAGCCGCAATCTTTTCCCTACGGCAAAGAACTTCTGTATCTTCATCAAATTCGCCAAGCTGACAAGCACAATTATCAGGCAGATTTGACGGTGTAAGGAAAGCATATTCTTTATCAAAATCATGAATTTGTTGAGATCCACGAGATATTTTCTAGGTCAACCTGTCTATGAATGACAGCAATACCCCGTTTTAACACGAAATCAAATCCCAACGTTACATAAAACGATCCCTCACCATCAATTCAATACCTTTTGCGGAATTGACGCTCCATGCTTATCGCCGTTTCAGAGCAGTTTTTTTTATTCATACATCGCACTGTTCACCATCTTTTCTCTAGTAAGAAGAAAACAAGCTCTTAACACTGAAGTGAAAGAACTTTGGTACAGATGCAGCCCTTTTGTCGGAAAATACTTCGTATATCATTGAGTGCTGAGATAAGAGATAGCAAAATACAGAAATGAAAGAAACGGAAACGACAGTACCGAAAGGAGAAGTAAAGATGCATCTGACCTTGAAGTTGCAGTTTCCCCTTCTTCCGTGGGCTGCTCGAGAGCAGTGACGATTTTCGAGTATTTCTTCACGACAACATTTGCAGCGTCCGCTCGACTACTCTAGCTAGTTTCCACAGCCAGCTTGATGCTTAGACCGGTCACTTGAATCAAAAAGTTTCAGCGACATACAGATGTAGAAAAGATAGAGAACAGCCGGTTCATTGTAGCAGAAATGTTAGATTGAACCGTCACAGAAACTAAATGTACCCAAGATGCAGGGAATTGTTTGTGCATGGCACAAATGTATCATTTTTGTTGCTTTCGAAACCTGTTTTAACAGCAGCGCTGTCAAACGCGTGGGTACGGCAGTCTTCAATCTGAATCCCATTCTCTCAAAAGCAGACAAGTAACTTCCCCTAGACTTTTACCATTGATCTCAGTGAAACGGAGAAGCGAATCCATTCCACAAGCATTGACACAACTATTCAGATAGTTAATTTATGGAGGGATGCTAATTAATCCCCACCAAGTGTCCGAGAAGGGGGTGATCCGTGTCAATCTTGAACGAAAGCTCCGCAATTTAAGAATGGAAAGCACAATCGAAAACGGATGACAGACAGTGCTAATGAGTCCAGTGTTGATTAGCCAGTCTGTAAGTTGTCAAAGATTATGACAATATCATCCACATATTTTAAGTTAATAAGACAGTCACCTGGAAGCAATTCCATAGCTTCCAAATTGTCCGGTGGACACAATCACGGTAATTTTGATAGTACCTAGGTTAAAAAAGAAAAGTGACAGCGGGCAACCTTGTCTCATCCCGCTGAACTTATTGAAGAGCGGAGAGTTCGCCATAAGTCCATACTTCGAGAACCACGCGCATAAGACGCGTTGATAAGGCCTACGTATTTCACGGCGTCACCTTTCCTTAGCATTTAGTTCCAAGAGGCACATCGTTTTACCGAATCGAAGGTAGCTTTGATGACGAGGAACGCGGCTACAGTGGGTCACCAATATAAGTGGCGGTGCTCCAAAGTAAAGTGAAGAAGTGGTTAATGTAGCCCCGGTTTCAACGAAACCCGGTTTGCTCCTCACAAATCTCGCTTACACGAGTGTCAGTCAATCCATAAAGAAGTACAACGACAATCAACTTGAAGATCAGACTGGTTTCCCTGTGACTGCCGCATTCCGAATGTGAACCTCCTTTGAAAATTGGAACTTCAACGGAGCAGCTTCAGCCACTTGGGAGTCTCTTGCTCCAACAGTTTCAGTAATAAATCGCGCAAATCAGCCAAAAAGCTGATCTCCATAATTTGAGGGTACTGGAGGAAAATCATCTGGTCCTTAGTGTTCGAGTAAGTGCTCTGTACTGACGGATATACAGTAAAGAGTGCAAGTCGAGACATGTCAGTCTTAGGAAGAATCGAAGGATTCAAATAGAAAAGAACGAACTACGGTTTTCCGATAGGTTGGATATGGACTTGTCGACCGGATAGGAGCGACATTCTGCGATTGCTTTTCAGTAGAAACTAGAAGACAAAGGCTAAGAGAATGTGGGGTGAGGTAGGGCTAATAATTAGGGGGTGAAGTGAGAGATATAAGTGAAGTCAAAAGGCAACAATAAAAAGGAAAAAAAACTTAAAGGGGTTAAGAAAGCGGTAAGCCCTCACCCCGCTAGATGCAGTAGTTACGGCGCCGTTGATTGTCCTCTGCAACAGTGAGCCTCAAGAAACCGTCTAAAGAGTAGATAAGTGTACTGCGTGGTCAGGATTCTGTCAGATTACCCAGGCCTAGAAATATGAAAGATTCGGGTTCTCAACCAAATACCTGATCACTAGAGAATAGGAGCTTAGCAATCAACTACACAGTTTATCTGATGGACTAAGGAGCCATCTTCAGTCCAACCACCAAGTTGAAGGGACAGAAGGCTGAGTTTGTCCGAATTCCCAACACTGACCAGCCTGGTACAAGTGCGAGAAGCACCAACATAGCTTAATGGATCGTTGAGGCACACAAACTATCGCACTATGTCAAGGTCCAATCACACCTGTCACTAAACAGTATGATAGTGAAAAGTCCATCTAGAGAGAAACATAACGATTTGGGTTTTGGACTGTTAGCCCTCCCTCGATAAAATTTCAATTTTGGGTTAGGATTTGCAATGAACTCTTAACCAATGAGCTTTGTTGTTTCTTCACTAAAATATTATCGCTGGTCACATTATCGCACGCGCAGATAACAAGCAAAAGCCGGTGAGCAGGCGCGGCAGACATCCTCTGAGTCGGCGCATCGAGTGCACGTAGAAATAAAGGATGGTTTCCAGACAACAAATGTCAACATATCACAATTAGATATCAAGTAGCGTCAAGTCGGATGTCAACTCCATCGAGACTAACACAGTCAAGTACAAGCATATATTGGAAAATTCTTTTCCATCGCAACGGGACTGAACCTTAAGATGGTGCGATGGAGCTACTCTGGGTGGTACTTTTCAAATGCCTTTAGAGCCACTCATACTAGACGGGCAAATGGCTAGACTAAATAGGTCACAGAATCCTACATGGAGGTTAAGAAGAGGTCGATGGCCTTCTTTCTCTAGAACCTAGTCATGGAAAATAACAGATTCACGAGTTATAAGCTCTTGGCATACCACGTATTGTCTCTGACGACGGGAGGACACCTTCCGATGCTCAATGGTTTGTTACCACCGCCTCGAGCCAGGCAGTCCTTAGTCAAATCGGTACAAACCTGCCAACTGCCACCTGTAACTGGCCGTGGTCGAAGGTACGTAACACGCTACGGTCGTAAAACATGTGCAATGTTCTTTATCACTAAAGGCCGTGTGTGGCAGGGCTCAAGGTATATACGGTGTTGGTATCGTCCTCAGCAGACATGCTGAAAACGATCTACTCGGCTGCATACCAGTGAACAGCCGCATAGGTGCAGCTGGACTTCGAACCACCACTGGAGTTAATAATCAGTGCCTGAAGACAAGGTGACTTTTCATCATCTCCGATTATGCCTTTACTGACTGCGATTCGGAAGGCATAAACGACGATTTCTGCCGTGAACTCTCATGTATCCTTCCTATGGCGAAGTATACTGACATCGTGATTATTCGTGGTGCCCAAATGGGTTGTCTTCCAGACTCTGAATAACACCGGGGAGGATGCTTCGGGTTGATACATGCCGAATCGACAATGGTGATGGAGTCCTGCAACTGTGCACCAAACACAAGCTTTATAATAATAGCAATGCCTTCCAACGCAAACGTTTGCACCGCGCCACCTGGCGCCCACCGAATTCCTCAATGAGCTGGACACAAATTGACCATATTACTATCAGCTACAGGTGGCGCACATCACTCAAAAACTATCGATCAACTTGAAGCACGTACTTGAATTCCAACCATGCTCCAGTGGGTGCACGCCAGGCGCTCACTCTTCCCGTTTCGAAGAGGCGTTTATCTTGTAAGCTTCTTACTTGTATCTTAAACTCGCAGTCTGCAGTTCAAGGATATCTCGACGAACTCGCTCACCAAATGCCAGTGATGAATGAGGTTGTTGAACCGAGTGCTGACTGGGATCGTCTCAAATGTGCTATGAATGCCTTTGATAAATACTGTGCATCCAACTTTGGACGTAGTAATTGTGAATGAATATCTAAGGCATCGATCAGCTTGGTGGAAGTGCGGAAACAGGTTCCGATGGGCATTGAGTTTCAGCGTGTCGAAACTTCATGAAACGACGTCTGACAAGGAGTCATCGAATCGATAGAGAGCGTTGGTGGGTGGCAAGGGCCCGTGAGATGAAGAAAGCCAGGGCTATGGGGAACAGCCGAGTGCTATTTCAGCATATACGAGACAATAGCTGAAAAAGATGAACGAATGATCCATTCTCAACTTCGTTGTGTAGCTTGTTGGGCAGAACACTTTGTAGGGACTTCAGCAGACCTGTTGCGACACTGCCGCTTGCCGAATCACATGGGCCCACGTGGGAAGTTGTTACACCTACAACTTTTGAAGAGATTCAATATTAGCTTTCCGTGTTGAAACGAAACAAGGCTCTTGGACCTGAGGACTTTCCTCCATCTTTGCAGAAAGGTAGTGGTGACGGTTTGTTGATTGGACTTGCTTCTTTTTAACACGATTTGGCACACTGAAGAAGTAGCTTCAGACTAGTGACTGCCAACTGTCGACCATTTTCATGCGGGGTCAGCGTACTTTGTGCGAAAATCATCGAGACATCAGCCTTATGGTCCTTGTCTCACATATACCATTTTTCGACGACTTATCGGTCCCGTGGGAATCGAATTATTGAAAGCCAGAATGGCTTCTACCTTGATCGCGGCTACATCGACCATATATTTCTGTCCGCAAAGTTTTAAAGCAGAAACACATACAGACGACGGACTATGACGTTTTTCCTTGACTTGGAAGCCGCCTTCGACTGTAATGATCGCGCCAGCTTGTGTTACTGTCTATCAATGAAGGGCGTGCCGGTTGCACTCACATCCATCCTGAAGGCTCTCTACCGTAGTTCACGAGACTGTGTAAGCGCCTATGGAAAACTGTTTCTTGAGTTCCCCATGGTAAGTAAGGTTCGCCAGCTTTGTCGTACATAACCTTTCCTCTTCAATTTTGTGATCGAAATGATCATGAATGATTCAGCTCTTTCAGGAGTGGAAGTCCTCCCAACTGACGAAGTAACAAACCTAGAGTATGCGAACGACATCGCTCTGCTTAGGTCTGATATCTTCGCTATGTAAGCACTACCGGATTGGCTGGTGCGTGGCGCTACAAGCTTCGGCATGTGCTGTGAACCTTCAAAGTGCAAAATATTGTTGCATGACTGAAGCGACACACCACTGGTGCTTGTGGTGTATTGATCAGGTCTGGTGGGAATACCGAGTGAGCAATGTGAAGTTCACCAGCTGCTTTTTACCAAGAAAACTTCCAGTGAGTCCATTGAATGTTTGCTGGAAAATAACCATTTACCTTGGCTTGGTTATAACCTCCTTATGCCTGTTGACCGACATCCTCGGCGTGCAATATACGCCGCCGCTACACTAAGCTGGGCGAATCTGCGAGGTGGCCGGTCCATGACGTGGAATAAAGGCTTGAAGAAATTGACAGAGACGGTCAGAGTGATGCATGGATAGGGGTCTCGAGATGGTCTATACCAATGGTTAGACGCCGTATCAGACATGGCGCAGTCACGCAGACACTGGCGTTCCTGCATTCGGTTTCTTGCATCTAGTCGTTAATTCTCGTCCCATTTTGATCAGTCTAACGCACTTTCGACTTGCTTCAGTTTTGTTTACATACTATTTGCATTCAGCCCCATAATCTTGCCGCTGTTATCTAGTGTTATTTTTGTGAATTAAGACGTGGTAACTGCATTAACCACACTTTTATGCCCAGCTCAGTTGTTCAACTGAAGTGAAAAGCTTGCAAGATATCCCAAAGAGGATAATTCACTCTGTAGCATCATGCTTGCGTGACGGCTCTTGCGATCAGAATTTCTTTATAAGGAAGTTGATCGGAGCCATGCAGTTGTCATGGCCTGTGAAACGGGCCACTAATGACAACTTAGTTAAGGCCATACTGTGGTACCCAGAGTCAAGGCACGTGCTGAGCTCCGATGTTTCAGTGTGCTGATAAATGAGCCAAGTGACTAGGACTGACCAAATGAAGCGGCACAAGGGCTCCATTATGGTTGTTGGGCACGGAAAGCATGGATTTACACGCAGAGAACGGTGCAAACAAAACAGTAAACTGCAAGCGTCAGACAATGGGAAGTAGAGAGCTACACGTGGAGTCTGCATTGATGGAATAATAAACTATAAGTACATCAGCGGGCGTCAGGGAAACCTTGAAACAAAGGCGGACTGCAAACTGAATTGGTGCAGAAAGGTGACGAAGTCTTGCGGTGAACAGCGATAAAAAGATGGAGCAAAAAAGAAAATAGAAGGTAAAGATAATAGTCGATAGGTGTGCCGAAATATGAACGCAGGTAAGGAATGTTATGTTCCTTTGGAGAAATCAATCATGCAAAGGAGTAAGCAAATGCCCGAGAAGTGCAATGCAATCGTCATTATAAAGCAAATCAAGCACATGGTAACTATCATTAAATACTTTCGTCCACGTGAACAGAGCGTAAGAGCCTAAATAACAACATCAACATAAAAAGAGGTGACGACTTGTGTACATCCAGGGACGTAAAAAGGCAACAGCAGTACGCCGGTACGCAGTACCGACGCTTTGCTGCCGCGCAACCACCACCAGTCGCAGGTGGGCTAAGGATGCTGCGAGGGTCGCCCTGCCCCTACGCAGACTCGAGCCCGCACTGTGAGAGTACAAGACAAGTTTGTTACCTTTAAGCTACGGGGCGGAATCGAGAGAAGTAAGCTAAAAGATACGAGATGAATCAAAAGAAATGGCGAACCACGCTAAAGAAGAGCTGTATCCTCAGCAAGCAGGTAGACAGAGGCCGTTTTGCAGGCGCTACTTGATATTGACAAATGCATACGGATGGAAAAAACTAATGAGGATAAGGAGTGACAACACCGAAGACGTCTGTGCATCCTAGAGCTCGTCGCTGAGCTCACCGTGCCGGATGGAGAATCCCAGTGCAGATACAGACAGAAGCATAGGCGTGCGAATAGTGTTGCACAAAACGTGGAGCAATAGGGTTCACATGACTACTGCACCTACATGCAGCTGGAGGAGGAGTAGTGAGACAAAAGTTAGAACCGCCACCACTGAGGGGAAGAGAGGAGCAGAGTCAAAGAGTAGTTGAGGAGTGGGAATTAGTGGAAGTACTAAAAAGGAAAGGTACAGCGTAGTCAGGATCGAAAAAAATTAGCGAAAAATAAGTCAGCAAAAGTATGAAAACATTAAAGAGACACCCCTACAACGCAGTGACGCACACATGATTGAAATCGATCGCTAGAAAAGATATGGGCGTAAAATAAATGGCACATACAAAAAGAACACAATTTTCCCTCCCGACAGGAGAGCAGGTAGGATGTGCAACAAAAGCCCAGTGTGTCTAAATGCGCGAAGCTTAGAGATGAGTGAGGAATGAAAACGTCAAGCTGTGCTGGTGCTTGTATACGGGGTCGCAAATTCGGAAACAACTATAACTAACTGTACATTACGGTTGAGGAAGCACTGGCACCCTTAGGGTGACTTAGTTGAGTAGAACACCCAGTCTTTTGGCTGAGCAACTGTGCAAGATTTTTCAAACTTTTTCAATTTCCCGCCTACCTTACAACACTGTATACCCAACGTTTCTTCGGCTATACTTTGCCTAGAACCAAAGCAAAGATGGGACTGCATCTCAAAGTACGGAACTCGGGAGGTCCGGTCACCACTGGAAAATTGAATCAAGCTAGACGGCAAACAAGCGCAAGACGAGGGAGACTTCGTAAGTTAATCGAAACTGAAATTATTTCGAACGCTTCTATGACCACTTCGAGATGGGCGGAGTGCAAGAAGTGTTAAGATTAGGAAGGACCACCAGTGGCCTAAGCAATGCGTGTCTGGGCGCTAAGCAAAGTGGCAGCAGAGCAACCAGGAGCGGCACATTAGCTGAGGGGTCTCTTATCCTCGGTTAACGTGCATTGATGATGATGAACCAGGAGAAGATTGTCACTGCAGGGACCGACGTTGCAGTGTCTAGTTATCTTGTCCCTTTTTCAATGAGTGAAAAGATTTGACGACTATTGAGGTCGTAGTAGCTCTCATGTCAAATGACATTGGCCCAAGATATCAACCAGTGGATTCAGGTGAGTAGTGGTAACTGTACAATAGAAGTGAGACTCACACCACAGTGAGTTTCACAAGTGGTCCATTTGCTCTTTATATGGTGTGGAATGGCAGTGAGCAACCGTCATAGTGAAGCATTCTTTGGAGTCAAACAGCTTCCAAAAACGAAAGTCATGATATGAGCTGTCAAACGTTACGGCCCCTTGGCGAAGGAAGTTATTCCGCTTCAATCAGTTCGTTTCGAATCTTTTCGCCAGCAGGAGTAGTCACGCAAACGTCACAGCCGAGTTCATGCGCTACAGCTAAAAGTTATGATACACCAAGCAGGCTGGATCGCATTCTAAAATACCAGGCCCAGCGTTCTAGTTGACAGGACTGGGAGTGAATCATCAACTACCAATCCTTCTCAGTCGTAGCTACACTTATAGGATGTTTTTTGATTCAGAATATCGAGACTTGGAACTACAAATCTCATGTTTCTAGTGGTTCGGGCCTTCAACACATCACGGGCCTTTGCCATTCGTCACTGCCCTCTATCGATTCCCAGATTCACAGTAACGTGACGCTTCAGAGGGGTATCAGCAGTTAATGACTGACGCCGTTAAAAACGTCTTTCGTGTTGCAATCCGGTTATTTGAGGCTACAAAAATCAAAAAAAACTAATTGCACGTCTCAAACAGAACTGAAGAGTGACCTCGCGTGGACCACTGAAAAGTTAGTTTACTTCTTTCGCAAGTAACAACCGAAGTTGCAATTCAGACTGATATCAGTTTCGCAGGCTGTAAAAACAACTGACAGGGTGTGCACTTCGCCGGCGCTAGAAGAGTGACCTTGTGATGAGTACGCACAACAGCGTAGTCAGAATAGAAACAAGTGCTCCATATTGACCAACAATCTTGGTCGATGGGTGTGCACCTTCAAAAATTTCTGGTGCTATGGATCCGAATTCACGATAGCCCATCTATGAGTGACCGTCGCCCAAGGCAGTGCGAGCGCCAGTGCTAGAAAGCTGTGTCGTTGGTGTGCAGGATGTGATCAAAGTGCAACCAAAAAAGTGGTTTCTGTTGGATAGACTGTTCTCTGAGCTTCGCAAATGTTTCGTTGCCAGTCGAAGTGACATCACCAGCGTGTTAGTGTGTAGCGTAATGTAGCAATGCGCCACCTCGACTGGTGATGAAACGTTTGCAAAATAATTGCCAAGTTCAATTCAGCTGACAAATGAAGAATCTGTGCAACTCACATTTACTTCTATATCAAAGGGGTTTTACCTCAGTACGACAGACATTGATGCGGGAAGGACCACTAAGGCGATGTTCTGACCCCGGTAGATGACCGACTTGTGCGGTCTTGTCAAATGTAACAAACACGAGGTCCAGTACTTTAAGACATAGCCCAATTGGATCAATTAGATAAAGGAGAGTAACAGTAGGCGAGAAAGTAAGCTGAAGCGGTGAAAGGTCACCTGCTGCCTGCTGGCTACCAAAAGCCTGAAAACATACGCATCAGTCGTCGCTGCATCTGGACTCAAAGGGAAATTAGCGGGAACGTCTGCAACTACTCTAAAGAGCAATGGAAATGACGAGAATACCAATGCGCCTCTGAAAAGACCACCTATCGTACCGCTAGACAAAGGCAGCACGCTCATATAAAAACTGTGAACACTAGGAGGATGCAGAACTCGATGATGATGAGAATATGCTCTAACATGCCTGAGTCGAAGACAAATGGACGAGCCGAAACAACGAGAATCTATATATCAAACAACGGGAATCCAAGCAATGTGGTTCGCAACGTCCGCCACCTAAACTCAGTTGAGTATGGCGAACCTAGGCTACTGCAGGTGACATTTCAATCACGCGGCGAAGCGGAGACCGTCCTCATGTCACCTAATCATCTTCGAGATTCGTCATGATACGTTCGTATACTCCCTGAAATCCCGTGGAATAGACGATGGCAAAGAAAGCAAAACCCAGGAGAATACCGCAAGCAAAATAGCGAAAGATCAATCTTTGTCCACGGTGTTTCCAAAATTCAGTCGTCCGACGAGCCATAAGACCAAGCTCACAGCTTGAAACAGTGCCACTACATCAGCGGAACCATCTCTCTCCATGACTTGATTGCCAACTCAACGTGAAGGTTACCCAGATCACCCAACTATAATGGATGTGGAGCAAGGGTGCTGAAAGTTCTGACCCCATCAAAACAAATGGTTGAAGGGGGTGCTCGGAAATTGCGCAAGCTACGCAACAAACTGTCATCAGAAATACGTCTGAATCCGGTCGAAGACAGGCCACCATTAGCTAAGAAAACATAAAGTCAACGACATTTTGTAGGGAGCCCAGCTAGTTGCATTTAGGAACCGGAACACAGTGTAACACCCCAGTTGTGCGTAAAACAAAGAAACAAACAATCCGCCGCAAGTCGCCTCTGAAGCACTAGGTAATGAATGCTCTGTGCATTATTTCGAAACGGCCCCCGGGGGGTTAGGCCAGAAGTATATGGTAAAAAGCGGTTGTCAGTCGGCCCCACAAGGGTCAGCGTAAATTTGCAGGAAATGTTTGCGTGTTAATATATGCTACTGGTATCCGTAGCTCTCGTTTGTATACAAACGCACAAAGCCATCCCAGCAAACTGCACAAGTTTCGATCTCGTCAAGTCTCATTATTATGGGATCTCATCATGACACGCGGCACATGGTTCAACGACGTGATTACCGACGCCAAGGTCTCACTACCCGGGATGTCACTCTTGCGCAACGACCGACCCACTAAGGGATGCGGTGTAATTCTTTACTACCGTTCCAGCCTACAAGTTGCTCGCATTAACCACCAAGGGTTCAGGTCGTAGACTCCTAATGGCGCAGCCTTCACCTAAGACAGGGTGACATATACTTGCTGACCATTGTATACCGCCCACTATCGTGCACTTTAGAAATGGATCAGGTTCTAGGCACCGCTAAGAAGAATCTATCGGCACGTTCTCCTGGTATGGAACCTCAACCTGCATGTGCTAGAAACTCCGGCCACTCTCGGTGAGCAGTTCAAGAAAGAACAGCAAGAGCTAATAGCTGGTTCAACTATGTCACCATGTCACTTATCCAGCGCGCTTCAGGACACGAAACAAACCGTCCAGCTTGGGTTTCGTTCCAACCAACGACGAACTCATGATCGACATAGTAACAACGGGTATTCCTTTGGGCCGCAGAGATATTGCAACATTGGTGTTCCGCTACATGTGTTACACAGAATATCTTAACGATAACACCGAGGAACTTCACGTTGTGAACAATTATGATAAAATGCCCCACATCATTGGTGCAACCAACTGGTCTTCCCTAGCCCAGTGGTCCTCTGAGGTGATCTGCTGGTATTTTGTCTACTGACTCAACAGGCTAGTGGTATGCAAATAAGAAACCAAAACCCACCGCTCCAAAAGAATGAAGGAGCAGGACTCGGAAATGCATGGCCTTGAGGGGCTCGGCTTCGCTCGCCCACATAGCCGCTCCGAGCGAGGACACTTGGGATCGCTATCCAACAGAAAAGAACCGGTGGGTGAAACTCGTCCGGGGTAATAAAGTACTAACAAGATCATTCACTGAAGTACTCGCCGTGTGTCTGGATTTCGACACACAATCTTCATTGAGGTCAAAGTTTGCTCTGAAACAGATCTCTGGGACCGCATCCGAAGTGGAAAGTTTCGGAGCTGCTCTCTCCCAACACTGCACTCCACGACCGACCGGTTTCGTCCACATTTGGACTCTTCAGGTAAAGGCAGCTTGAGCTGAGAGGGGAGTCCAACACAGTGGTTGATGAATTACGTCTTGGTCACCAAGTCATAGTTCCATGAGCAGCGCTTGACACCGTACTGTGATAAGACTTGCTCCAACTCCAAGCTGTTTACAGACACGTGAGTGATTGTAGTAGTGGGAGTTGAAATGAAACCATAGGGACGTCTTATAGGGAAACACAAGTTGTTAGACAAATAGTTGGTAGGTCGGAGTTCAGTAGATGGCGAAAGTGTCACGTGTGGTTATCCAACTTGCGAAGTGCTTGGTAATTTTCCTGGTTACCCTCCATCTCACCGAGTTTGACAGTGCACAACGTAGGGTGACGGAGAACCTTAAAGGTTTGTCCCACTTTGCCTACCCACTCAGGCTGAAAACTTTAAAAATGTATAGCGAAGATTATCGTAATGTACGGGCGATCTCATTATAGTGTAACAGATCCTAAAAAACCCGAATCACACTTGCTGCCATTTTGGAAACAGCCAAAACACATCTCTGAGGGGCCATCAGTTTACGTTGGCCTACGCAGTACACCCGACTGGAATGTCGACGAAACATGTTCTCCCTCCGAGTGTCACAGCCCCCCCAGCACATGGAACTAATGTCCCCACCCTAAGGTCAACAGCATTACGCCGGTACGCAGTACCGATGCTTTGCTGCCGCGTAACCACCATCAGTCGCATGTGGGCTAAGGATGCTGCGAGGATCACCCGGTCCGTAAGCAGGCTCGAACCCGCGCCCTCAGATTACAAGGTAGGTCTGTGATCTATACGGCTACGGGCCGGCGTCCGCACCCTAGCATTATTCAAGAAACGCATTGACGATACTCTGACACAGTTACACTATGTGATATAGCCCCTGGCCATCTGATGCTGGCATTAGTGCTGAACAAACAACGGACGGTGTCGCAATCCTCCTAAATTCAAGACACGAAAACCCACACATGTGCTACTGCAAACGCATTGGTGAGTTGCGCATCTTGAGTGTTCTTTCATCAACATGATATTTATCTTGTGATTTTCACCCTAACCCTCTTAGGGAAGTTCATTACGAGTTATAAGTCATTGTTTTATTGCTCCTTGTCCAACTTATTTGGGTTGATGGGTCTGACTTTCAGCCGTTTGAGGGGCCTCGCAACGAATTTATTTCTCTCGTATAACTGGTAAACAGGCGCCCGCAGATGCAGCGTTTAACAGAGAGCAATGCACTTGAATTGTGGCTCGAGTAAGACCTTTGGATACTGACTTCAAGCAGTTATAAGCGGTCTCCAGCAGATGGGAACACTAGAGCGGCAGCTCCATGTTCACAATAAGAACTAAGTTATCGTTTGCTGCCAGAGGCCGCAAAAATTGGACGTTATATACGTTGTTCACATATTGCTGATATCACGACGGAGTTGCATGTGATGTCATGCGCGTCGGCTGACATATGCATTATAGTGCCCCGGATTCAAGCACCATTTTCGCGGACGATGCTGCGAGCTCACAATAGCTGAGGAGGAGTTGAAGTTCAGGCCAGTGTAATCGAAGAGAACAGAAAGCATCGGTGGGTAGAAAATGTGTGGTGGGATTATGCAAGCAGAATAACGATCTGGATTTATATGACGCATCAAGCGAACGATGCCTACGCATATTCGCCTATGCGGTAATTAGTTCGTGTTTGGCTACGCTGGAGAATTTCATGAATGTGGAAGCGTCGTTAGTTATGTATCTACTGACTCTCGTCTTCTTACCGCGTTTTTCAAATTTCTAGAGGGAACTAACTGCTTCAAAGTTACGGAAGTGACCTAGTTATTTACACTGAGGTTTCTACATGCTCGTTATGCTGTCATCTTTGCAGAGCTTGCTTTTTCGAAGAAACCGTTTGTCCCTGGACGATTTAGGTGGTTTCGGAGATACCGGAGGCCATCTTAACATCGACTCAGGAGACGATAGTATTTTGTACCCACCGGCAGTTTGCCGAGTTTGAGGTGGATCGGGCACCACAGATATTCATACAGAACATCGTTACCTCGGCCGAGGAGCACAAATCTCCCAGAGAGAAGATCGCATGTAGCGTAGGACGCAGCAGTGGTCAATAGACAGCCTATCACAGCGCAAGTAAGACTAGCCAATCAGTTAGACTACTTGGGCGATTGCCCCAGAACTCAACTGTCTCTGCGAGTCCTAATACGTTTGGCCACTGAAAGGCAACGAAGCAGCAGAACTCATCACGCTTGTCCTTATGACCGTAAACGATGTGGACTACAAGCAATCCGTAGTAAGGACTACCGAGAGCGCCAGAAGATTAAGTGAATGCTTGATCTGACTTCAGGTTCGTATGGTAACATGTAGATTTGACTCGCTCACCTTGGCTCGCCGTTTTAGCTCGAGGATGGCAAATTTGAGACACTTCCTGTCAATTGGGTATACATCGGGACGAAAAGGTACCCACACACATTTCATCCTACTCAGCTGGGACAGTATTGGCATCCGGGTGGTCTCGCCGGCAAAATTTTCCCCGCACAGGCTGACTCTTTTCAGTTGGGTTCTTTACGAGGCGAATAACGCCTCACTTTCCTTCTGTTTCTAGTCACATGGAAAAGTTCATCAAACAGACCGTATAAACGCAAAGCCATCACCATGGTGTGCCAGAGAACTTGGATCGGTGGATACAGTTGTGTGAGAAACCACCAGATTTGATCGCCTTTTATCAGCAGAAGCTGGTCCGTAGGTAGGAGGAGGACCATAAGCGTTGCTTGATCCGGCTTGCTGCTGGTTTGCAGCGAGAGACTTAGCACGCTTTCGCTGCCTCTTACGTTGTTGAGATCTCTACGGATTCCCAGGCATAGGACACTCACCAGCTGGGTATTTAGAGCAAATATAGCAAAACACTCGTGAACAATCACCTTCAGTTAATATCTTGATTCCGGAAACTATGAAACACTGAGGTAGTGATTTGCCAAAGGTAGGAAATTGTTTGATGTGTTTTACGCCTACAGTTAGCGTGTATAATGAATGATGACCAAGGGAAGGGAAAGTAAGTCGGATTGAACTTCGAATGAATGTTGCACCAGTGAGCTTGACTACGGTCTAGTGAACCTGGCCCAATCAATCTGACAGGGTCCATGTCTCTAAAGCAGCTCACAGTTGGACACCTTAAGGCCACGAGTTGCATCGCTAGGTGCCATACCTCTCCATGACTGTCTTCGACCGCTGCAATGGTTGCGTAATATTTGAATGAAACAGTGTTGAAAGAAACGCAGACGACAAGAATCGGTGGGTAATCCAGTGCGACCGTGGACAAAGAGGTAGAACTTCCGTCATTCATTTTGCACCTCATGCTTATTTGGTCACACCCATAGTTAAGTATATACATACCGGTTATTGTTAATGGCACTGAGGAGACAATACGAAATGCATGCATTTACCAGCTTTCGTCTTCTTACCGTGCGTTCCAAATATCGTTCATTTATTTATTTAAGGAAAAATCACTCGAGCACACCATTTTGATAAAGCAATACAACCCAAGAACTCATGTAAATGTAAAGGAACTAATGGTAGTCATGTGGGCCTCGAAGATGAATAAACAGAGCCTACACGGAATGACCCAATTCAGGTACTGACTGCCTACCGTGGTGTACGGCGCAAATGCGATCAGACGAATCGAACGCGCCAGTGAGGTTAGAAAAGATAGTTATGGGAAACAGCTACCCCGGAGACAACACAGAACGAATACATGTTGGGAATAGTAAAGTGGAAAAAGCTCGGTTATCAAATAATCGACCGGGTAGGATGACCGTGAAGCAGAGTAAGTGGTGGCGCAGAAGGAATAGTAATTGAATATACCCCTAAGGTGGCCCTCAGAATATTTTCAGAGCACAACTTGAGGCTAACAAGAGACGCTGAAAGGTGCTTCAGCTGTGCACTTTAAAGCATACTGCTATGGAACATGGTCTGAAAATAGTACTCAACATCGAGAGGTCAGTTTTGTTACAGCGGAGCCAGCGAGCATGCAATTTTATTGTAAATGAAGACCCACAGACCGCTACCGTCCGCCATACCTTCAAGATGATCTTAAGACCTTTGTAAGAACGCTGTTTTAAAAGTAGGGTTTGTTATCGAAGTAAGGAACCGAATGAAATCATATTACTCCATGTGATCAGGGTAACAGCACTAGTAAGAACGAAAGAAGCGTTCAGAACTCCTAGTTGAAGTGCGACATAAAATCACAATGAGTGTTGGCAAGTGCCGGATGCACTACCGTGCGTTGACAACTTACTGTCACAAAAAGGTGGATAATATGCAAAGATAGGGTGGCATCGACGAGGCAGCTTTCTTGCGGCTTTCACTGTCCCGCATCATAATCAGCCAGTACCCCGTAGATAAATCGGTACCAAACACACTTTAAACGAGTAGTCTGACTACCAAACGGTAGCAGACGCGCCAATGGTGGCGACTGTTGGCCATACCCTGTAGTCTCGAGCAAACCACAAGGCGAGTCACGTGTACTCCGGCCTGGAAAGTGAGACGAACCGATGGCACCAAGTCTCGTCGTCAGTGCCTTCATTTCCCGCTGCCAAATCAACTTTTCTCTCCCTAAAGCCTTGAACCACGCTACCTATGGCAGACTAAACAAGGCCCTCCTTGGTAAACGGTGAACAGACATACGTAGTAGGTGCAAAAGCTAACGCCACTTACCCAGTGCAATCTGTTATTCTAAGGACCTAGCATGGTTAGCACAGCCTAGTACTCGCCTACGCACATCATCGTTGTGCACACGCTAGCGCCATCCGATACCAGCAAGGCTCCGCAGACAAGGATGATGGAAGATTTGAAGCCACTTCAGGTCTTCCGATCGAAGAGGACCAAGTTATACTCCCAGAGAATAGGATGGACTTCACTGTGGCCTTGTAAACACGGTCTTTCGGATCAGTGGAAACTACTTTCTGTCGCCAAAGATGTCGCAGATTCAAGAACGCAGTTTTGGCTTTTGCAATATGTGAACTGACTTCAGTTGCTATGTGCTCATCGTTGCTGATACAGCTGCTAAGGTAAGTGAATCGGTCAACTGCAGCTAGTGTCTCGTTAGCGAGGGTCAAAGGGTCACCAAGTGGCTGATAGTCTTGCAGCAACCCTTTGCATTTCGGAGGTGCGAAGCGTATGTCAAATGATGGGAACATTCTAGAGAGGTCATTCAGGGTTGATTGGGCCGCCCCGACATCGTGAAACAGCTAGACAATATGGTCCGCATTAAGCAAGAATAACTAGCCGCTCACCATGCAACACACCTCAACGCCTGCATCGTGAGGCTTCGCAATGGAACACTCTGTGATAAAGCCCATGACGAAGTTGAACAAAAATGGGTAAATCAGACAATCATGATGAACGCAGTTTGTTGTCGGGGAAATAGCTGACAAGTCACCGTAGACCCTGACGCGGCCTGTATTGCTCGAGTACAGAGCACATAAAATGTCCACGTATTTCATGGGAAGACAAGTATATCGAAAAGATTGGGTTGATCGACGGAACAGAAAGTAATATTGAAGTCGTGGAACACATCTACTGTCGGTCTGCGGTACCTGTGGCGCTGCTCTAGTGCCTTGGCGAAAACCTGAAAGCTGCACTCTAATCCGGTATTCTTGTTCCACAGTGAAGCAAAGGACGAGAATTGAGGCCAGTAATATCGTCACCACTGGCGTTAGGCTAATACCAATGTGCTTAGCAGAGTCGGTGCGACTGCCATCCTTATATAGAGCCACTGTAATCGATTCACTCCAGTTAGCTGGCATGATCACTTCGTTCCAGACACGTCCGAACAGTGAGCTCAGTGTTTTGCAGAGGTCCTCACCACTAACCTTAAATGAAGGAGCTGCGAGAGAATCTGGTCCAACAGCTCGAGAAGGATTAAGGGCTGTGATCGCGTGCCTCAACCTCCGATGGAGTCTCTAAATTACCCTTCCATGGCTCATGCTGCATCACCAGAGTAATAAGACGTCTAGAAGCAGGGGGCTAACCGAACTAACCTTGAAAGGGCTTCGTCCAATGAGCCATACAGCGCTCCTTATTGTAAATCAAAGCACAAGCTGTCTCTGATTATCTCATTGAAGCCTGGCTTTTTGGGACCAGCGGTGTGGATCTGAAGGAAAAGCATGCAACAATTGCCTACTGCTCCCGCCTCCTCCGGTTCTTGAGCCAGACAGATGCACCGGGTTCCCTGGTCAGCACGCAGACGCTGCTTTAGTTCCCGCATAATAGTCCGTCTGCCTACAGTGTGCTCAGAGCCAGACAAAAATATTTTTCTGGATTTCTACAGGTTCACCGACGTCTCGGATATCCAATGAACGGTGCCGTGACGACTGACAGTACCGCAGGCAGAGGCTCCTGCGTCGTGCATGGCAGTCGAGATTCTATTCCACTAGAGCCTAACTTGATTGAGAGGGCAAAAGTTCGGTACGCAGGGCATCCTTGTAAGCTTGTCTGAGCGAGACAAGAGATAACTTCTAAGTTGACAATCTAGGGAGGGCCTTGGGACATCTCCCGGTAAAGTTCAAGGAAATACGACACAGTACCAAAGCATGATCAGAGTCCACGCAGGTATTCCAGCACGAGCGACAATTCAGGATGGAACCACGCCACCTGTAAATTATGGGAACGTGATCTGTTGTGGTCCATTGCTCGCCAGCTATAGAAGAACGCCAAATAACACATCGGAGTCCTGTGTGCCTAAGGTGGTGCGGATAAGAAGCAGCCGGTGGTCCGCGCACACATGTGACAGACGCTCGCGGTCGTACGTCTGTTCGGAGTTAAGCCCATAAGCTTCTGAGGTGGTCAGACAACCTATGTGCATATTCATATCCCCTGCAACAACAGCGATAACTGAACTGGTAAAACTGCGTAACAGCGTGTTCTGTTTGTGGTAGAATGTATCCTTGGCACCATAAGAACTGCAGACGGTGGGGGCACAAGCGGAAACCGCAAACAAATAATGTCTAGTGGTACTTCGTCAAACGGACTGCACACAGACGGTTGCTTACGGGAATCCAATCAATGAAGGATAATTTAGCCTTGGAGCAGAGAACAACGCCCACTCCAGCTTGATCAGTGAGTGCTGCATCAAGGTCTCCGGACGCTTGCAACCAATAGCGAGAGGACGAACCGGGTGCAGTTAATTCGGACACGTAACACACGTCGACACTAAAAATGTCCAAGGTAAGTGCGAGTGCAGACTGTTAACTTATTTGTATTAGAGTGCGACCGCTGAAGGTTGAACGTTGCGGGAAGGTAGCTGCAGATGGTTTGACTCCAGTGGCATTACGGCTGGTGTCAATCAAGCTGGGAATTATAGAAGGTCAATAATGGGGGTTGGCAGGAGGGAAGGAAAAACAGGTGCAAAAGAAAGAAAGGAGGCACCAGCAATAACATGTTTTCGCTTATATGCCCTGTTGTACGCAGCAGATAAGGTGAGTCTTGATAATCTGCGAGACGGCCGATGTAGGATGTGGCTAAAGTTTGAAGTAGCCATGGTTGTGCGTGGGCTGAGATACTGCCAGGGCGCCGAGACCTAGGGTCCTCAACTGAAACCTTTGGCTCAAAAGCCTGTCCGCAAACAGCGTGGAGGCGGCAATGGTTTAGTTCTATAAAAATGGACGCCATCGCATTTCCAACCCCGAATCTGGAGCATCAGGAGTGGGAGTTCATCTGCCTCTCTCTATTGACCAGCCTGGTAGGAGTAGCTCTATAGGGGCCTGAGAACACCCGGTATAGATCAATGGGACAGAGGTAAAAGAAACCGTCGCACCACGCTAAGCTTTAGTCCCGTTGCGACGGTTCACGCAAAAGGGTACTCTGTGACAAGTATCGACTAGTAATGAGCTAGGTAAAACATGGTTGGTCACCAAGTGACTGCAAGCATTAGGACGTGGTCAGAATTCCAACCCGTGCTGATAATAAAGAGGTGACTTGAATACTGGATATACGACGCATGTGACAAAGTAGAAAGCTTCTCTTTGGTTGGTCCACGGCTTCGGTTTCGACCGGTACCAGCGGTAGTGAGACAATTACGGTCCGAACTAACTGAGGAGGTAGTGTCCCCATAAAACACATAAGATCACTTAATCATTCCTACCGAGAGTGATCACATCAATGTAAGTGGCTCTGTTAGTCATACGAGAAATAACACAGTGACACAACTCAGCACTAAGCGTAGCCTGATCGTTTACCCCGATAAAGAGTTGCAGACGCAACGATTGGGCTTCGCAATTCACTGAGGTCCAACACAACGAGTCGCTTTGGGACAGCATACAGGGAGTGCGAAATAAGTGACACTGATCATAGTTCTGAGAACGTCTCACAGGCCAGTTCACAGTTCCGCTAACTGCTCCAACCTTGTCAGATGAGTCACTGTGGGCTGTCACCTTTAAAGCAGCACAGTAAAGTATAACTGTTACCGTCTGAAAGTCGATATGCCAGGAGACACATCGGGGATTAGGATATTTTCCCCTGTTCAAGTACAACGGCCACTGTAGCGGAAGACCAGCGGGGGTTTGAGAGAGCGAAATCCAGCGGCAATAACATTATTGGAAGAAACGAATCCAATACAAATATATCACACCAATTGGGATGAAACCGGTATTGATACAGCTAAACTTCTGCAACTGAGCAGCGAGAGGCGGTGCAATCCCACAGTCAAGGTCAAAACTGAAAGAGGGTGCATTGTTAGGATGGTAACATGTAAATCAGACCGAGGTGACGTCTACACATTATGTAAAATAGCGAAAAAGAGCAACGTATCGACCAAACAATACTAATTAAATTATTTCGCGAATTATCTTCATCCATTGAAAGCCATCAGCAGTACGCCGGTGCCCCATACCGAATTCGCTGCCACGCGACCAGCATCAATCGCGCAAGGGTTGGTTGTACCACAGTCACCTGCACCTACGGGGGGATTCGAACCGGCAAGGCAAACGCACAGTCGTATCGACCATCGGTCGACATCTGCTGTTGCTATAAAGTGTGTGGAATGTACATGGTGCGTGCAAAGACCAGTAACAAGTAATGCCATTGGTGAAAAGCAAGGAAGTCTAAAGACATTTCCCACGTTTGTACACTAGCTGAAGGAATGACATTTCAACAGTTTGTTCCAAAAAAATCTTAATTAAATTATCGGGTGAAGATAAGATAGATACCTTAATATGAGTGCATAACACCCCGTATCTTGTTGTGATAAGTCAAGTAATGCTAGTTGATGGAATTGATGCCTGCGATATACTTCAAATTATGCATGACTAAGATGGTACGACTCGATGTGTGGCAACAGTACAGTGTTCTTTTGCACTTGTCGTAAAAATTTACTTTACGTGCTTTACTACGGCTGGCTCCTGCGACAGGATGAGCCGGCTTCATGAATGTCGCGGATTGCAGTTGCTGAAGCGCGGCGGTCAGTAGCAAGATCCACGCAGATACTGATCCAATGATTTCTCAAGTGACGAGCACCATGCACAACATGGAGTCCCAGAAGATCGACACCCGATATCACTGCAGCGAGCCACGTTTCAGTTGTCCACCACGACGATAACACCAACCCTGGCAAAGCGATAGCAAAACCACGGCCCTAATGAAGTCAGTGTCTGGTCTGCGGAGGACGTGATCGAGCCACTGAAGTCTGCGGCGTTGGATGAGCGTAACAGCGCTTACGAACTTCGTTATTGGTGATACGCTCATGCCACTGTGTTTTCAAGGTAAGCCTTAGACAGCAATGGTCAAAAACTTCTAGCTTCCGGGTGTCTTCGAATCGCAGCGGTCATGTTTCGTAACCATAGAATAAAACGGCACGAATGGTTGCTGAGAATACTCGGATTTTCGTTCGCAGACTAATTTCCGTTCTTCGGCACAATGTGTTTCACAGTTGTAAGAAGGCTGTTCTAACGCTGTCAATACGATTCCGGATTTCGGATGTATCCTGACCAATGGGGTGGATAGTGAATCCAAGATACTTGAACTCTGGAACAGATTCGATGAGTTATCCATGTAAGGAGAGCGACGGGGCAGACTGGGTGGCTAACGAGGAGAACTATTTCGCTGATGTTAATTTCGAGGCCGATCATAGAGGCTGATTGGTCGTCCCGATTTAGCATTGACTGTAGCGACATAGCCTCTTCCGCAAGGATAGCGATATCGTCAGCAAATGCTAGAGATGATAGCCAGAAGTCACGACTAACTTGAACACCACGATAGCCCTCAAGGGCATAATGTATAACCCAGTCGATTGCGAAGTCGCATAGCACTGGAGAAAGTGGGCAATCCAGCCGGACTCCAGTATTTGTGTCAAATGCCTTTGTTTCTTTTTCATATGCACGAATCTGGGCCTTCGTGCAACGATAGCGTGATCTCATCAAGTTAACGAGTTTAACCAGCCCGACATCAGCAAGTAAGATTCTCCCGAGTGTTTCACGGTCAACTTAGTTAAAGGTAGCTCGAAAATTAGAGAAACAAACAAACGTGGGCTGCTGGGACCGGTAGAAGTGTTCGAGCACCCGACGTAGAGAAAATGGTAAGAACGGAAGATTCTGGCGAGTGAACAGCTTCCAACATGAGAGATATGTGTGCGCATGGTTGCACGTAAAGTAACAAATGGTATGATGATCAGGTCGAGTACAGAAAAGGAGCAAGTACATAGGAAACCTGAGTCATCGTCGATCAAGACAAAATACAGCAAAACCTCCGAAGTTGACCAACTCTCTAAGTTGATCGTTTTGTTTTTCCTTGATTGAACGTTCACCATGTAAACCTTATGGTTTCAGACATGTGTATGTTAACCACTTAAGTTCAGTCCCTTGAGTGTTTTACTGCATGGGGATCTCGGCAATTAGAGGGAAAAGTAGCGCATTAAATTGCTGATTACATACTAAACACAAGCCAAATGTGCTTGCACACCAGACTTCATAAGGAAAACACTTTCTTAGTGAACTTTCAGTCGGTAAATTGGTAAAATGTCGTCGGTTGAAAAGAAATATTCACCGGGACTAGCAAAGGTGGCCAAAGAATTTGTCTTCTTGCACATGTTAAGTTTCAGCCGCGGAATCATCTAAGCCTCGATATCCTGAAGCAGGCGGGGATTTCTCTGCCTGTAAATTAGCACGTGGGATTTGGCAAGCAGTGTAATCAAGTAGGTGGCGAGCAATGAAGCTTGCCGAAAATTAGTAAAAAAAAATAGGATAACAGTATTGGAGAGGATAAGAGTCACCTGCGCACCGTAACCGAGCGACAGTAAAACAGCACACAAATAGAACCATGATAATGTCTCAAGCTAAGCAAATTCAGAAACAAACATATAGTACAGATGCGACTGCTGAGCGTAGACAGGGAAGATCTAAGGGGCTTTTAGAAAAATGTCACGGAAAACCTCCTACAAATTCACTGTAGGTACAAACCCACCTTTCGGGATTTGGTCTTGTATTCAACCGCTTTGTGTGTGGCCTGTTTGGCAACTTCTACGTGATCTCTAGTGGCATTCACATTGTGCTGTATAGTATCGATCAGGTCACCCTACAATAAACAGTAATAGAGACAGATGAGGATATTTGAATAATTATAAGAACATTAATATTTGCAACACAAACTTATGTGGACAAGAAAGTGAATCAGGGCAGGTTTCTGAAGACCAAGTTCCGCGGAGCAGCAACAAAAGCCGGGCTATTGTGGGAAGAAGCATAATGAAAAGAACAAAATAATTTATGGCTGGGACAGTATGTGGGTAATCAGGAACAAATTCTGGTAAAAACGTCAGGGGATCACAGTAAATAAGAAGAACAAATACTGATCCTGTGTTCAAAGCAGGTCCTGCAAGACCAATGGGAAATCATGGAAAACGGCCGAAGGATTTAATTGAAAACATATTGTCGACGACAGCATACATGCCGAGGTAAGCAGATGGCAATCGGTGTTTGATAGCTTATCAAAATGTGTATAACAAATACGATAAAAATTAGTGCGTGAATAATAAAACATCGTAAAGGTGGTTCATGTAAACGTTAATTTACTAAGGAAGTATAACAAAGTTTACTCACGCTACTTGACCTGCAAGTGTCCGTGACTGTGTGCAAACGATCAGTAGGTGAGGATAATGAGGTTAGTCTCTGAAATCAACAAGCGACAGTGAATATGCCGCGCTGCCGCTTGCCGAAGAGGGCAACGTTATGGTTGCCGGATGTCAGATGGCGCAAGGCTCGAAAGGGGAGGCGAAAGTTGACTTCGCAGAAAAAATGAAGCTACTAACGACTAGCCTTCCAGGCTGATATCCATGCGAACCACGCTGCGCTAAGCTTGAGACTTTGGGCTCATAGTAGGCACCAGTGGTGTGCCTGCAGTCATGCCTTAGTCGAACCGCCAGTTAAAAGTGAGTCTCACAGTTATCTGTAAGGCAAGATTGATTACGAAGCGAAAAAGTGAAATCCGCGAGGAAGCTGACTGGCCGAAGCTACATATCTTCGCACGATAGCTGATTGTTTGTGGCTATATGTTATTGACAAGGTGTACGTGTCCTGACCCTGAATGTTTGCTTGGGTCACTTTGGCTTTATACCAAGTCCCCATTCTTCAGGTCATTGTGGTTATACGGCAGTGAAGCTGACTGATGTACTGCCGTTGATGGTTGGAGTGTAACATTCGTGAAAAGCAAAAGAAGTACACTCTGGATGAGCGCGAACTGGCTGCGATTTTGTCGTGGCGTCAATAGATGTTAACTCCATTTTTTTCTATGGGGTGCACACAAGTTAAGCGGCATGTGAATGGAGACGTCAGTTGTGCGGCGAAACTGCCCCATGCTGAGACTGATGTTGCATTCTTGATGCTTCTTCATCGCAGTTGGGCTAAACCAACTTACACTTGGTCTTTTTAAGCTGGATAAATTTCATTCCACTTTAATTGGTTTGTTCTGCCTACCTGAATAATCTTCCATTAACTTGCACACGTTGCTTACGCTAATTGCGCTTATCTTCGTTAACTTTATTGCGTTTGTAGCATTTTTCGAGTAACTTGTGGACATTTTGTACTTGTCGCTTATTCGTTGATAACCAACTTACTTCATATGCTAATTAAGGGAAGATTTATGTTTGCATAGCCGTATAGTTTAACAGATCTACTTTTTGATAATGTTATTTCAAGTGATTGGCTGTTGCTTGATATCCCCGGTGTGGCTGCGCTTGATGTGCATGTTGACAAGGTGCCTACCTGTCTATTACCCACTACCTCGTCCATACTGGCTCCAGGAGACAGTTGGTCGTTGCTGGAGGGGACGGGGTGCACGGTCCTTGTGGCCGTGTTAGACTCGAAGAGTGGTTCCATGCACTCCGAGTGGAGTGGACCACGGTCCAAACTCCGTCTTATGTGCAGTTGATTTCTCAAAGATCGTGTGCTTGTGTTTGCCTGTGAAGGAGTATGGGCCAGCTCCGTTGATGAAACATAGCTTCCATCCACATGCCTTCCGCTCTTATTCCTTCGGGTTTACACTGGATATGGAGCTGGATATTGGAGCTGTGGGCGGTGCAGCGCAAGCCACCCATGGTCCCTCTGTGTCTGTTCCTGTGGAGGCCACAGTGACAGGCAAATCCGAAACCGGATACCGCCAACCATGAGCGGCGAAAGCCATTCGTGGCTCTTGTGTGGACGCAGACGTCCTGTGGCTTATCACCGTCACAACGCAGGGAGATCTGGAGACAGATGCAGGAAACTACGTAGCGTAGTCGTCATTAGGAGATATGGATAGCGAAAGAAATAGCATACTGTGCGCAAACTCGGTTAGTGTTGCCGTTCGATGCATATGAACTAATGCCTCAATACTCGCAATGACAGACCAGGTGAAGCGAGGAAAAAGCGGCAACCTAACATGAAGGTAACGACAAGCCAGTGGTTTTGATCAGGACGGTAAATAATAGTGGGACCAGGAGTATTGATAGCGTGTGGGAATGAGAGTTTACTGCTTGCCTGGTGTGTGTTAGTGGCAATTAAGCAGTAGTTGTGTGTGAATCAGCGCCGCAAATCAACAGCCGTAGTGCAAAGCACGCTAGGATGATGATCATTGTTTTGTATCACGCCAGAAAATGGATGAAAAATGTCCAGCCGTTATAGGAGTGTCATTTAAATAACGCTATAGCCAAACAATAGAAAAGTAACGCCGATGGATTCCATATGCTACGATGAATGATATGTCAGAATGCAAGAAGCGCCTAATAATGCACTGCGCGAAGAGTTTGATCTAGAGATAAAGTACGCATTTTTGATGTCAATTTGTTTGGTATAAAAGAACCTTAGTTTTGGCCTGTTGTAACAAGCCTGCTTGTACCGAAAACATGAGGTGATGAGAGGTTGACATGCTGATGAGGGTCAACAATTCAGTTAAAAGCTATTGAAACCAAGTGGGTATGCGAATAGTTGTGTGTGACCTGATTTCGAAGTCCGGAACTATCTGATGAAGTCCAAAAGTTGGACTGGTATGTAGTATGTGAAGGTGAGTACAGGATAGTGTGCTCTATTAGGTGAGACAGGAATTTCGTAGATTTTGTTCGTGAAGTTGGAGATATAGCGAAGCCACTCAAGCTATAAGAATTCCCTACGAGAGAGAAGGTATACTTCGCTCCTTGCTGAGGTGACATATGGATGACAAAACCGAATGATGCTTTGCAGCTGAATGCCAAGAGAAAAATTTGGAGAGAAACTTGTCCGACATATGCGCAAATAAGGGTTGTTTCTGAAAGTAGTCTACACCAAATAGCAAGGGGTTTTATTGGGATAGTACCCCGCGAGCTGCCAACAAAAAGAAAACAAAAATACGGAGGTCGAGCGAATTTACGGGTGTACAGAGCCCCAAAATACAGAACAAGTTTGGTGGAAAATAACGAAAAACAAATAAAAGAAACCGAGCAATAGTGCAATCAATTTACTTTTATCTGTACTAGAAAAATGCAGACCAACAGAATGAGGACGTGACCGTTATTGTATGAAAATGGTCTGAATAGTTACCTGCGTTGAAACCAGGGTAGCCAGATCCTGAAACAATTCGTGCAATTCGCTAATACTTTTTTCCAATTTCAAGATATCCTCATGTCTGGCCTCGATGTCAGCAGCGTTTTGTCGAGCCTGTTGTGTGTCCATAAGGATCTGATAAAGAAGGAAGCAAGTTATCGTCAGGGAATCATTTAAAAAGGGCCGACAGGTAGACTCGCATCTGGGTGCCCGAAAGGTACAAAGGAAAAGAGTACGAACAAATCAACGGGCGAGGAAGCACGAAAGATTTTGCAACCTGGGGGGCAGTCAATAATTGCACAAACACAACAGCAAGTGGAAAAGGAAAAGTGAATATGCAAGGATAGAAAGTACAGGTGCACACTTGCATATTGAGCTACCGGATGATGTTAGTTTGACTGGGCATAAATGTTGAAACAGTGACTAACAGATAGCCCAAGCGTTCGAATTAAGGCAAGCAGTATAAGCAAGTTCATTCAGAATTGCCACCGTGATGAATAAAATCAGACCGGCGCATCCGATTTGTTGTGATCGTGTGGATAGATCTCAAAGAAAAACGAAATGACTCACTCCTTGTGTAAAAATTTGGGGGTTATCTGACTCAAGCATCTGTTCGATTTCTTCATCGGTTCGAGGACACTCAGCTGAGGAAAGCAGAGAAAAAAGCAAAATGAATAGTCCTAGTGTGCTAAGACGAGGCGGACACGGAAGCAATGACACAAAATGGGTGAAAACTCAAAAATGACGAGGACACTGATGACGCAAAAAAATTAAAACGAGTGGACACACACAGAGAAACAAAAGTGCTAGAGGTGAGGTGCTTAGCAAAACACTGCACTGGCGTGGTCGTGCACACAAGTTTCGTACGAGCGTAGAAAGAAGAAATATGAACATGTCACTGAAAAAACGCATCTCGAAAGAATAAATAGTCGCGAGAAGTAATAAATATGAGGACACCAAATAAATCGGAAAGCAGAGTCGCCAGAATTGTTTCAAAGCCCATCGCCTAAAGAGTTGGCAAGCTAATGCAGGAATACAACTGGGTGTCGACCGGTGGCCGAAGGGATTACATGTCTATCTTGTAATCCGGAGTTCATTGGTTCTAACCCGCGTAGGTGCTAGTGACCGCAAGGTATACGTAGTCCATGTGCACCCGATGTGGAGGGAAACAGGAAAAGGCATCCGCAGTACGCCGGCAATCCGAACCAACGCTTTGCTGCCACGCAACCAACCCCAGTCCCACGTGTGTATATGCTAAAACGATATGTTTGCGAGTCGTGATTCCACAAGTGATGTAATTCATCTATCCGCGCGGTATGTCGTCGAATTTCACTTGTAAAAGCAAAATTGGTGGTAAACCTTACGTGTTCCCCGCTCGTAACATCGCACTCCAAAACCAATCCCGTAGTTCCCAATTTCTATCTGTTTCGACTACGATCCCAGTGATATCATTGACTAAGGTTCACCTCAATGTGAATGGCGGTCTACAACAAAGATTGCGCGTCACAAACCAATCACACAACGAGCACTTCAAAATGACCCATCAATCGGTCTCGTATTTGTTTGCACCTGTCAGATGAAGATGGCAGCAGTGTAAGCACTTGAAACCGGGACGCAAAGACTATCAGCTGACGCGTTTAATTCAACTTCCGCTGAATCGCGGGTATCGCCTATCCCAACGGTTAATGGCACAAGGTGAGAGCACTCGAAGCGCGCGTTGTGTGGACAGATTGTGACACTCAATCTGCATCTGGACCACGATTTATGCTAAGGTGAATCTCGATCCAAAGTTCGAATTGGTGCCAAGAACAACTCACCCAACTGTTGCTTAAGCTGGATCAACAAAGATAAGCACAACTAAGTAGATGGGGAGATAATTTGTATTTGGGTTATGTTTCGGGAAAAGACGTCAGTAGGCCATGGAAGCGACTCCAAAATTTTGCATTTCCGAAGCAGAAATAGATGATAATTCGCTATTTGTACCAGCATCCCAGCAAAGTTTCGACCCGGTCGCCGAAGGGCAAAAAATAGGCTATCCCTCAGATGCTAAAAGAAACCACTCATCAAAAATTCCACCATGTCCCATAACTGCTCAAAAATAAAATGACTGTAGCAAAGGATGTATTGTTTTCGCGGTCGTCTTCAGAGGGCTTGCCACCTCCGAGGCACTGAATAGAGGATATCTAACCGCAGTGGATCAAAGATGTGCTGTTACCTGCTCACACCTCCTTGCGGAAACCACTGCGTCCGGGCTGAGTATTATATTCTATGTGAAATTAATCCCAGTACATCAAACGGGCGACAAAACGCCCGTGTAAAAGGAGAGTATAACAGGTGTCACTGTGAAGCAGTTGGCCCAAGGTGGGCAGCAAATTCTGATCAAGGATTCCTACAAAATCTTGCACACAACCACATTCGAAAGCGCCTGGAGGATGTTTCCTAACGAACACGGAAGCTATCTCGATCAGGCTAACGGAATATGAATTTAACAAGCCGAGAAAGTTCTTGCGGGTCATCATCTCGCAACGGCCGTAACGGTGCCTCAAATGTCAATCACATTCGTACACTGGTGGCGACTGAGTATGATCTTTGTCGGACAGCGCAAGTGTGTCTCGTCGTAGGATGTGCACGTCTGAGTTGACGACTTGAACACCATCCGAGACTTGGGACGTAGCAAACCAAATTCACCAACTGCAGCTCATGGTTAGTCAATGTAAGGTGCTGTTCAAACCTTCATAGTACGTTTAAACGTGAAATGGAAATTATTGAATAGAAATTCCTTCGCACAGTAAATCTGTGCGTTTCCATGGGGATAAGTTAGGAAGCTGCTGTATAATTCGACGAAACAACGCAAGACACTGTATTGAGATCGTAACAGTCGGTGACGCCAATGAAGACTTGAAATAAACCATTAAGTTAAGAGACCTGGTCTTATGCCGTGCGCAAATTGGGTATGGTAGATGCAGGAGGAGCACTCAGATATTTATTGCATTAAAACTGTGCGAAGGGAGCTCTCCTTTTATGGCTGAAACAGCGTGCGCTCGCGGTCTGGGAGATTAGGATAAGTTATTCTGAAAAATAGTGCTCTGTAAGTAAAGCTGCACGACATTGGGTTGTTGCGCACTCCGGTTCAGTTAAATAACTATTATGTGCACGGAAGACCACCTGACCTCATTGCATACGTCCGCAACGGTGTGATATGAAAATGTAATATCAGTGGAGGTTAAAGAGATAAGAAAGGATTGAAACAGGAGTTAAACTGCTAAAAAGAGGTTGAAAAAGAAGAATCACAGAAGCAAAGGACAAACAGATGGAAGCAAAGGGCCGAATGTAGAGGCGCTGATGATTCCGCAAAATCGCAATGTGTGAGCCAGATCTCGATCCTCGATCAATAAGGCAGAACCAGGCTGTGCAGAAAAGTACTCGGCTAGATGACACTCTCCATCATCACATCATCACTTGGCCAGACAGGTGCAACAGCAGCAGGCGATCCACGTCAGCCAGGGGAGGGGAATATTCAGTGAGGCACCACATGGTCTGCTACCGAACATCACCGCAATACCTTAACAGTGCCAAATTGGGGGGGGGGATCATAATGTGTATGAAGCAGACATCGGTGTCCAAGAGCAAAAGGCATGTTAAGGTTCTAAAAGAACAAACGTGTCACACGTTCTTTCAGAGGTAATACGATCTATACCGATACCCCGGGGAAGGGTCCTGTTGATCTGACCACCAGTGACGATGTACCAGTAGCTGGATATTCGGTGATGATGAGAACTAAAGACTTCTCTGTGGGTTTCGCCGCAACTGCCCGTGTTAATAAATGTGGAAAAATGCCGAAGCAAGTAAATGTCCGCGCTGGCCAACGCAGTAGAGTTTGCATAGGGTCTGTAGCTAGCCCTAAGACGGTGCACGCAGAAGACACTCGACCACTTAACGTACTGCAGAAAACAGGTAAGACGGAGACAATTACAATCATTTCGAGATGACGTTGATTGGAAAATGAGAAATTTGGCAGATTTGGTGTATCTTACTCGTAGCAAGCGACGCAGAGGATAGCCTCACGTAGTCTCGGAGCTAAGGGGCACAGTGTACAAATACCAGAGTAGAAAAATCCTCTGGCACAGCTAGAACGAATACAACCAACTAGAGCAAAGGTGACGTTTGGGTTAGAGCGCCATGGAAGATTGTATGTTTTGGTGGAGTCGCTGCTGACGGACAAACCGTACGGTATTTACCGATTCGACTCTTGTGGAGATTAATCAGACACCATAACCTGACGGATTTGAGGAGGACTTGGGACGGCGACCAAGGGGTCAACATCCAGACGACTTCCAAAGTAAATCCTTCGATGCTTCCACAAAATGGAATATACTGATGCTAGCCGACAAGCTGGAAGCTTATAAGACCTGTATTATATGGCTTCGAACAGAGCGGAAAGACCGATTGTCTCCAACGCAACTCAGACGTTTGACAGATAGAAGAGAGCCACGAAGATCAAAAACTACGACAGCAAGACTATTTATTTAGAACTGACAGTTGCAACCGTCGTCACACTACACGTTTGCTAAATGTGAGAAGTACCTTAGCTACTGTATCCAGACACAAAGTGCTCAGATGGTTGCAAAAGTGTTGGAGAAAAACAAACAAATATCATACTTGTTATTAGTAGCTGTCTGGAACAAGTCCGTACTTGGGGAGAAGATAGGCGGAACGGGGGGGGACAAAGAAACAACACAAACGCCACTGAGGTCGGCTGCTGGCCATATCAAAAAGTATCCCCAACCGAACGTGTTCAGCATCTTTCGGACCCTGACTCGAGAGTCGGCATGCAACAACCAAGGCCAAGTCCGAAGGGAAATTCTTCATTCTTTTGGACCGAGTCATCTGCCGGTTTCCACTCCTCTTCTTCCATCCACACAACCGTCACGTACATGCACGATGAATTCCATGTGTTAGCATGCGTAACACATTGCTCAATCAGCAAAGACCGGTGAGTGAAATAATGGCTTCAGTGATTCACTTGCTCTTCCTGCACTAGAAATCAGAAGCCGAACGCGCTTATTGTTCACACAGTTATCCTATTAGATATGAGCTAAATTGTGAAGGCACCAAAGTGGAATCGAAGTTCCAACAGTCTGAAAACGGTGCATTTGGGGATGACACTGGGCCTCAACGTAGCGAGGTCTTGTGTAGCTCCGTAATCCCCTCCTGTATTGGACGCAAGGCTGCTCATACAAGACAAGTTAAAGATTAAACTCAGTTTCGACATCATCCTCGTTTGAAACCAAGGGAGAATGTGATGTCCTTGTTCTCGAAAATACCGATGTGATGGGCCATAAGTTTCAGAGTGAGTGGCGTGAAACAAAGGAGTTGCATTTTTTCTGTTGGGGAGGAGCAATGTTGTTGTTTACCGGTATGCTGAAGCACTCCTCAGACCAAGTAGCCTGTTGTCGATGAGACGTCATCGTAGAAGCCACCTGTCATACGATGTAACCGCATACGTACCATTCTAAGGTGAATGAATAGTGAACGGTAAGGTGAAAGTACGGAAATAGGATAGAATCGTGTTTGTTATGAATTGTGGCACAAGAAGAATGAGCAATGCAAGCAAAGATTCATGAATTTATGATCGCAAGTTGTAGTACCCTGATTGGAGAAAAACAAATACAGGCACAACAGCTGGAGCATGCAAATAAGTGTCATCCTCTTGGAGAGATCGAGAGGTATTTGGCTGTGTTTAGCATTATCGAAACGTCTCTCTGGTCAAATCACCGACTACACTATGCCTGGTGTTCTGACGAATCAAGAGTGATTCTTATTCGTATCCGTTTGAAAATGGGTGTTGATATCGGCTCCTCGAGTACATGAAAGTGATCGGAGTGGGGGATGACTGGGTTCTGGTTTTGCTACCGAAGATCTTCAAAAGCAGAGAAAAGTTGGTTCCCAGGGTGATGAGAACCAGCGCAATCATAGAATGAGGCGTCGTGAGATACTGGTTGCTCGTCAGAGTGATTCCGCCATGATTGTGCGGCTAATCAAGGCATGTGTTTGAGTCAATGAAAAGGAGAATCAACCATCTAAGCAGCATAGGGTTAAACTGGAAAAGACGGTGGATCAGTTTGCGCAAGAGAATATTGCAATTCGCGTTTCTGAAAAATAGATTGTTCTGCTTCCTTTGCGGAAAAAGGGATAAGGGAAGTGAGAATGCACATGGCCTTCATGTGCTAAACTGTACAAGTTCTGCTCTATCCTTAAATCGGAGAAGTAGAACTTCTGCAACACTGAGGAATACGAGTGGTCCGCACTGCAGAAAGGATAGATTAACACATGGTAAATAGAAGTTGGCTTGAGGAACAGTATCGAATGATAAGAAAAACCACTTACAAACAGCATCGACCGCACACCCAAAACAAAGGGTGCACTAGTTGAAAAAATTCTGACCGCAGCCCAGTTCCGTTTCTGGGTTACACAACATAGCCTTAGGTATGGCAGCCCTCTTGGCATCAAAGATAAGCTTTACACGGTTAACGATAATCAGCTGAGGGCATACCGAAGTGTCTTCAGAGGCTGAGTAGAAGTATACCAAAAGTTAGATTCATGGATTTCAACGAGAAGTGGGATGAAGAATGGCTGCTATACTTTGTCGTTTCTAATCAACTATATGACGCAAATGAGTATTACTGATTCCATCCTCTCAGCTGCTGGAGTGGAAGTTATGCTAAGCAACCATCTGATAAAGTCAAGGTTCGAGGATGACAAAACTTCTCGAGAGTCAGAACAGAATTCCATACGTCATTTTCATAACGCAGAAATGGATCGATAAGCCAACAGATCCTAACATCAACGAACAACCATTAGTAATGTTCAATCAATTTGCATCTCAAAGCAGTGCTGTCAGCGACGGTAACCGATTAAACAGAATCATGCATGTAGATAACGAAAGGCTTGTGTGGCCGTTGCGAAGCCCTAATCAGCCATGGAACGAGGGGCCGTTTCACGTAGGACACAGTGCGGAAAATGTTACGATACGGATCAGGAGCACAGTTAGTGTGTGCCGAGGAACCTACTGCTCTTTGATGATCGAGGTCCGCGTTGCAATTCTCTCATTGCTAAAGCTCGATACTTGGCGTTTAACAACAGGTTTTCCGGACACTACACCGTAGTCTCTGTGGAATGCAAACCGCTTACGTTGGCTAATCTATGTCCTCCATAAGAATGCTGTGTTGTATGCCGTCGATGTATTTATTCGAGCGGAACTGCGACGTGGCCAGCCAGTGCAACCCTCCTGGCTAGGGACCTCGGTGTCAACCATGTGAGTGGTAAGATCTCGTATCCAATGTGGCTCAACAGCGTAAGCGAATGAGTTTTATTGTTTCAATTTTACTGTTTCCCCCTTCTGTCAACGCAGTTAACTCTGTTAAAATGTGGTATTAGCATCAATCGAATGACTGACATAAAAAACATCGTTGGCGGATTTGATGACCGTTTACAAACCGCACGTGTGTCCAATGATGCTGGAAAAGCCACAACTTTGGGTCTAGTCACACGTATTCATCCATTCAAAAGCGTTAGGCACTGAAGGCATGAGACTGTAAAGAAACAAGTGAGCACACCTACAAGCTTAGATTTACGGCAGAATGTGTGTGAGGGCAGCGCAGGCCACTTGTGATGACCCCGTAAGTGTGCGGACATTCGCCGTCACAAAACCTGTGAAGGGTCTAAAGTGCTGAAACGGCAAAGGAATTTGAACAGACCGATTGGAATGCACATCGGAGAACAGAGTGGGCTGGTAGCACAACGGAAAAGAAAGCGCTCGGCTGTTGCGTTGGTGAAATCAGCCAACGCAGCTGTAGGTTTTAGAGAAAATGTGGAACTTGACTGTAGTCAATACGACAGCGTACAATGCCAGCATACGGCAAAATTGCATGCGAATCAACGGCGTGCACGCAAAGGTGATCAATCCAATGCCAAATGATAGTGTGAATGGAATTCTGGTGACGGCGGAATGATAGTAAATGAAACAATGCACTAAAATTTTAAGGGACAGAAAACGGCTCCTTCGCATGTTCAACCCCATGGTGTTGGCCCGAAGCTAGTAGGCTGAAGTATGTTTGTACGATGCATCACAATTGTTGATTCCCGCGAACGAAGAAGAGCAAGGCGTGAGTCGACAAAAGGGAATTGGAGAATGTCAGAAAAGACTGACCTCAAATTTAGAAGCTACTTAACAAAAATAGTTAGATGGTAGAAGCGTGGATATCTCTCTTGTTGATCGACGTGGACCAACAAACTAACAAGAAGTAGTGAAGCTAGAGAGATGCAATTGCGAACGCATGACTAGTTGTGACACACCAGTTATCAGTTATAGCTGGGAGCCCTAATTAATGCTTCGAGTTTCCGCAAAATGTTTCGTGATTTATTTTACTGATCCCGTGGCAACCGGTACGGATAAAGTTACTTTGGAACGCGACACGGTACTAGCTTTCAAAAGAGTCCTAGATGGAAGTTTGTCGTTTTTCCAGGGATATCCAGCAGTCAGACACAAGTCGTATGGTGAATCCTAAGACTGGTTTCTGAAAAAAGAGATTGCTCATGCTCTTGCTTCTCTTCTACTGTGGCAGTAAGAAGAGTCAACCAAACATGGAAGCAATGACGGCCCTGTTGTGTGTGCCAGTAGAAGAAGCAGGAAAATCGCTAAGTGGAAGTCTGGAACCTGATCTGACCTAAACTGTCCAATCATCATGTAACCGTGAATTCCACTGCAACAATGCGAGCAGTAGAGCAGTTCCGTTCTATAACCAGAACGACTGCAGATATTATGATAAACGTCCAACAGCATACCAATTCAGAACAACCATGGCTCGTAACAACATGTAACTTAGCAGATGAGCATACTTCATTAGAGTATTTCGATGCATCGAGCAAACCAACTCATTGACATTAGAAGATCAGAAAAAAAGAACGCAGCGCTGTCAGGTTACGCACGGTCCAATGTACATGAACAATTGTTGATGTGAAAGAAATGCGATGAATCACAATGAATAACTAAAGTTAAACAGATAAGGTGCCGAAATTACGGACTACACAGTAACACAAGTATGAATATAAGGCGTAATCTTATACGGAGTATTACCTACGAAACTAAAAACATTATTACACAGGGAGGTAGGTGGTTGCAATTCGTCGTTAGCAACACGAAATAAAGGTTGCAGGCACCCATTAAGACATGTACAACAAAACAAAACAAGCAGAACAGTGAGAGCATGCCAAAGCGAAAATCAGCAACATCCGGTGCGTAGCCATCTGGATCTTGGTAGCTTACCGACTTCGAGTTGCCGTTTCAGTAGGGCCTTACAGCGATCCTTATAGTCAGTCTGAGTTGCAGCAAAGTATTTCATAACCTCATTGAAACGTCTGAACAAACCGATGAGCTGGACGGAATGCAACGATGAGATCCAAAGTAAAGTGGATAGTTACGATATATGGGGGTTGGACACCGGGGGGTTAATGGAGCAAAGCGAAATCCAATGAGCAGCATGGTGAAGCACGTAGTAGAGCTAGGCAGACACCGGTTATATTGCTGGCAAAACACAACATACCGATTTCCAGTTTTACTTTAATTCGAGATTTGCAAGAATCTCGATAAGCTATCTGGATTTTGCTGTACAGTGACATGACGTCCACGAATCGCGCAGTGATGGCAGAGTGCTAGAACGGCGGAATTGGTTCAAAATTGCAACAAGGCTTAAACACATGATTGCACACGGTCAGATTGATAGTAACGTAATAAAGGAAGTTAAGCACATCGAAACATAAGCTCTGAAAAATACAGCACTGAGCTTCTTGCTGATGAGGCAACCGTTCGTGTTCCGAGGTCGACTCGCTATACTAAGTTGTCCTAGCGAGTTAAGGACATCATATAGAACGAATTAAAAAGCAAGGGCAGAGTTATGTAATGTAGTCTCAGTCTATTAATGCAGAGGCAAGTATAAGCACATTAAGAAACAGAAAGAAAGCTGATGTGGTCATTTGGGGGCGACAAGGCCATCAGTTTATGACACAGGTAGTACTGCAGAAACACCGGATGGGTAAGCAGATATGAAGAAGCAAGCCTCCCACAGTTAGTCGTCTGTAGTTTAGAATTCGTATGGAAATGCTAATTCATCGTTAAATGTTAAATGGCACCCGAATGAAGTGGAAAGCCTTGCCAGAGGAGAACAGGGCCAAATTGAAAAACAAACGTACCTGAGTTCGACGGATTCTAACGGTTGCCAGCGAGGGGTCGACTGATTCAAGTTCATGAATGGCTTGTTCTTGTTCTGAAACACGGGAGAACGAGGATTATCATTAACGGGTCATAAGATGGTAAGTGAAACGTTACAACGTTAGATGGTCATCATGGTAAACAACGGCAATATATCAGTTATCCGTACTTATGCTTTGCTGCCGTACAGCCAAAATGGTCTAGAGCCGTGGTCCACAACCCCAGGGCCGCGGACCGGTACCGGTGATCAATTGGTACCAGGCCGACAAAGAAACATCAAATAATTTCCATTTTATCTACTGTGGTGTATTTCTCTCGGAATTGTGCGACTTTCTATGGATGAAAGGTGAACCTGAAGCTGAGCGGTTTCGAGCGGCAATATAAAACTTTTAGCAGACAATACCATCAATCCTACTTGAAATAAGGAGTTGTCGGGACAGGTGATTCCCACACACCATCCCTGCTCTGCATAGTTTGCACGACCGGCTCTCTAATAAGGCAATGAAACCTAAAAAATTGCTTCGCCATTTGAACAACAAGCACCCTGGATTAAAAAACAAACCGCTGGAGTATTTTGAAAGTAACAAACAGGAACATAAAGGACAGAAGAAACTTCTGAGGGTCGCCACATCAATAAAGAACGCACTGAGTGCATCATATTTGGTGGCTAACCGTATTGCTAAGGCTAAAAACCCATTCACTATAGGTGAAGAAATGATCTTGCTCTCCACTTAAGACAGTTGTCGTTAACTACTAGTAGAGACTGCTGTTAAAAAGATAGCACATGTGCCTTTGTCGGTTAACACTGTGACTAGGCGAGTTGAGGAAATGGCCGAAGGCATTGAGGCAATTATTGGAGAGGATTACTACATCACCGTAGTACGCACTTCAGGTTGACGAATCTACTGATATCGTCAACAAGGCAATACTACTGTTTTATGTGTGATATCATTATCAGTAGGATATGCATGGGGATTTGTTATGTGCACTATTTTTGTCTACCAACACCACAGGAGTAAAACTGTTCAAGGCATTGCATGGTAATATATCAGAATAACTAAAATGGTCCTTTTATGTCGGTATATGCAATGAGGAAGCTGCTGCCATGGCCGGACGACTGTCTGATTTAACTGCTCGGATTAAGGTTGCACCTGACGGTGAAGCTACGCATTGTATCATTCACAGGAAAATGCTAGCTAGCCGAAAGTCACCGGAAGTTAACAGCGTATTTGGTTGAAGTTATGAACCCCCATCAAAGCACACGCCCTTAACTCGCGCCTGTTTGAGCAGCTTTGTGAGGAGATGGACGCAGATGTCTTCTCTTGTACACAAAAAATAAGAGGGTTATCCAGAGGAAAATCTTTAACTAAAGTATTTGAATTACGAGAGCCATTGCAAAAGCTTCTCTCAGAAAAGAAGTCACCGCTGGCAGCACATTTCAGTGACAAGTTATGGGTTGAAAAAATGCCTTACCTGTGTGTCATATTCAGCCTACTCAATGAACTCAGTCTATCTCTTTAGATGAAAATGACAACTGTTTTCAAGTTGTCAGACAAAGTAGCTTCACTCAAAGCCAAACTGCGGTTGTGAGGACGACGCGTGCACAGAGGCATTTTGGATATATTTCGAACATTAGCGTGGATTTTAGACAAGATTGACCTGAGAATTCATTCTCCTAGTTGATGCATGATCACCTGTCTTTGCTCCTAAAAGAGTTCGAGCGCTACACCCACAAATGACCCATGAATTGGTAAAGAATGGATCCGCGACCCATTTGTCAACAAACCATGCGAATCTAGCATGTCTGTGCAAGGAGAACATCAACGGCTGACTGGCGGAACAACCTCCACGTGGTGCCAGTTGGGTGGCCCGGGGTAATCCAGTTCCAGCAAATGGTTCGGCAAAAGTGTTCCAGGACGTGGTGGGGTTTCGCCTAGCAAGCGATTGTCCCATAAAAAGCCACAAATGTCTGTTTAACAACACGGTGACGTGGCAAATATGACTCGCCACCAAATAAAGTCATCGCCTTCCGCCTTTCCGGAGGATCACACCCCATTTAAGAAAGTCAGCCATTTCGAAAATATTATTTGATTTCTTCTTATGTTGGCGAATTCACCGAACACACGCACAATGGCAGCATAACTAACAAATTCACTCAAGATGACTGCTCACCCACACGCTTACATATATACATAAAACATAACTCCAGTATGTACTGGTTACACAGTAACGCTTGTGACGATTACTGATCATACGCGTCTGTATGACTGTGAACATCATGTCCTTTTAGATGTGTCCTGCACTGTCGGGAATAAAACATTTATTTACTCATTTAACTGCTGGAGAGTGCAAAGGACCGCGATTTTAAAACTACGTTCGAGACAAGAGTTGCCGGTGGTCTGGATTAAATTCATGGCGGAGAACCCTCAGATAGCCACCACAGCAGTTAAATCTCTATTGCCATTTCAGATTTCCTATCTGTGTGAAGCAGGGTGTTCTGTAATGACAGCAATCAAAACAAAACAACGGAATAAACTGGATATAAGCAACACAATTCAGGAGTCACTGTCTCTTATTACCCCCAGACGGAAGTCTCGTTGCAGAGAAACAAGCTCATGGTTCTCACTAATTTAGCGTTCTAGTAACATGTTAAGTCACTTTATAGTCCTTTTTGGTGTAATTTTATATTATTTTAAGGCAAGTAATAATGCAATTAAATCAAAATTAGTAAATGAAAACAATCTAAAAGATCAACAAACAACGCCCCCCTCAGCGGGCCGTGGAAAAATTAGCGAAGGTTGACCGGTCCGCGGCGATAAAAAGGTTGGGGACCACTGGTCTAGGGGATAGAGAAGAATAAGCAGAAGAGGGGACCTCGTATAAAACTTAACACCCTAAGCAAACGCTCATGGTCAAGGCGCCTACATCTTGTCAATAACATACGCTCGTAAACAACTAGCTGTCATGCAGAGATAACGTAACGTCGGCGAGACACCTTACTTGCGGCTTTCACTACCCCGCATCATAATTAGCAGTACGCCGCAGATAACGCAACACTAAGCACACTTTCAAGAGGCAGTCCGATCAGGAGGAGACAACAGACACGCCACTGGTGTCGACTGCGAGCCGTCTTGTAACGCTTCGAGCCAAACACAAGGTGGGTCAGGTGGATTCCAGTCTGGAAGGCGAAACGGACCAACCGTATGGTTTGATCGGCAGTGATTTCATTTCCCGCTGCCACGTCAACGTTTGTCCACGTCGAGTCTTGTGCCACCTCACATTTGGCAAACAAGACAAGTTTCCCGGTGAGCGGTGACCGGGCATACATAGGACTGCTTAAACCAACGCAACTTACTCGGCACTATCTGTTGTTCTAACGAACTAGCCTGATTATCACTGTCTAGCACTCGCCTACACACATCACGCTGGTGGCACCCAACACCAGCAATGCCAAGTAAGCAACGATGAGCAAACACTTGAAGGTTTTAGGCGACCAAACAAATCGAATACCCCTGCACGGCGTTACGACACTGCGTCGTGCCGACAGGGTGAATGGGCTTCACGTGCGATGCGCGAAGAACCGACAAATACTGAACACAGTTCCGATGTGAGTGGATGGCACACACGCATGAGTGTTGACTAAGTGAACGAGGGCCGCGCCTTTGCGTGAAAAAAACGGTCAGATATGGCAAACCAGTCAAGCGGAACGTGCCCACACTGGTTGAGATCAGGTCGTCGAAAATGCGGGGATCATGGTTTATAAAAGCAGAACGTGTGATTGACCTGTAAATAGAACCATCCTTTTCATAGAATACACACCTACGGAGGCTTAACCTTTGATTTTCGCCATTGGCTTGGACGCCGGGCAGAGTGAGCCATGGGCAGCAGTATCGCACGCGAAGCATCACAACAGTGGAGACGGAGGCTTCGCAACGCACCTAAGAACGGCAGTAAGTTATGAGAAATGGCAAGCCCTAACAGTAAATACAGTTCGAAAAAGCACAGACCAAACTGATTGAGACTGGCTAAGAAATTGTTAATAAAAGTAGGTTCGATTTCAGAAGCAAGTGAAAACGTTCCTTTACGGGAGACGTTGACGCAGCAAATCGGTGAGTTCCGCTATGATACTGACGTCGTTATTGCGTTTTACTCCTGGTACCACAAATGTGAGGACATGTTGCACGTTGAATTGGCCGATGTCTCACACCATCATCAATATACGACAGTTAGGCGTGAGAAACAGACTTCAGCTAATGTCTCAGACGATAATAAAGTTCGCTTTATGCTATGGAAATTAGGTGCGGCCCAGCGTGACAAGTTCACGAAAAGGGTGCTGATTTGATGTTCTACGAGGTGGTGTCAATTTTATTGCAAATATTTTGGGAACAAGTGTCATTACTCAACATTTGATGCAGATGCTTCACAATGACCATGGAAGACGCTGAAGACTGAGTCAGCTACTCAAGCTGCGTTAATTGTTGATGTGAATGATCGAGGTTCCACAAGGTGACGGGTGATCAGTACAAGTGTCTTATCTGTTTGCGGTCTTCAAGCAATCAAAGATACCGATGTTCTAACAAGGATATTGAGCAGAATTGAGCGAAATTCCGATGTTACACTGTAGATATTCACTAACGAATGGCAACGAATGATGAGCTTGAAGCAGGATGCCGCCGTGCTTCAACGGTGATGCAGCTCGAATAGTCAAGATCGCATCTGTATGGGCAACCGGAATTTATTTTGGACATATATATATATATATATATATATATATATATATATATATATATAAATGGTTGGCGGTATCCGGTTTCGGATTTGCCTGTCACTGTGGCCAGGCACAGCACGTCTGCGCCTACAGTGGGACCATGGGTGGCTTGCGCTGCACCACCCACAGCTCCATCCACACACCCCATATCCAGTGTAAACCCGAAGCAATAAGACCGGGAGGCATGTGGATGGGAGCCAAGTTTCATCAACGGAGCCGGCCCACACTCCTTCAGAGGCAAACACAAGCACATTGTATTTGGGGAATCAAGTGCACACAAGGCGGTGGCTGGACCGTAGTCCGCTCCACACTAAGTGCATGGATCCACTCTTCGAGCTTAGCACGACCACAAGAACCGTGCACCCTGTCCCCTCCAGAAACGGCCAACTGTCTCCTAGAGTCAGTCTGGACAAGGTAGTGGGTAATATAGAGGTAGGCACCTTGTCAACATGCACATCAAGCGCAGCCAAACCGGGGATATCAGGCAACAGCCAATCACTTGAGAGAAAGATAACAAAGAAAATAAATTGAGTAATGCATAAGGGAACGTGAGCATACGAAATAAATTGTTAACAAAAGATCCGAGATAAGTTCACGAGGTCAGAAAGTATATTTTACGGAAATGCCACAAACATGAAAATGTTATCGAAATTAACTACCATTGGCTTAAGCGAGGTGTGCAAACTTATAGAAGAGCGTACAGGTGGACATTTATATGAGAAAGAAAAACATTGGGACAAAAGCAGTCCGGGGAAGGAAATTTTAAAAGGAATCAGTTCATGTGAGTTCAGAACATTGGAAATCTGTTTCAGCCTGCTGCTTTTGCACGGAATGGAAGGTTACTCGAAACTGTCCATTCAGAAATCACATGTGTAACCACAGAGAGAATCGCGTTGATTAGGGAGTCGATCTATCGTGAGGATACAAAAGAACATCAACTTTCGATGACAATCCGACGTCAGCGACGTTCAAAGTTGACCGTGTCAGTAGGCGCAAGTACACAGCGGTGAAAATTAATAGCAAAGAAGCCAAGCTGCAACTAAACACTGCGTCAGACATTATAATGATATCTTGTGATCCATGGTGCATGCTAGGGCGACCGCTAGTTGTCCACACCAGCCACACAACAGGAAGTGCATCTGGTGATGCCTTGCAATGTTATGTTAGTTTCTGTGAGCAGCTAATTCACACAACTGTTTCGTGACAGACCAACCCCGAGTAAATCTCATGGGACTTGATTGGGATGAATGGGCTGAACTTGCTTGACCAGTCGGTCAACAGTTTAAGCAACTTGTGCAGAGGCCAATGATGAACCCCGAGTTCCACAATCAACTCGCAGTACTGAAGCGTCGCCAGGAAACACTGTTCAAACCCGGTGTCGGAGGTTGCTAAATGGCCGGTGTGGAGCCGCAACACAATCCAGAGGCAAGACTAGTTTTCATACCATAACATCCAGTGCCGTGTGCAACTCAACCGATAGTAGAAGCTGAGCTAAGTCGGCTGCAGTCAGAAGGAATAATTGAACGCGTGCACTATTCATAATGGGCAGCACCCATCGTTGTACCGAAGAAAGGAAAGGGAAGCGTACGTATTTGCGCCGCTTTTCAATCGTTGTAAACTCCATGTTGGAGAGGCAAAAGTATCCATTACCTATACCTGAGGAGTTGTTCATAATGCTTAACGGTGTCAAATGGTCTGGGAAACTTGACCTACCTGATGCGTACCTACAAGTTCCAGTGGCCGGAGGTTGCAAAGAATTACACACAGTCAAGACAAACCATGGGATTTTGCAGTACAACAGATTAACCTTCAGAGTGAAAACCGCGCTCGCCATTTGCAACAAATCATGAATATGTTACTGAAGGATCATCCTGAAGTTGCACTATATTTGGATGATGTCTTGATAACAGCATCAGACATACAAAATTTGCTAGACAATCTGGAGAAAGCACTCTCATGTCTAGAAGTAGCTGGCTTCAGACTAAGGGGTAGAAGAGTGCAATTTCCTAATGGAAAGTGGCAAATTGCTGGGATTCGTCATTGACAAACATCCTCGGCACCCGGATCCCGCTGATATGGGGGGCAAACAGATGCCACTAACAAAAGATGCTGCCGAACTCCGTTCATTTCTCGATCTTGTCAGCCACAATAGAGCTTTTATGCCAAGTCTGCATCAGTTATCAGATACGTTGATCGAGCTGCTGATGAAAGAATGGCGATAGGAAAAGGATGTTAACAGTCCTTTGATAAAATAAGGGCAGCGATTAGTCCTGACCTAATCTTGACCAACTTCAACCCAAAGTTAAAGATTGTTATTGCTTCGGACGCTTCCAATTACGAGATAACTGCTGTCATTTTCTGTTTGTTTTTTTAAAAGAAAAAAGCCATTGCGCACGCAGCACAGTCGCTGAGAGAAGCGGAGAAAAAGTACAGCCAGACAGAGGAAGCTCTGGTGATCATTTGCGAAGTGAAACGGTTTCACATGGGGCTGTGTCCCGGCAAAGAAGAAAAAACTAAGTGTGCCGTTTGCGACCAGTCGAAATGACAAAAGTAAAACGTAAACTTTCGTTCACAGGAAGCCCAGTGACAATCCATTTTATGGTGAAGCAGTCCAAAAAGGGTAGTTAAAGTGGCGTGTGTTGCGGAGACCTCATGGTTTCACAAAGCTTCGCGTAGGACGCTTTTCGCATCCACCAACTGCCAGTCCTAGTGCCTAGGAACGGTTAGGCGATGCGTTATCGGTGAGGTTACCAGTTGGTAATTATCTCTATTCTAGTCAAGAGACACTGTTACCAAGTCGTCAATTGTGTGGTCCCCTTAGATACCGTTGTCAGGTCGTAATTAGGGCACGCTGATAAATGCCTTCGTTCCAGTACAAAATGACAATTATGCCGCTCTCCCAATAAAGAGGTAACTCGTGGCATAAACGCTAGGCTGTACAAACCGCGTTAGTGCTTCGCCTGAACAGTAAAAGCGCTTCGCTGAAAATCAGTGTCTTTTGCTCTCTCTCGGGGCCGCAATAAGGCGTGCGGGGTCCGTGTTAGTCTCGGTAGAGTGAGGAAGTAACGTTGGCCGACTGTCACTAGAGGCGCGTTAGATCAGCCACTGGCCCGTGCGGTACAGTCCATAAGGGTAAAATCGCTGTTTCGACTAAGGATGTTGTATCCACGAGAGAGCGTTACAACCTCGCGTAAACCGGAAATAAGCTGCAAGTTTTATTCTCGAAACAGAAGCATTAGGACGCATTGTCCCAAAATATGAAAAGTATGAGAAAAGGAAGACAGTTGGCAGATACATATATTTCGTATTGTCTTCTCAGTACCCAAAACAATAAGCAGTATGCCTATATGTACCTAACATTGGGTGTGACCAGACAAGCTTAAAGTGTAGAGTGAATAACGGAAAAAGACAAGGTAGAATCAGACCTTGTAAAACAGGATACCAACAGCGAAACATTGAAAATAGGTAAATAAACATGACGAACGAACGTTGCACTGCGGTCACATGTATTCAGAAAACAATCGTAGCTAATTGGACGAGTAAAATATTTAAAGAGTCGACGGAAACGACTGCACCTATCTCTAATGATAATGGGAAGTCACTCACGTTTCAGCTTCAGAAGAACTTGTCCGGAGGCTGCCTTGACTTGATTAGTAAGCTGCTCGATTCGTCGTTTTGTATCTGTAGATTGTGAAGAATGACATGGGTCAGTGGTCGCCGACGACCGTCCGTAAAACGTTCGTACAGAAACAAAACATCAACAATATTTGGAAGGAAAATCTCAGGGACGCTTTATGTATGGCGAAAAGCATGAAGTGCTTTCAAATGATGGTAATAAGATGTGCTAATAGACTAGATAGAATGCTCCAAAAGACAAGCGACAACGTTAATCGGAGTAGAGAAATCAGAGGTAAGCGGGTGATTCCGAGAACCAACATATTCTGATAGTGGTATGAAGTGAATGAAAGACAGCTGCAAACTAACTTTCATTCTGCTGAGGGGCTGATAATACTTCGCTGTAATTGACGCGCAGTTGGGAAACGTAACCTTCGATCTTCTCAACCTCTTCTCGGATCCATGCAATCTGTAAGCGGTGGGTTTAGGTATCACACAGCAGATATACGAGTGTACTTCTGTGAAAAATTGCTCCATCAAATCATCCGCCACAGGGGGTTGTACCTGACTTCCATCATATTGTTGCTGCTCGGGAATGGCGTTATGCTTAAATGGTCAAAGAAAATCTCCGCATGTTGAAAACACTCGTACCTGCCGAAGCTCTTCCAACAAATCTTTCGTCATTCTTATAGCAAGTAAACAATTTGGATCAAGTGATCACATCAATTGAAGAAAGTAAAGACTGAAAAGATTTTTAATACCAATTCAATATGGCTGAACTGTTCATTGAATAGTTGAGACAAAGTTGCACCCACAGAAATGTGACTATTGTCGATCAGAGCGATTGGTCATAAATAGACAACACTACACAAGCTAAACAAATGTAGTTGCCATAAAAAGTAATAAAACGATGGATAACGGAAGAGTGATAGGATTAGGCAGAGGGAACACAGATAGCAGACTTGCGACACAATAAGGGCGGTGACGTTTGAACGATGGTGTCTAAAAGTCCCCAGACCAGAACACCAGTGACTTGTACTGACGTTTCATTATACAAGAAAAATATTAAGAGTCAAGAGAAATCTCATTCAAAACCTTACTGTCATAGGCAAGCAATCAGAATCAACATCGAGTAGTCACAAATATCTGATTATCGTGCACAGATCAAGTGAGTTAGATGAGACAATCCCCGATTCAAATTCAGCGATTTCTTCCATCGAGCCATATACCATCCATAATGTGGTGAACGAAAATAGGCTTCTCGGTACGTGATGAATGGGTATTCGTAGTACGTACTCCAACCCGTAGAACCTATTTAGTCCAAGTTACTAAACAAACGAGCTGATCTGTATGCCACTGTTTAACACTGGCTTAAACAACTGGGCATTGCGATTATGATAGTGCCACCGAAAAAGGTGACATCGAAAGCAACGATTGTTAAAGAGTTGTTGTTGCATGTGATTCACGAACGCATGTGACCATGTATCAATGAAGTAAGGAAGAGCTACCTTCACAGTGATCCAGTAGGCACCTTATGATCAGTGGAAATTCAATGCGGGCGCCGGGGGCTTCGTAGATTCATATTGATATTTTCAACCTTCCCAGTATGAGACCTAACTTCAACAGCTGCGCACCATCGCTGATAAATCATCCCGTTACTCGCTTACAAGTCCCAGGGTCAACAGGTGGTCATGAATCCTGCAACAGTACTGCAGTCTGAAGCATTAAAGCAAATGCCAATGGATAAAAAATAACCGAGTTTATCCAAAAATGACTCGTGTCTATTAAATGAGAAATAGGGCGACACCATGAACACAAAGATGAGTTGTACAGGTTGGTACTATACAGTGGTGGGCAGGTCAGCTAGTATGTTTATTAAATAGAGCTTAGTAGGTCGTGCAAGTTGAAGGAAGTGCTACGAATATGTACTCATCACATACCCAGAAGCCGTGTTTTGTTCATCAGATGCTAAAGCCATCGCAACGAGACTGGACATTAGCGTGATGCGATGGTTTGCGTACGCCCGTGACCCATTAGGCTATGCTGGATTGCACTTTCCAAGTGCATTCAGAGCCACTTACACCGGACAGATCAATGGTTAGGAGTCAGACTAACTCCGTCTCACAAAACAATCCTCTTCGGAGGTTAGGGATAGGTGGATGGCCCTCTTCCTATAAAACCCTGCCATAGGAGACAACAGGTCTACGGGCTATAAGCTCACAGAGCGATTGGCGTAGAGCACGAGCGCCACGCATGGTCTGTGACGGTGGGAGGGCACTTCCTGATGCTCAACGGTTTGTTACTGCCCGCCTCAAGCGAGGGAGCCCTGGTCAAATTGGTGCGAACCCGCCTACTCCCACCTGCGGCTGACCGCGGTTGCAGGTGCGTATTGTAAAACGGTCGCAAAACGTAGGTGAATTGTTCTAAATCTTCAAAGGCTGTGTGATAAGCGTCGAGCGGATCCCAATGGGTCTTGCAATTATAACCCCGAGCTGGACTTGCTCCCCACTGCCCTGTTGGTCAGGCTATTGATCCAAAGGCTTCGGGTGAATTCCCATAAGCGAACTCCTAACTCCCCCACTGCCTTGTGCGTCAGGTTGTTGAGTCAAAAGTTAGAGGCAGGGCACAACGAACAAAACCTCTCCCTCGGAATGAGCATCCAGAGAGTATCACCTTCGCCCTAGAACAAGTCGACAATTCTCCCTCTTCATCTTACTTTTCTTACCCCTATCAACTCTTCTTCCCCGTCTATGAAGCAAGAATCTGCCAGTGACCTCACTGCCTATGCTATCGATACTCGTAACTCGTCCATCAAACCACGAGTCTCATTTCACATTAGTTTGTTGAACGTCCGCACTCTGGAACAGATCGGTCAACAGGCATCAGACTCACCCTTCACTCCCTTGGTATTTATGTGTGCATACAAGAAAGAGCGTTGTTATGAATCTTCGACTCCCTGGTTCTAAACCTGACAACAATGACTTCATTCTTCGCGTCTCTGGTGATACAGAGTCAATGGGTCAAGGTATTTGCGGTGTTGGTATCGCCCTCAGCAGACATACCGAAGGTAATCCACTCGACTGGCTACCAGTGAACAGCCGCATGTGTGCGGTCCGACATCGAACCTCGATCCATCCATATCATTATACACGTTAGCTAGAGGTGGGAAACACCTCAGCTATTGTGCCGCAATACATAAAGGAAAAGGAAATAAAATACAAGAGTTGCATGCCAGCTGAGCTATCAGCAACGGATAGGCATCGTTCCGGTAAGCTTCCAGCCAGCTACTAGGCAAAAGGAAAAAAAATTGTTTTACCCTACGAAATGAGATCGTAGATGGAGGGGAAGGCTAAAAAGGATGGGGAGGGACAAAGAAACTCACAGCACAAACGCCACTGAGGTCGGCTTCTTGCCATGTCAGCAAGTGTATCCAGTCAAACGTGTTCATCGTCTTTTGGACCCCAACCAGGGAGCCGTGACGCTCCAACCGAGGCTAGCTCCGAAGTGAGGGCCTTCATTCCTCTTGACCAAGTCGTCATCACTTGGCCACTCCTCCTCTTCTTCCATCCACATCCCCGGTGAGCAAACAACGCACGTCGTGCAAGTCGGTGGGTTGGCATGCGCAACACGTGGCCCAGCCATCGGTGACTGGTGCGTGAAATGACGGTGCTGAGCGGTTCAGTTCCTTTTTCTGTGCTGTAAACAAGGCGTCGAACACGCTCGTCACTCACGCGGTGTTCCCACCAGATGTGAGCCAAACTGCGAAGGCACCGATGGTCGAACGTAACTAGCCTCTTTATGTCCGCCGATCTTAGGGGCCAGGTTTCGCAACCGTACCGAATCTCGATTGGGATTAACAAACACCATATGAAGACAAGGTGTCTTTTCATCGCCTCCGTTCCTACTGACTGCCGTTCGGAGGGTACCAAAGATGAATTCTACTACCATTTGTCATCTCTACTCCGTTCGGTGAAGAATACTGACATCATGATTGTTGTTGGTGAGTTGTATGCCCAAGTGGATGGTCTTTCAGACTTTGAACAGCACCTTGAATACCAATTCGGAGTCGATACACGCCGAACAGACAATGGTGATCGATTCCTGCAACTATGCGCCGACCACACAACAGCACTGCTTTCATGCACAAACGTTCACACCACATCACCTCCTGCCCACCGAATTCCTCGATGACCTGAACCTAAACTGCCATCAGCTACAGGTGGCGCAAAACAGCCCAGGACTGTCGGTCAATTTGAAGCACAGGCCTGAATTCTAACCATGCTCTAGTGCGCGCGCACCAGGCGCTCACTCTTCCCACTTCAAAGAAGCGTCTATTTCCTAACCTTGCCTGTAACTTGAACACGCAGTCTGTAGTTCAACAATATCATAACGAACTGACCCACTATTGTCCGTGATGAATGAGGTTGGTGAGCCGAACGCTGACTGGTATCGTTTCAAATGTGCCATGAAGAATGCCTTTGATGCTGACCGTGCACCCGTCGTAACTGTGAATGGGTCTCTGAAGCAACCATCAGTTTAATCGAAGCGCGTAAACAGATTCCGATGGGCAATGGATATCAGCGAGTCCATACTACCCTGAAACGACGTCTGAGAAGGAGTCTTTGAGCTGACCGGGAACGTTGATGAATTGCAAAGGTCCGTGAGATGGAAAATTCAGCGCTATCGGAAACAGCCGGGTGCTAGTACAGCTCATCCGGAAAATGGATCCGAGAAAGCTATCAGTTAGCGAGACAATAGCTGAGAAAGATAGGCTGTCGATCCATTCTCAGCGTCATCGACTAGTCCGTCAGGCGGAGCATTTTGAGAAGCAGATCAGCAGACATGCTGCGACACTGTCGCTTGCCGAATCACCTCAACCGACGTGGGGAGTAGATGTCACAACTCCAACTTTAGAAGGGATTCGACATGAGCTCACAGTGTTAAAACGATACACTGTTCTGGGACCCGACGACCTTCCTCAACTTCGCTGAAAGATGCGGTGGCTCATAGTTGACTAGACTTGCATCTCTGTTTAGCACGATATAAGACACTGAAAGTGTCTTCAGACTAGCGACCATCAACTGTCGTGCCCATTTTCAAGAAGGGTCAATGTACTTGGTGCGAAAATCACCGAGGCATTAGTCTTACTTCCATTGCCTCGAAGCATCTCACGGGTGTCATTCTTCGACAACTGACTGATCCCCGTGAGGACCGAATCACTGAAAACCGAGCTGGCATCCGCCCTGGCCGTGGTCGCATCCACCACATATTTACTCTTCGCCAAGTCTTAGAGCGAAGAGACACATATAGACGACAGAGTACGGTGGTTTACCCTAACTTGAAAACCGCTTTCGACTATGCTGATCGCACCAGCTTGTGGCATGGCCTATCCATGAAGGGCGTGCCAGCTAAACACCTTTCCATTATGAAGCCCCTCTAGTGACACCCGAGGTCGTGTAAGGGTCTATGGGAAAATCTTTCCTGAGTTCCACACGACAAGTGGGGTTCACCATGGTTGTCCTATATCACCTTTCTCCTGCTCCTTTGTGATCGAAATGATCATGAGTGATTCCGTTCTTTCAGACTCCACCGGAGTAGAAGTTCTGCCAAGCGACCGACTGACAAACCTAGAATATGCGTACGACATAGTTCTCCTTGGGTCTGATGCTTTGGCTACGCAAACACTGCTGCACAGACTTGTGCGAAGCGCTGCACACTTCGGCATGTACTTTGCACCTTTAAAGTCCAAAGCGCTGTTGCTGCACTGGGTAGACACACCTCCGGTTTCAGCTATTTCCGAACAGCCACTGGAAGTGGTGGATCGACTCACTTACCTTGGCAGCGGTGTCACCTCTGGTGGTCACATCACTGAGGAAGTTACTTCGCGTGTCAGGAAGATCCGTGTGGTTTTCCAGAGGCTCAACTATCTATGGAGACGGTGGGATATCAGCTGGTCAGTAAAAGGTAGGTTGTATAACGCTGCGATTAAGCCAGTGTTACTGTATGGATCAGAGACATGGACAGTACGCGGCGAAGACATTAAACGCTTGGCCGTGTTTGACCTTCGGTGCTTGCGAAGTATTGCTCACGTCTGGTGGGAACACCGGGTGAGCAATGCTGAGGTCTGTCAGTTGGTTTTTGGCAAGAAGCCTTCTGGCGCCTCTATCGAGTGTTTGCTAAATCTCAGTCGTTTGTGTTTCCTAGGCCGTCCTCCGTATTCTCGCTGATCGGCTTCGTCGGCTTGCATTGTACGCCGTGGCCGCACCAAGTTGAGCGAAACCGCGAAGTGACCAGTCAATGACATGACATAGAAGCTTGAAGAAATCGACTGAGAGACTTGGTCAGGCTGGTGGGGGGCCCGGGACGGTCCACGCCAATGGTTGGAAACTGCATCAGACATGGCGCAGTCACGAGTTCAGTGACGTCCCTGTGTAGGGCTCGAGGGAAGTAGTCATCGAAGTTACATGGGAGATGGAGACAGTGGCGAGCAAACTGAGTGTTGTTGGTCCGTCCCGCCTTGAGGTCAGTGCTACCAACTCTGTCTCTGTTCGAGACTTGACGTACCAGCTCATAACCAGCACCAGTGGCTCATATAATGTCGCAAGATACCAAGGCTGTGCATTTAAAGTGTGTGGAATAAAATTAGTTACGACGCAGGTAAACAAAAGTCTCACAATAACTATTTCCTCTAGGTTCCACGTTCTCTGTAACTTCTCCAAGTCATCAAGGCGTAGGCACATTGCCAATGAACATTTGCTAGGCTTTGCTATTGAACCGCCTTATTTTTCTTAATACAGTTAGACCCGGAAGCCAGGTACCTTTTTACTCTGTTACTCGGGGACAAAGCGTCACGCCTTTGGGTGAGAGGAGAGCGCACTAAATTGCCAACTGTCCAACAGTAGATGTTGGTCCATCTCAAAATGTCTCCCACCCGGTCACATGGGTGTGAACGACCGGAGTGATGGCCGTAGGCAAGTGCACCTGAATGGGCGGGGACGGCTAAGTTGAAGTCAACTACGGCACGTCACGGGACAAGTTCTCCAATAGATACATACCGTGTTTCGGGGTGGTTGGAACCAAGACAGGCGTGCAAAATCAAGACAGCAGTGCATCATTAACGGGCTACTGCGGTAGAATTGTGGTGGCGCTTGGACAGGCCTAACTGACATGAGCAAGGAGTATTCAATAGGTGCTTAGTGTTATCCCAGCTAATGACAGAAGGGCTAATGGCAACGCACTAGTAAACTGAAAGTGAGCTTCCATCAATCCACCATAGCAAAATAGGCATTCTTTACAATTAGGCCTTGTAAAGACTGAATGTAACGCTTTGAGAAAGGAATCTTGAAAAGGTATAGCGCGTAAAGACTACTCGCCGCCACATAGCTTATTCTTCCGTAACAGTCTTGAGTGTTGATTTCAACATATTCACTGATAAGGCAACATTCCATTAGCATGGAACTGAAAAGTTACATTTCTAGGCAATATCTAATCCTCACGGATACAGAGATTCAGGTACACCACAAAGCACAAAGCTCAACCGCTAGCAAAACTGATTGCAAATCGTGAGACCAATGCACAAGCATGCGGGATCTGACGCATACTGTCCACCACAAGTCAGTTATCGCTGTGGTAAATTTTCTGACATACTGTTGCAACTTCCGACTGTCAAATTCAAAAAGATCTATAAGCCACGCTTTGACGGTCTGTATCCTTAATAATGAAAAATCGGCAGACCATCTTTCGTTCCCCTTTAGGTTACAAGTACCCTAGTGTTTAGAAGTAATTATTCCACGCAGGAGACAGTACGCCGGTGAACACGATAAAAATACGAAACCGCGTAGCCTATTCTCACATCACCATTTCGTTCATATCCTCCCCGTATTCCTTAGGCATAACCATGAAAAACAAGTATTGGTATTGTGAACCAATTTGCATAGAAGTGGTCAGTCTAAGCGCTGTCGAATCAGCTTTGCTCGTTGAATGCACTCTGGCCCGACGCACGTTTGACACCATTTGCCTGTGCACCAATTTAGTCAAGAAATCCGTGATAGCGGTAAATAAGTACCTTAGTATAAACAGCATAAAACGATGATATGTCCGTCAACGAAGAAGATGCTCAACGTGACCGCCGGCGTTCTGCTTGCAGTGCGGAAATCATCTGAGGCAATAGTCTATAACTTTTTGCAAAGTTTCCGTGTTGATGGCGCGACATTCGTTGACAATACTGCGTTTCAGTTGTTCCAGGGAAATAAGCGTCGTCTTGTAACCTCTTCTTTTCAAATAACCCATAGGAATAAAATGTAAGGGGTTCAAATCTGGTGACCGGGCAGACCAATCCTTTGGACCGCCGCAACCGATCCACCGGTGACCGAACATCTCGTTAAGATAAGCCCGTACCGTTTGTGCATAATGTGCAGGTGCTCCAAATTGAAGCTATAACGGCTGAAGCGAAGTGCCGATGTCGCTAACGAGAATCGATGGTGAAAACATCTCCATTTTGTAGATCCTACGTTACTTGCCAGCGACAGTTCCCTTAACATGTGAGAATCATGATTGGCAGAGGAATGGCGGTAATCATAATTGAGTTACTTGGCAAACACGTGGTTAAGGTAATATCTGCAACGGAAGTACGTGACTCTGGTTTGCAAGATGCGCCTAGCGCAGCCTACTGAGCTTCAACGGTTTGGTCCACCGCCGTCAAGTTCACTGTACGATGGGGACGGTCAACGCGCAGTATGTGCGTCGACTGGTCGAGAAATTTGATAAAATTGGGAGCGTGTGCGACGCAAAGCGAACCGAGTGGCCTTGTACCGCCACGGATGACGTGTCCGCTTGTGCTGTTGTAGATTAGGTGGGCCGGAATGGTGATTTAAGCATTCGGAGAATTGCGCAGCATTGTGCCAACACACGAGCTTCTGTGTATCGTATTTGAAAGAAAGGAAATTCCGAAGGCATCGTGCGCTGCAGGTACAAGTTCTGAAGTCATGCGATTGTGAGGTGTCGAATTTTCTCGATGGTATCTGGATATCATGGACATGCACTCAAACATGTTTACGGATGAGGCATATTTCCGTCTGCTTGGCGCCGATAAGCGGAATGTTTGGGCTACCAATAACCCACGACAATGTATCGCTTTGCGTGTGCAACAAGGTGCACAGCTCATGATATGAGCTGGGTTGACAAGCCAAAATATTATCGGGCCATTTTCTTTTCCAAGTATGTGACGGGTAACTTGATTTTTTAACAGAACTAATGCTTCACTTTTGTCCGTATCCTCCTACAAAGAAATGTTGCAGATCTGTGTCATTCCACAACTGCAGGTCGAAGGAACTGAAGCTGAGCATCGTCAACGAATGTCGCGGGATGTCGGCGGAAACTTTGCAGGAAATGCTAGTCAATAGCATCGGGCGAATACTGCTCTGCAAGCGAAACGACGGTGGTCATTTTGAACATCTACTTCGTTGCTTTTCTTGCTCTTGAAACATAATTCATGTAAATACATGTATAATGCATAACGATTGACTTAACTGTTACATTGTTGCGATGAGTAATGGTGCCAATACTTCGTCGGGGTAGTATGAACGCTACGAGAAAAAGGAACAAGACGGGACGTGAGAAATGCGCGGTCACTCAATTGTCAGACAGGGAGCAGGCGTCGCTGTTGGTGTTTACTGTAAACTTGACGGCAATGGACCAAACCGTTGAAGCTCAGTAGGCTGCGCTAGGCGCTTCTCGCAAGCCAGGGTCACGTACTTCCGCTTATTTCCCTGGAACAACTGAAACGCAGTATTGTCAACGAATGTCGCGCCATCAACACGGAAACTTTGCAAAAAGTTATAGACTATTGCCTCAGATGATTTCCGCACTGCAAGCAGAACGCCGGCGGTCACGTTGAGCATCTTCTTCGTTGACGGACATATCATCGTTTTATGCTGTTTATACTAAGGTACTTATTTACCGCTATCACGGATTTCTTGACTAAATTGGTGCACAGGCAAATGGTGTCAAACGTGCGTCGGGCCAGAGTGCATTCAACGAGCAAAGCTGATTGGACAGCGCTTAGACTGACCACTTCTATGCAAATTGGTTCACAATACCAATACTTGTTTTTCATGGTTATGCCTAAGGAATACGGGGAGGATATGAACGAAATGGTGATGTGAGAATAAGCTACGCGTCTTACTATTTGCTGGGTCTTCAAGCCCCTACGAAACTTGCGGGCAGATCTAGTCCGCTTTTTTTCTTTTGGCTCATGGGACTAGGTGCTATTGATCTTGTTTGCATTAAGCATTTATAAACACGTCGTCAGAACGGGCTGCTACAGGAGCAGCCGAAACGGCTGCCGCCTAAGGAGCGTCAAGTTTCTTGTACCGGTAGCGAAGCAGAGCCCCGGCAGGTCTGAGCACGTCAAGTTCCCAGAAAGGTATAGGCTTCCGTCTAACAAGCTTCCCGCATCTTGCACCCGCAAGAAACCAAGAGTCCCCGGTACTTCGACTTTTCGGCGCCTATCCTTGCTTTTGCAAAAAGGAATGAAGTTCAAGTCCAAGTGGTCTGGAACGGTAGGATAAATTCCCATGAATATTTCTTCCGATGCGCATCGTATGTCCAGGGTATTCATCATCATCCTCATCCTCCTCCTCCTTATCATCATCATCGTCATCATCGTCACCATCATCATCAGCGTCATACACGTTAGCCAGAGGTGGGAGACACCTCAGCTACTGTGCCGCAATACATAAAAGAAAAGGAAAATAAATACAACAATTGCATACCAGCTGAGCTACCAGCAACGGATGGGCATGGTTCCAGTAAGCTACCAGCTGCCTACTAGGCAACTTAATAGACTTTTCGATAATTCTCATCAGGCGATGAGAATTATCGAAAAGAATATTCTTTGCGCACTTGCTTACTTCTAACTTAATAGACGTTCAAAATCATGGAAGGTCTGTGGTCTTAGGCCCACCACCAGCTACATCAGACAAGTTGCGGGGGCCAATGCATGAAAGTGAAGCAGTATAAATCTAGGCTGGAGTTAAGAGTCAGGTTCTTTGCAAACCGGGTTGTGTCTGTTTGGAATAAACTTCCGCTATATTAGCATGTGAAACTAGAGAAATTTAAACGCAGCCTAGTCAAACACTGGCTGGACTTGTTTACCGAATTTCAATGAGCATCAGTAACTGCCCCTAATCTCATTACTTCATGATAGTGTGTTGTTCATCTTACACTCGCTTCTGTTACTTCACCATTATAGAATCGAGAATATTTCATCAAGTCGAAGTGCTTTGGGCTCTTTTTCGCTTACTGACACACGAAACGGGACGCTCTTTAAGCAGGAGCTTGTTTCGTCTCTGGATCCTGTCCCGTCCCGTCCAATACCTCGACCAGTATGGTGGTCAAACGTACCGGTCTATACTTGGTAGGGAGATGCTTGTCGCCCTTCTTAAAAATTGGGCAGACGATAGCATCCTTTCAGTCTTTGGAAAAGCAGCAACTGCGAAGCGATAAGTGAAACAAAAGTCCCCATAGCTCGCTTGCGAGTTCGAACAAAAGCTTTGGGTGAATATCATCGATCCCAGCGGATTTACCGTCTGAAGAAGATAGAGAACTTGTGCCTCCGAAATTGAGACGTCAGTTAAACAGGAGTCCTGTGGGATTCTCACCTTTTAAGTCAACATGCGGCAACTGCTCATCCCGAACAAAAGTCTCGGCATATTGTGCACTAAGTAGACAGGCTTTTCGTGATCAGTGTTGGCAGTGGCGCTGTCGCTGCCTAATAACACTGGGATAGATGAGCCAACGTTACTACGCCTTTTGATGTAGGCGAAGAATCGTTTCATCATCATCATCATACACATTAGCCAGAGGTGGGGAACACCTCAGCTACTGTGCCGCAATACATAGAAAAAAGGAGGGAAAAAAGCAACTAGTGCAAGCCGGCTGAGCTACCGGTAACGGATGGGCATCGTTCTGGTAAGCTACCAGCGGGCTACTGTGTATCAAAAAAATTACTATGCAAAATTATATAAGGCTAAATAATGAGATCGTGGTTGGAGGGGGATGCTAAGAGGGATGGGGTGAGACAAAGAAACTCACAGCACGAACGCCACTGAGGTCGGCTTCTTGCCATGCCAGCAAGTGTGTCCAACCAAACGTGTTCATCGTCTTTCGGACCCCAACCAGGGAGCCGAGACGTTCCAACCGAGGCCAGCTCAGAAGTGAGGGCCTTGAAGAATCGTTTGGGGTTGGCGGAGGCTGAGTTAGCCAGTTTTATCTCATAGCAAAATCTAGTAGATCATAAATGACTCTCGCAAGCCGAAAAGTACATTCCAAGAGAACTGTCCGGTAGATCCGCCAGCATCTCGCCTGTCTATTCAAAAGCTGGTGAGCGACTGAGTCCAACCATGGTGGCTTTGCTTCTTTGCGTTTGTTAAAAGGCGAAGCAACATTTACTCGTTCATCCCAGTGTTGTTTGGCCCTGACGGCACTGCTGCTGTCACGGATCACGAAAAAGCTTGTTTGCTCGGAGAATAGTATGCTGGGGTTTATGTTCGAGAGTCACAGCCGCCGCATATCGCACTGCAGGCAAAACTACCTGAGGGCTCCAACTTGGAGGACGTTTCTATAACCGAGGCTCAAGTGCTCCGGTTTCTGAGGCAATTAAATCCCAATAAAGCTGCCGGTGGGGATGCTATTCATCCCAAACTGTTGTACGAGTTGGCTGATGAACTTTGCCGTCCGATTACTCAACTTTTTGTGAAGTCTCTACGAGGCTGCTCTCTACCCAAGGACTGGAAGGAGGCTATTGTTTGTCCCATTTTTAAGAAAGGTGATAAGCACCTCCCTGATAACTATAGACCGGTCAGGCCGCACTTAGAATACTGCGTTCAGGCTTGTCCTCCATGCCTGGTTCGTAATAGAATGGCAGTTGAACGAGTCCTGCAGTCCGGGACGAAAATGGTGCACGGATTAAAGAAGCTGACGTACCCGGAGAGGCTAAGTAAGTTAAATATGTTCTCTGTGTATTACAGGCGGCTTCGGGGCAACATGGTCATCACATATCGTATATTGATGGGTCAGATTGATCCTGATTTGACTGGACTGTTTCGCCAAACTCGAGTGCCAACCCTTCGTGGCCACCCAATAAAGTTGCACAAACCCCGGTCTGACCGGGTTTGCGCAGTTTTTCGGTTATCGCGTAAGGTCATAGCTTATTGGAACGCATTGCCTGCAGACGTCGTGATGGCACCGACGGCGAAAGAGTTCGAGGATCGAGTTGACGCTCTCGGTCTGCAGTTTAAAGTCTTCCCCTTCATTTCTTTGCTCGCTACTACGGCCTATGCTTCTTTAACTCATTTTAACTTACATCTTAATATTGTCTACGAAATTCGAGAAGCTTGTCTTCTCCTCTGTTTCCTTTCCTTTACTGACACGACTGTTTTCTTTTATTCTTCACGTGGGCATTGTTTTATTGATCATGTGAATCGTCTGTGTTGATTTGGCTCTCAGTTGGCACATCAAGGCACTGATCTCCCTGTTGGATCAACGTTTTCGAAGGTGGAACATTCGCAGGATTTTCATACTGTGCCGGTCCCACTTGAACCTGAACTTGTAAACTTTTTCACCGAAATAGGGATGTGGGGTGGGATATATTTGAGAAGAAAGACTTAAACGTATCCCAAGCCGTCTGTATGTCATCATCTGGCAAGACGATGCATGGGGAACTTACTGCCTTGGCTCTAATAGACTGAAAATCAGCGTGCCAAATGTTCGGAGTTCGGGCCCTGTGTGAACCGTAGTCTCTAATGAGAACACGAATGGTAAACACATGGATAATAGCTACCAAAAGGGGACCATACTCAAGGTCACTCACAAAGTCAACCGACTTTGCGAAAACGATTCAAAAGAGGAGCATGGCCCTCCATGTACCTGATGGGTCGATCGACAAATTGGTGTAAGGGTACTTTCAGTGTCAAGACGACAAGTTCGGCAGCCAACTCTTTTGTCGTTGCCTCATAAGATAGGTCTGCCAATTTACTTCAAGCATATTTTCGCAGACGAAGCCAAAGATTCAGATTCAGATGGGACTGGAACGATAGGAAAATCTCTTGAGTGTTACTTCTTGAGCGGATCGCTGAGCCAGGAAATGATAAAGTGCTACAAGATTTTGATGGATCTAAAACGAAACACCCGAACCACACACTGGTCAACCAATTACTGCCCACGTTCTCTGCACTAGCAGTCCCCGGCTGTATAGGTCACATGAAGTATGGAAGAGGCAGAAAGAATATGAAAGATAAAGAGGAAGGAAAATCAATTGAATGAAGGATAACGAAACAGTGAGGATCACGGCAGAACAGCAGCTCAAAGAAGGAAGATAGATATGGTCAAGAGAAGGGAAAGGGTTCGTGTTGCCTCCGAAGAGCGTCTAACTGAAGCGTGAAACCCTTAACTGTAGATTCACTGATTACACTTTCTGGAAGCGAGTTCAAGCGCTCGATAACCCGATGCGATAACCGAGTTTCCGCCGTGATCCGGTCGGAACGCGGTCTGTGTAGCTTCATGGGATGACCGCAAAGACAAGGCAACCTAGTTGGGCTAAATAGCTAGCTGAAGTCCGGCTCAACCTTCCGTTATAATGTGCTAAGTAAGGAAAAGATCACTTGGAAGCCGTCGGTAGTGCACTGGATACATACCCAAGCTAAGTGGACGCTCGGGGTACGTTTGCTCCCGCAACGCCTGGACCAACTTGCTACCTACTATTGAAATCCTCTGGAGATCCATTTTGTCCCGAACAAGGCAGGACGGTTAAGCCTTGACGTAATATTCCAGTTGGGGCAGAACGAAAGCTGAGAACAGCTTCAAGAAGATGTCGGCAGTTAAGACTCCGAAAGAATGCCGTTTAAACTACAACATTCTGAAACTTCTACTTGCGGCCTTCTTTCAGTTGTCACCAGAACGCAAAAAGGAGGAATGGACCGCGCCTAGGTCAACCTGGTTGGAGACAAGGGGGAGTTCGACCCTACCGAGCACGTATCTCGAATGTGGGAAAGTTGCTCCTATACGAAGGACGGAAAACTTAGCCTGATTAATGAGCAGTAGCCACAAAGTAGACCAGTCCCAGAGTCTGTCTAGGGCATGCTGAATGGCCTCAGGTCAGGTCAGGTACAACGGATGATAGGGGCTTTCGCCTAACGAGCAATTTTTGCACTTTCATGTGTCAGCAGCAAAATATACATATTCTAGTACAATGACAATATCTCTGGGAAATGGTCAGACCAGCACTCATCTAAGCCCGGTTGAAGGCTCCTACAGACTCACATTCCACTAAATCAGAAGTTTATTCCAGATGTTAACTACTCGGTTCGTAAAAAATTTGACCTGATGTCCAAACGAGCTTTAGGTTGTTTGAGCATTAGACGATGCCCGCGCACGTGGTCCGACGTAGCTAAGTCAAACAGATGGGTGAGACTAATACCACTAAGTCCCTTAATGATCTTAAACATCTCTATTAAATCCCCTCTCAACCTACGCCGTTCCAGGGAAAATAATCCTAAGCTACTTAGGCGATCTTCGTATGATTTCCCACGTTGACCTTCGATCATCCTGGTCGCAAGTTTCTGAATCTTTTCTATACAAATGATGTCACTCCGGAGGTACGGTGACCAGGCCTGAACACAATACTCCAGATGTGGTCTAACCACTGCTTTATATAACGGCAAGAATACTTTTGCTTTAGTGTTACTCAGTGCCCTCCTAAGACGAAACAATTCCTGTCGCGCTTTATTGGCAGCATGGCGACACTGTGCCGAAGGCTTAAAACTGTTCCTAAGGATGACACCTAGATCGCGAGATTCATCAGTACACTGTAATGATAGAGATCTCACAGGAAACTGTACTGCAATTCCGCTACCACTATTGGTCAACAGTTGACATTTATTGGCATTCAGAGGTGAATCTCAATGGCTCGACCAATTCACCACAGTGATGATGTCCTCAGCCAATGTCGCTCGGTTTCCCCTACTGACTAGCTTTAAGTCATCTGTGAAGATATAGCAGGGATCCTTAAGAAGAGGAGCCAGGTCATTTATAAACATAAGAAACAACAATGGATCCAGTACAAAGGTGGGAATCGCCAAGATCCAGTGAACTACCGACCGATTTGCCCGTCACCAATCCTCTGTAAAACCATGGAAAGGATTTTGAAACAGGTCTTGCATCTTCACTTTGAGAAATTGGACGTCATCACTCCTGCTCAGCACGGATTTCGGAGAGCATGCTTTTGCGTTGCCAATCTGCTTGTTGCCCGAGAAAAGTGGGCGAAGTCAGTCGACGTAGCTTTTGTGGCTTTTAGCAAAGCGTTTGATAGGGATCCACATGAGCGACTCCTTATCAAACTTCGGCAGATTGCCATCGCTGGTAATTTGCTTGCCTGGATCGCTGATTTCCTAGAAGACCGTAGTATGAGGGCGGTTAACGAGGTTGACTCTGATCCAGTTCTTATGACCAGTGGGGTTCCACAAGGCTCCGTTCTTGGTCCCGAACTATTCGAAATCTGTATCAACGATCTCCCGGATGTGCTCCAAATCGAACGCTTGATCTATGCGGATGATCTTAAACTGTTGTCGGAAGTATCCAGGCTTGAAGATGCTGATAACTTACAACTGACGCTCGGCCTGCTGCACGACTGGTCTTATAGTGATCTAGAGATTGTCCTATTTGTCTGTGTAAAATATTATTAGGATATAATATCATTCTGTACATAGACAACATAAGAAGCTTGCCTGTTCCAACGATGACTACGTGTGTTTGAATCAGTCTGATACGGGAAACGGGCAGCAGGAGACCTGGTGTTAGTGAAAAAATTTGTGATGAGAGTGGACAGCCTATCCACAATTTGTCAAAACGTTTGGAGCGTTGGGCTGAGCATTTTGAAAAGCAATTTAATCGGTTAGAATTGTTCGACTCGCCGGTCACTGATCGCCCTGCTCCTTGGGCTGTCCCTTTGGATCCACCCTCTTGCTCAGAAGTCGAACGTGAGATCGGACGGTTGAAGGTGAACAAAGCCGCGGGACCAGAGGATCTTCCTCCAGCCCTCTTCAAATTCGGAGGCTCTGCTCTTGTTGATGCTTTACATGAATTACTAGTGAAAAAGTGGGAGCAGGAGACTGTCCCAACCGACTGGAGCCGCTCCGTTATTGTTCCCATCTTCAAAGGCAGCTCGCGCTCGGAATGCGGCAATCATTGAGGAATCAGTCTGATCTCCATCGCCTCCAAATTACTCGCCTCCATAATTCTTCACAGACTGACTGGCGCTCGTGAAAGCCAGATTCGTGAGGAGCAAGCCGGGATTCGTCGTGGTCGTGGCTGCATCGACCACATCTTCACCTTGCATCAGTTGTTGGAGCACCGCCACACATATTGGCGGCCCACCCTAGTCGTGTTCCTCGACATCAAAGGTGCCTTCGATTCGGTTGATCGATGTGCCCTTTGGAATTGTCTACTCAGAAAAGGTGTGCCCGAGAAATATGTAAATATTATCCGAGCATTATGCGCGCGTAGCACGGGCAGAGTGAAGGCTTACGGCAAGCTGTCTCCACCCTTTAATATCTCCAGCGGTGTGAGACAAGGATGCCCGCTGTTACCATTCCTCTTCAACTTCGCTATTGACGAAGTCATGGAGTTTGCATTTACAGGACATGACTTGGAAGGTGTGGAGCTACTCCCAGGAGAACGACTGCTTGACTTGGAGTATGCAGACGACATTGCCCTCATCTGTGACAGCTCCCAGACGTGCCAAGCCGCGCTGGACAGATTAGCGCTGGCTGTCAGCCGCTTCGGGCTTTGCTTTGCACCATCGAAGTGCAAAGCGTTCCTCCAAGATTGGCAGGGATCGCCTTCTGCGCTGACCCTTGTTGGGATCATCTAGAAGTCGTTCAGAAATTCAATTACCTGGCAAGTTGTATCAGCGCCCTTGGAATCGAAGACGAGATCACGAACCGTATAGCGAAAGCTCGAAGTGCTTTTGCTAACCTTCGCCACCTATGGCGGCGGCGCGACATCACTCTCGCCCTGAAGGGTAGAGTGTACAATGCAGCGGTACGTTCGACCTTACTGTACGCTTGCGAAACCTGGTCCCTAAGGTCGGCGGACATAAAGAGGCTAGTTACGTTCGACAATCGGTGCCTTCGCAGTTTGGCTCACATCTGGTGGGAACACCGCATGAGTAACGAGCGTGTTCGACGCATTGTTTACGGCCCAGGAAAAGGATCTGAACCGCTCAGCACCGCTATTTCCCGTACCAGGTTCCGATGGCTGGGCCACGTGTTACGCATGCCAGTCCACCGACTCCCTCGACGTGCGTTGTTTGCTCGCCGGGGATGTGGGTGGAAAAAGAGGAGAGGTGGCCAAGCGATGAATTGGTCCAGGGGAATGAAGGCCCTCACTTCGGAGCTAGCCTCGGTTGGAGCGTCACAGCTCCCTGGTTGGGGTCCAAAAGACGGTGAACACGTTTGGCTGGATACACTTGCTGACATGGCAAGGAGCCGACCTCAGTGGCGTTTGTGCTGTGAGTTTCTTTGTCCCTCCCCATCCTTTTTAGCCTTCCCCTCCATCTACGATCTCATTTCGTAGGGTAAAACAATTTTTTTCTTTTTGCCTAGTAGCTGGCTGGAAGCTTACCGGAACGATGCCTATCCGTTGCTGATAGCTCAGCTGGCATGCAACTGTTGTCTGTTTTTCCTTTGTGTATTGTATTATATGTATGTATGTATTTCCTTCATGCATTGCGGCACAATAGCGGAGGTGTTTTCCCACCTCTAGCTGATGTGTATAATGATGATGATGATGTGTTTGAATCATCCAGACGAATTGCTTTCGCGCGCTTCGGGCTTTTCCGCCTCAAAGGGCGTTTGCTGCGTCTCGGTTGGCGACTATACCTTTTCTCTAGCTAGAAGCTTTATGCGGTGCCTTCAGCTAGCGGGATTGTACGTCTATCTCGACCATATATCCATCTTTTTCCGACTTCGTTGATGAGGGACGAACTTGATACATAACGACCGAACGATTCCGCTATAGTCTGTCGAGTGGCAAAAGCCTATCACTCGTGATAAATGCTGCGTTCTCCCGATCGGTGATCAAGAACCTTTCGGTGCTTACCACATTGGTGGTTTTCTGCTGAAGAATGTGGTTGGTGAGGATTTTGGTGTACTTGTTTCTCCAGACCTAAGAACAACCCAAGACACGTTGCGGAAGGTAGCATCTACCAACAAGATGATCTGTGCCATACGGTCGTTCTGCAAATTGACACCACAGAACTTCAGGCTCCTGTTTTCCTCCCACGTTCTTTCAATACTAGAATACGGACTACCTGCCATACACCCACTCACGGAATTTGAATTTGAGTTGATTGAGAAGGTTCAGAGGCGCGAATCCAAGTCTGTGTCTATGCTACGTGTTTTAGCTTATCCCCTTCATCTCCAACGTATGAACTTATTTACTCTGGACTACAGTCGTCGCCGTGGTGATCTGATTTATACTAGACGCATTTTAAGAGGCGGTTTGGGGAAGGAGGTGCAGTGGTTCCTCCAGCTCAACACAGATTATTCGACACGGGTCCACAGCTTGAAACATGTACGGTCCGATGTCGCGTTATTCACACGGGTTGTAAATGAGTGGAACAATCTCCCTGCATGTGTGGTAAATGCCCAGACACAGGAATGTTTTAGAGAACGATTGGACAAGTACATACTGAGCATGCCTGGATTCCGCTGTTTTTGCTGCAGCTGTAACAATCCCTCGGGGAACACAGTTTAGCAACGACACGTGTCATCCAGCTAACGAACGGGAGGTGATGGAACTGACACGGGTTTTCTTCTGCTCTCTACAACACTGACCCAGCACCGAACCTTGGGGGACACAGCTGTATGCATGGCCCACACTAGAACTCGCTTCCCCAACCCTGACTCTGAATGTCCTTCCACGTAAGAATTCAGAGAGCCACAGTAATAGTTGATGCAATCCAAACCATATCAGGTTCACAATTAAAATCGATGATTCACTGAGTCAAAGGCTTTAATGAAGTCTAAGTAGCACACCTCTACCGACATCCCATTGTCAAGTCCAAGTTCAAGTGGGACTGGAACGATAGGATGAATCCCGTGTTCTTTCTTGAGCGGGTGGTTGATCAAGGAGTTGATAGGGGTGCTCCGACTTCTTGATGGGTCTAAAACGAAAACACCCGAAAAACACCCTGGTCCACCAATTTAATACCCACGTTCCTTACATTAGCAGTCCCTGCTATGTCAGTTACGTGAAGTGAGGAAGAAAAATCGAAGGTAAAGAGTAAGGGAAATCAATTAAAAGATGAGAATAATACCAATGATGAGGAAAAGTACAGAAAATAGAATCGAAGTATGAAGATGGGAATTAGTCAGGAAAAAGGAAAGGTTTCGTGTTGTCACCCAAGTAATAAATAATAATGTGTCAGCTGTACGCCGTAACGGCGCTTCGCTGCCGCGCAACCACCACCAGTCGCGCGCGGGCTGAGTATACCGCGAGGACGCCCACCCAAGAGCATCTAGTTAAAGCTCAAACCCCTTAACCGTAGCTTCCTTCACAACATTTTCCGGAAGCAAGTTCCAGCACTCGACGCGATAACTGTGCCTCCGCTCTAACACGATCGGACGGTGGTTTGTCCAGCTTCATACAATGCCCGCGGAGAGCAGATAATCTAGCAGGACTAAATAGCCAGGACAAATCAGGGCCAAACTTCCCAGTCAAAATACGGTAGGTTGGGATTACGTCTCCTCTAATCTTTCGATAGTGCATGGAATGCATCCCCAAACGAAGTAGGCGTTCGGGGTACGTTTGTCCGCATAACCCCTCTACCAACCTAGTACCGACACGTAATACCCTTTCTAGTGCCACTTTGTCCCGGACAAGGCATGGTGGACAGGCTTGGACGCAATATTCTAGGTGGGGTGGCACAAACGCAGAGAACAGCTTCACAAACACATTAGCGGTTAGGGTCCCGAAAGAAAGACGGACAAACCACAACATCCGGAACCCTTTACTAGACGCCTTCTTCCAGTTGTCTCCAGAGTGTGGTGTGGAACAGTGGACGATACCTAGATCAGCCTGATGAGTCACGTGAGGAAGTTCACTACCATCTAGCACATAACTTGTGGAGGAATCAGACGCTCCGCTACGCAGCACTGAACACTGCCAGGTTTATGGGCAGCAACCAAAAGGCAGACCATTCCCAGAGTCTATGTACAGTCCGTTGAAGAGCCACAGGACGTCCAGGGTTATCAACAATATTCCAAAGCTTTAGATCATTAGCAAATAAGAGTGATGGTCCCTCAAGCTCCCCCGGCAAGTTATTCAAGTGGACTGAGAAGAGAAGCGGACCTAGGACAGAGCCTTACGGAACGCCGCTAAGGACAGCTTGTCGAAGCGAAAGACTGCTTCCCACTCGAATACATTGTTCCCGTCCATCCAGAAAAGCTGACACGCACTGGAGAGCGCGATTAGATATTCAATACGACCTCGAATTCAGTGAGAGTCGGGAATGGGGGACAGTGTCAAAGGCCCTGGCGAAGTCAATGAACATCACATCCACCGTATGTCCACTGTCTACGGCTTCAGCCCAGCTATCCCGAGCTAGCAGCAAGTTCGTTTGACACGAAAATCCTTTGCGAAAACCATGTTGTTCGACGCTAAGCAAGTTAAACATATTTAAATGGTTCTCCACTATATCTCGTACTAATTTTTTAACTAACTTAACGACCACGCTAGTCAGGCTGACAGGCCTGTACTTAACCGGTAGGTCTTTGTCACCGCACTTGAATTCGGGCAAATAACAGCCTCCTTCCATTCGGTAGGTAAGACACAGCTGTTGAGTGACTTCTGAAACAGACAAGTCATAGGTACACAGAGTTCCACTGCCAATTCGTGCAGCAATTTTGGATGAAGAGAATCTGGCCCGGAAGCCTTAGTTGGGTTTACCTCTCTTAGCAACCGGAGAACTTGGGACTCAGTTAAAGAATTTCATCCAGACAACAGTCCTCAGAGACTGTTGAAGCTAGTACTTTGCATAGCGTATTTGTTTCGGGGGCAAAGACGCTTGAGTACTGCTCACGCACGCATGCCTTGTCATAGTCGCTATAGACATGGGTCCCATCTCCTCGAAGCAATGGTGGTATGGGCGAGTTTGCACCACAGCGTCGTAAGCGACGTAATCGGAATTCCTTGGGATTTTTCGAAACATTATCATTTAAGCCCTTTTTATACTGAAGCCGGGTCAACCTAAGATGTAGCTTGCACTCATTTCGAACCAACCGATACTTGTCAAACGTGCTGTTCAACGGAGCTGTTCGGTAAGCTCGCCAGCATCTAGACTGCTTCTTTAGCAGGCCCTTTCACGCGGAATCTATCCACGGAGGCTGTGCTCGCGATTCCATTCTTTTTACCAGTGGGAGGTGAGGTGCAGAAATGTCGACGACGTGACCCTAAATTTTTTCCCAGGCTGTGAACTGTGTCGGTCTCAGATATCATACAAGGCGATGACATAGCTTTATCCCGCATGTCTTGGAAGTCCGCGGTTCAAATGTTCGGATACTAATTGATAGTACCTTGGCAAGACCTGATAAGGGTATACTGGAAAGACAAACAAACGTGATCGCTGGCGCCAAGAGGCGAGTGGTAAGCAATGTTATTTACAAAGTCAAGTGACTTAGCAAAAACAAGATCTAAAATGGACGGCTGCTGATTTCTCATGTACCTGGTGGGGAGGTCCACGGACTGGTGTAGTGATACTTGCAGCGTTAAGTCCAGCAGTTCAGTACCGAACGACCCCAGAGCCGAACTGCAAGATAGATCATTCCAACAAACCTCTGGGAGGTTGAAGTCTCCCAGCACCAGACACTTGTTCGCAGAGTGAGTGCGTATAAACTCAATGATTCCATTGGAGATGCTCATAGGGCTTCTATACACTAACACGACAGTAACTTGAACCGAGGAAGCGCAAATCAAGACTGCGAGAGCTCCAACAGATTTGTCGAGAGACTGAAAAACGCTGGTCTTCAATACGTCGATGTGATAACTCACATAAAGAGCTACACCACCCCCTTGACGGCCAATGGAGCGGTCAGCGCGGAACAGTGCGTAGCCAGGCAGATATACTTCGCCATCTGTGATTTCCTTAGACAGCCACGTTTCTGTGAAAGCAAGCATATCTGGACGAGATTTGTCTACGAGCAGACCCACCACGCACATCTTGTTCCGCAAGCTACGCACGTTACTAAGTACTACTTGGAAGACTTCGGCACGACCAGCCCTGGGTCGTGCGCAAGCAGAATAGGTTCTGGCATGGCGGAAAAGGACCGCCGGCTGACCACCTGAAAACCCACCAATCGGAGACCTTGCTAGCCAGCTGCACGCCGGACTTTTAGGTCCCTGATGGCTTCCTTTAACTTTAACCTATCCGCTAACGGAAGGTCTGGTTTCACACTAATGTTGTTACCTTTGAGCATGAAGGCAAATCTCAGTAAGGCCCTGCGCTCTTCTGGGGTGGAGAGAACCACCCTAAGCAGACGGGGTCGAGAATTTGGTTGACCAACCGAAACGTTCCCCAACCTGATGAGCTTCCTGACAGTAAGGCCAGGGAAACCTGGTGGTAAAAGCCTGATCACGCAAACTTCAAGCCAAGCAAGATCAAGCATGCGCTCGGTGAGAAGAGCGGCAGTGGATTCAGTGACGTTTCTGAAAATCACACTGCTATCTGTGTAAGAATCGCCCCGACGAGGTGTATTTACTCCACATGCTCTACCACCCACGCCACATGGTTGTTTGACAGGAATCGGTGGGACCGAAGGCGACGGCACCTCATGTCTCACTGAGGGAATTGCAACATCAGGTGGTGTTTCCAACTCAGGCGCTTGTTT
>OX104064.1:168784912-168830823 GCA_944474145.2 Dicrocoelium dendriticum | reverse complement strand
GGTTTCGCTTAGCAACGCCGCTGTATGCAGCAGATAAGGCGATCCTTTTCCTAAGGCCACTGCGTGACGGCCGACGTAACATGGACGTATTAGTATTGGAGTAGTTCGTGGTTAAGGATTGGACTAGCACACTGCCAGTGCGCCCAAACTTGACAGAAGTGTTATAATCTTCTCACTAGACGCAACTCCAAAAATAACAATTCACTGCTCCACAAAACTTCTAGCCCAACCGAAGGAAAAAAGCAGAACGCCAATGACCCTGACAAATAACGTATTAATCGCAGCCAACGAACACTGTACAACAACTGCGGACCTTGGCTGTATTTATAGGTCTCTACTGACCTTCGACTTCTAGAATTGGAAGGTCAGCTGCCAAGGTTAGTGGTTCCCCATATCTTTTGCCGAGAGGTCAGGTGGATTTTGATCACGTGTAGAAGAAGAACATTCAGGAACGTTCGAAATCGATGCGATAATCGTTAATAATCGATTAATCGCTAAAATAGGGAATTTCCAAGGCAATTCTTACTTTCTCCCGGACACCTCCCCTCCTGAGATATGTTCCGAGGTGTAAGAGGAAAGCCTGGGATTAACTTGCAGTCTTCGGGACGGTGTTCTCTGCCTGTCGGTCCACCTCCTTGGCAGAAGCGCCCGAGAACTTTGTTCCGATGTTCTTGTTCTGGATTCGTTGCTCGACCTTGTGCAGTCGTCCACTGTTACCTTCGGCAGGTTGAAAGTTTCCACCAGTAAATCGAACGGGAGGTCAGTAGGCCTTTCTTGTTCTGGCTGGCACAATGTGGGCCGTAACTGGTTTGCATGCCGCGGCCAGACCTGTGCGCCCACCTTCACGTCATACATGACGTTTCCGCGCTTGCTTTTGACCGTCCCTGGCGTCCATTTCGCATGGCCTTCCCGGTAGTCACGTACTAGCACCTTCTGTCCAAGCGTGAATGATCGCTTCTTTGCTCCATGCCGCCGGTTAAACTCCTGTTCCATTCTGCGGTTTCTTTCACCAACAGAGGACTCCGAGCCCGGTCGGATGGCGTCGAAAGGCATGCGGAGCTTCCGGTTGATCATGGCCTGTGCTGGAGAGACTCCGTCTGGCGCTTGTGGATTCGGTGTTGATCGGTAGAGGAAAAGGAACCGGTCAACCACCTCCTCTATACGTCCCTCCCCTTTTGATTTGTGCAGAGCTCGCTTGAATGTATCGACAAATCTTTCTGCCTGGCCATTCGACTGTGGGTGAAACGGCGGCGAGCGAACGTGCTGGACGGCGCATTGCTTGCAAAACTCCTTAAACGCTGCTGAAGTAAACTGTGAGCCATTGTCAGTGACCATTGTCTCAGGACAGCCGAATCTGCTAAAGGCTTGGCGCAGTTTCGATATGGTGGCATTGGTGGTTGTGTTATCCATGAGAAATACTTCTGGCCACTTGCTGTATGAGTCGACTATAATGAGGAAACTTCTCCCGTTGATCGGCCCTGCAAAGTCGACATGAATGCGGCACCACGGCTTAGTAACTATTGGCCATGAACAGAGTTCTGCTTTCGGTGGCGCTTTCAAGACATCGGCACACTTTTGGCAGCGTCTGGCTATTTCTTCTAACTGTTTGTCCATTAAGGGCCAGTATACATAACTGCGGGCAAGCGCCTTCATCCGGTTGATTCCAGGATGCCCGGCGTGGAACTGTCGAATAAGGCGCTCCTGAAGTGCCTTGGGGATGACCACTCTTTCCGAAAATAGTATGCAATCGTTTACAATAGAGAGTGAGTGTCTCCTCTGAAAATACTGTTGCAACTCGGCAGATGGACATGAACGTGGCCAACTTGTTTTGTGAAACTGAGTAACCTTCTTGAGTATTGGGTCCCGAAGTGTTTCGGTCCGTACAGCTTCTGCGGTAACTGGTAGACAGTGCAGTGCATCAGTTACCAGAAAGTTGACGTCTGGTTCAATCTCCACCGAGGCAATGATTGTGTCTTCATGTTCTTGCTGACGGGTATCAATTAGGCGTGACAGTGCATCTGCTTGGCCAATGGAAACTGTCGACTGATATTGGATCTCGAAATCATACCCCATTAAGGTAAGAGCCCAACGTTGTAGCCTGTTGGCTGTGTAGGCCGGGATGCCCTTTTTCGAACCAAAGATAGCGAGCAAGGGTTTGTGATCTGTCAGAAGCTTGAAGCGGCGGCCGTATAGCATTTTGTGGAATTTCTTAACCGCGTACACTATGGCCAATGCTTCTTTCTCAATCTGACTGTAGTTCTTCTCGGCCTTCGTAAGGGTTCTGGCGGCATGGGCGATTGCTTTTTGAGATCCATCGGTGTACGTGTGTGCAATTACTGCACCAATCCCATGGCTTGATGCATCTGTGGTTAGGACGATCTCTTTGGAGGGATCGAAATGTGTCAAAAGCAAGTTTGAAGACAACAGTGACTTGACGCGTTCGAAGGCATTCTGACATTCTGCTGTCCAGTTCCAAGGTTGTCCTTTGGCTAGTAGCTTGTTTAACGGGGCACGCAAGCGGTGCATCTCAGGCAAAAATGCGCTGTAGTGGCTGATGAGCCCACAAAAGGAACGCAGAGACTGTAGATCTGTGGGTGGAGGCATTTTTCTAATGGCTTCGATGTTTTCCGGGTCTGGTCGACGTCCATCCTTTTCGAGGATAAACCCGAGGTATTTGATGAGCGGCGTGAAAAATGTGCATTTATCCTCACGGATCCGGAAGCCGTACGACTGTATGCAACCAAGCACTTCATCCAAGCGGTTGAAGAGTTCTTCCGGTGTTCGACCCATCACTATGATATCGTCCAGATATGCAGCGGTTCCAGAAACACCCGCTAGCATGGTGTCCATCAACTGTTGGAAGATGGCTGGCGCCGTTTTCACACCAAATGGCAAGCGGTTGTATTGGAATAGCCCACGATGAGTGTTGATCGTCAACAACTCCCTCGAGACTTCGTCAACATCCACTTGCAGATAAGCATCGGATAGATCAAGCTTAGCAAAGTACTTACCACCATTCAACTTTGCAAAGATATCCTCCGGTACAGGTAAGGGGTACTGGTGGTCGTCCAGCGCGGCGTTGAGGCCAGTTGAAAAGTCAGCGCAGACGCGTACCTTGCCATTTGCTTTCTTCACTGCGACAATAGGTGCGGCCCATGATGAGTAGTTGACGGCTGTGATGACTCCGGCACGTTCCAGTCGATCGAGCTCTTGCTCAACGGTTGACATGGCTGCATATGGTACCGGTCTTTTAGCCTTGAACACTGGTTTAGCACCTGGTCGCAAGTTCAGTGTTGCCTTGAATTTCGTACAGTGGCCCAAGCCATCCTGAAAGACAGAAGCAAATTTTCGCTTCAGGGTACGTGTCATGTCTTCGACGGACTTTGCAGATGGGTCTGGACTTGCTCGAACTCGGTTGCAGATCTGATTCAAGGGAACATCGAGGAGGTTCAACTTTTCAATCCAGTCGAGGCCAAGAAGATTCAAATTCGGCCGGTCCGAAATGTAGCATGTTCCCGACTTCTCCACACCTTGGAAAGCAATCTTGCAATTGAGTTCGCCCACTAAGTGTAACACACCGCCGGATGCATTATGTGCAACTTTCTGAGACTCGACCATCTTCGGCCTCTTTATGTGATTCCATGTGCGCCTGGAAATGATTGTGATGTCTGAGGCCGTGTCAAATTGCAGTTTCGTTGGGATCCCATTGATTAACACAGTGATGAATCGTCGTCTCGGTTTACACTCGCTTTGGAATGCGGCAACTATGGACAGAGACTCAGCGCCGTCCCTTCTAGAATTAACCTTTCGATAAGACTTCTGCACTTTCTTCGACCGGACTTGACTGCAGCATTCCTCTTTATGCCCACGCTTATGACACGTTTGACAAATATGATGTTTGAAGGGACAAAAGCGAGCGAAATGCCATTCGCCGCATGACCAGCATGCTGTGGGCGGTTTCTTCGTAGGCCTCTTGAAGGATTTGCTTGCGTTGGCGGTCCTGGTCTTTTTCACGAGTTGCACGGTATCTGCTGGTGCGAGACCATTGCGTTCGACCATGGCAGTGTCGTGTTTTAGAGTGAGAAGCCGTTTGCATTCGCTTACGAGGGCCTTCAGTGTCAGATCAGGATCCTGCTCCAGCTTAGCTAAAAGCCGCGTGCGAATCTCAGCATCACTGGGCGATTGTAGAGCACTGACGAAAATGAGACACTTAAACTGATCGTCCGTTAAAGAGCGTAGTTTGAAACGTTCACACTCACGGTTAATCATGTCTGCTAAGGCCCCAAAATCGTCTGCTTCCTGTTTGACAATTTTTAGGCATTGATAGCGAATACTAAACAAGGACACCGACTCACCAAAAATTTCTTTCAACTGCGACACTGCTTCGTCAAATGTCAGATCCTTCGGCTGTTTGGGCAAAATGTGGTCTATGAACCTTGAATGTTCACTTATTCCGAGCTTGCGGAGTAGCAATCGCACCTTCCAGGAGTCGTCCTGACGAATGAAGTCCGTCTGGAACATGTCTTCCCAGCGTTTGAACCACGCTTCGAAAGTGCTTCCAGAATCCGCATCATAATGGAATTCAGTGATGGCGTTCGTGAGAAGATCAACAGAACTCGCCTGCGTGTCCCGCGTCGCTGCTCCAGTTGTCTGCAAACTCAAGCATTTTGTCAGATTTTCAATCATTTTCATTTGCGCCTCCATTTGAGCTTGCTGTTGAAAAAGCAGCTTTTGAAATTGTTCAGCAGAAAAATTCATCACATTTCCACTTTTCTCCGTCGCCATTTGTTATAATCTTCTCACTAGACGCAACTCCAAAAATAACAATTCACTGCTCCACAAAACTTCTAGCCCAACCGAAGGAAAAAAGCAAAACGCCAATGACCCTGACAAATAACGTATTAATCGCAGCCAACGAACACTGTACAACGACTGAGGACCCTGGCTGTATTTATAGGTCTCTGCTGACCTTCGACTTCTAGAATTGGAAGGTCAGCTGCCAAGGTTAGTGGTTCCCCATATCTTTTGCCGAGAGGTCAGGTGGATTTTGATCACGTGTAGAAGAAGAACATTCAGGAACGTTCGAAATCGATGCGATAATCGTTAATAATCGATTAATCGCTAAAATAGGGAATTTCCAAGGCAATTCTTACTTTCTCCCGGAGAAGTTGGAGTATGATTGTCTGCCTCTGCAGTCCAGGAATCAAGGGCTGCGAGAAGATTCGTGGTGCACGAGTGAGCCCTGCGGAACCCGTGCTGTTCCGGGGCTATTAAGGACAGACTTTCTAAATGGCAGCGCAAGAAATCGTCTATGATACTCTCCATTACTTTGGAGGCAGTGGGAAGCAGTGCTATCGGACGATAATTAGAGGGGTTTGTCCTGTCACCACCCTTGTATATCGGCGTTATGACCCCTTGCTTCCAAGCATTCGGGTATTCGGCACTGGTGTAGGAGCGGCTGTACAGTAAGGCAAGCGGCTCGGCCAGTACCGTAGCGCATTCACGTAGAAAAATGGGAGGGATCCCATCCAAACCCGGCGATTTGTCTGTCCTTAATTTTTTTAATTTCTCCAGGACTTTCTCTGATGTAAACTGCACGGGATGTCTGGCAGCGATGGGGGTAAAATTAGCGCCTTCCATTGTACTGCGTGCGAAGGTGCCGAAAACGGACTCGTACTGAGTCTTCAGCAATTCCGCAGCTTCTTTGTCCGACGTTGTGGTATTGCCTACGGGTCTGAGCAGGCTGCCAACGGCAGCGCGCGATTTAGTGAGAGACGCTATATGCTTAAAGAAGACCTTGGGGTTATCGGCGAAGCTTTTAGCGAGAGAGAGCTGGTACGCTTTTCTGTCCTGGCGAACAGCTGCTATACAGGAATTTCGCACTCTACAGTATTGTGCTCGCGAATCAGAGTCGCCAAAAAGTAAGAATCTGTCCCAGAGGGCCTTCTTCTCCCTGATCAGCCTAAGCGTAGCAGGCTGAAGTTGCCTGTGGCGTTTCGGCGCATAAGCGCGCACTGTGGGGACGTGTGCCCTAATTGCGTCGTGGATGTGAGCGGCGATGTAGTTCCAATGGTCGTCGACTGTGGGGGTTTGTGCTGCCAGGGACCAGTCGACTCGTGAGAGGAAATCTTTGATCGCGTCATAGTCCGCTCGACGAAAGTTAAGCCTGATGGGCAGTGCTTTAGCGTTGAGCGTGACGTTCGCCACCACACGAAAACTGATAACTGCATGATCACTTGCACCAACTGGGGCGCTCAAATTAACGTTGTCAATTAGATGTGGCTCGTTGGTGAGCAGCAAGTCGAGTTTCGACGGGTTTTGACCGTCTCGCCACCGAGTGTACTGCTGTACGTGTTCGGTTAGGCCATGTTCTAGAACACTGGCAAGAAACTCAAGGCTGTGCTGACTGCGAGCTTGGCCAGAGGTAAAGTCTATCTCCGGGAAATTAAAGTCACCTGCGACGAGTAGGGGGCACCCAAATCTGAAGCAGCTGCTCGGAGGGCGGCGTTCCAGCACTGCAGCCATTCTGGCGCAGCTGAGGGAGGGCGATAAACCACTCCAAGGGTGAGACTGGTGGAACCAGAGCCGCGGACGCGAATCCAGAGGGATTCGGGAAGAGATAGTAGTTCCGGAGATTTGAGAGGGACGCATGTGAGGCGGTCTGATACATACACAGCTACGCCTCCGCCTTTGCCGCTTTCACGATCGTTTCGAAAGAGCACGTATCCCGGGATAGCTACCTCGGCGTCCACAACGTCTGGGCAGAACCAGGTTTCGGTTATACATATAACTTTAGCTTGCGTGTCCAGCGCAAGGGAAGAGATTTCGGACACCTTGTTCCGTAGCGATAAAGCGTTGGTGTACAAGCAGTTCCACGTGCTAACATGAACTGCTGGCGGGCAGTGGCTTGAAGGCATAGATGGTAGGGTAGTTCCAGTGTGGTTTACGCCGACCCCACAGGGGCCGGCGCCTACTCGTTTTTTGGTATATCCACAAGTCGCGTAATAGGTAGTGATGGCGTGGCTCGGCTGAATGGCGTGGAATTACGTCCCTGAATTTGCCTGCGCTCCTCCCGCGGTTTGTCTGGATGCATCCTGACTTCGTACGGGAAGTTTCCACGTAGCTCGTACCACCGTTGTAGTACAGTCTGGCGCATCTCAGGAGTGAAAAGAATGACCCTGAGCAGTTTAGGCGCCTGTATCTGCGAGAGGTGAGCTGGCCTCGGCAGCCGGTGAACAGACCACGCCCCACAGTTGTCCACTGATAGGTTAAGCTGCGACCGAATATAGCACCACTGCTGAACATCGTGGCGGGATGATTCAACCGGGTCGGCAGTGTGGAGTTCTGGGACTCCGTGTATAATTATACTGCAAGCTCTATCGTGGTTGGCGCACGTGCTGTTGATACGCGCCTCTCTTCTTGCCTCCCTCACAACCCAGGGAAAGTCTGGCTGGGCGCGGATCTTTGTGTTCAGTTTATTCAAGCAAGCCGATGCCAAGAGCGTTTCCTCGACGTCATCAGCACTTTCCAGAGTGACGCGTAACGGCCTTGGGCGTTTGTCACCTGGTGAGCGGGGTGCGCGTAGACGGCAGAGAGAGGGCGAGGAGGTAGGCGGCAGTCCAAGGAGTTGCCGCAAGGATTGCCATTGGGATAGATCGGCACTGGCTCTGTGGGATAGTGACGGGTGGTCGCTCTCGTCCACATTGAACAGTATCAAAGTTTTGCGGTTGAATTCTGGCAAGCCACTGCTCCGAGGCGTATTGGTGCCTTGGCTGCATTGTGAGGGCCTCGGCTGTGTAACATGTGTGAACTGGGGACCTGGGTTCTCCTGCGATTGCATGGCGCACTGAGTGTGCTTGGCGCAGTTTTTAGCACGGTGTTTGTCCCTCGATTGTTTGGGGGGGGGGTTGCGACATTTGCACCGTGGGATTTCGACACTGGTTCCTGTGGTCTGCTCACTTGCTGGCGAGTCATCCGTTAGTTCTCGGGTGTTGCTCCCATCTGTAATCAGAAACGGATGCGGGTCGCGTGGAGGAGATGAGCCAAGGATCATAGGTATGGTGTCGTCCAGCTCCTGTTCACCGGAGACTGCTCCTGCAGGCAGAGGGTTGCTTGGGCAAACACAGTCGAAGCCTTGAGGTTGTGGTGAAGATGTAACTGAGATGTCGACTGATGCCAAGTCACGAGTATCAACGCCTACGTTTGCTACTAAAACGCCAGAAGGCAAGTCACAAGTGTCGACGCCTTTAGATGTGGACTTCGTCGAGACTTGCAAATCCCTGCAAAAGTTTCTAAAGGCTGCCACATCTAGAGAGCCAATAGGGCTGTTTTTGAAGCCTCTGTGAAGTAACTCTGCGCAGTCATTGCAAACCCACTTAGCTTTGGTATGTGAAGTGTAGAAGTCCACCTCCGGCTGTGTGAGTTTAGCACAGCGCCCGTGGTACTGTCGCTTGCAACAAAGACAGCGAACATGTGGTGGCGACTCGGAGTGACAAACGTAGCATGTACTGTTACGTGCAACTGTTGGCATCGGGACGTTGATCCGATGGTGATTAGAGTGAATACAGTAAACACAGTAAACACACGAGGTACTATAAACGGTTATGTACAAGCAAAACGGCAAGCGATAATGACCTAATGCAATCAGAACAGCAGATACGGGTGTAAACAGAGAAAAAAACCGGAACGGACTCACAGCGGATTCCACTCCACTTCAGGTCTTGATGACAGCGATAGGTCTTGTTGACCGATCCAAGATATCTTGGATCAATATTTGATGGAGCAGAGTAAAGATTTCCCACTCAGTCACTCTAGATCACGCTTCCAAGCCAAATTTGAAAGTAGAAATTTCAAGCAAGAGCTTTTTCAAAATTTCAAAGCAAATATTGGGAAGTCCGACTGATTTACACTAGCAAAATCTTTGATGCAGGCTGTTACGTCCGTCGATGAATTTTATTAGTAAGCTCAGCCGCACCGCGTTCTTAGTGGTTTGCATCACACCGATCCAAGATAGCTTGAATCAGAGGAAATATGACAATAGTCAAATTCAGTTGCAAGTGTTTATTAAAGCACTGTTTTCCACAATATTGTAGCTAAAAAGCTCGATCAGTATGGCACGGACCGGGACCCTCACATCTGATATGTAATACAAACACGGAAAACTGGTCTGGGAGCATGAGGACTATCTGAGGTAAGAGATACTTATACAGCATTAAACAACGATTAACAGTTAGTTTCCGTACAATTACGTAGGGAACCATTCGAGTTCAGGACTGGAACTATCGGAGCTCCCATCACTGTATCGGACTGGCTCGTTTGTTTCTGCTGATTGCTATCTCTTCAACTCGCATTCCACCTTTGATCCTAGAATAAGCGCAGGCACGTAACCTGAAAAAGCGGGGCTGAGTTCCAGGCCGATATTTGATAGTAACCTGCTATCCGTTCAATTTTTCCAGTTTATCCTCAAAAGTGTCAGAAAAGGTGATGAGCACATCCTCCAAGCTCTGGTTAATGAATATGAACCTGAAATAATTTGGAACACTGGTAGCCTGGCTTGGTTGCTCACCAGTTGATCTTTTTTCCGAGCTTGATAAAGGGATTGCATACGTTTCACCACCATGGGAGGTGGCATCTTCAGTGCGGTGATAGGCAGTGTATAATCCTGCTTATGGAATCGTCAGTCCGTCATCCACGGGCAGGTGACTTTTGAAGGTGGCAATTTCGAGTTGTGCCACGTGATCTCTGTCCATTTGCTTCCGCGGCTGAACAATGTCTTTCTATTCGCCGGAGATCTTTCTTTCTGAGCTGATGGTACACGGGGTCGATGTCGATGCGCATGTTTATCGAATTATTAGAGCAGTACCATGCTTCTAGGAATTCTCTTCCTTTCTGTGTTGTTGTTTGAGATAAAATCACCGTTTTGTGCCAATTGAAGCTATGTCCCTCCTCAACCACATGCGCCGAGACAAGAGACGATGCATAATGTTTTCTACAAGCCCTCTGATGTTCTTGTATTCTTGTGGATAGTTTCCTTCCTGTCTGTCCCACATAGTTCATTTCACAATCATTACAACGACGTTTGTTCATTCTTGTGCATTCTGAATGTCCTTTGGGTTTGACAGTATTCTACTCAAAATAGCGTTTGGCTTATGAGCGACCACGATGCTACGTTATTTGAGCAATCTGGCAGTCATTTCAGATATGTACTTCATATACGGCAAACGGCCCTCTTGCTTGCATTTGGTAGCGGTGTTCATAGGTTTGTGGTTTAGACGTCTGCGGATGAAGCTGCGTGGGTATGCACTGCGCTTGAACAAAATGAATAGGTGTTTCTCTTCTTCCCGTTTGGCTTCCGCTGTACTGCAGTGTGTTTCAATCCTGCGAAATAGTGTCCACACGCAACTTACTTTGTGGCACTTTGGGTGGTTGCTATAGAAGTTCAAAATTTGGTCCGTAGGTATGCCTTTCCTGTGAACGGATGTTTGAAATTCACCATCCTTTGTTCTGGTCACCAACACATCCAAGAATGGGAGCACGTTTTCTGCCTCTAACTCCATTGTAAACTGAATCCCATCCATTGCATTGTTGAGTAGTTGGTGTGCGATTGCTTCACTATCTCTAGTGTAGCCGGAAGGCGTTTAATCCAGTCGCGCCCGAGTAAGTTTGCACAATCATTCGCCAGAACATATGGCTGTAAGGTCTGCTTCGCCTCATGATAATTAATATGAACGGGTGTCAGCTGCCCGATATACGTCAGCAAACTTAAGTTACAGGGAGATATCATGAGTAATCTTTTATCAGATGCGGCACTGATTATGGTAACTGAGGCACTGGTATCAAGTTGCATTTCAACCAACGGACCTTCTATTTCCAATTGCACAGCGTAGGGTGGGTGAATACTGCAGATGCTGAACGTTGCGTTCCAAATCGTGTTTAGCTAATCATCCTCGTCTGAAGACTGGACGACCTTCACGGGTTTCTTGGGAAAACGTGATGTTGCAGCTGCGCTAGCTGTTGGCGGCAGATACTCTATTTATGACGACATTCCTCGGCCGATAAATGCTGCTTTGCACATTGGGAATAGGTAAGAGGCAATTAGGATTTGTCGTGTTCAAATACTTTGCTTTGTTTTTGGCCCTGGATTCGCTTATCCTACTCACACTTCTAGTTATCACGCTTTGACCTATCATGTGATCTTGCATTTGATTGGTTACAATTCGAATCTCCATCGATTCACTTGTACTGAGCGTTTGTGCGGACAGATTGCTCCATACATACGTTCCGATGCTGCTCTGGTCTGCTGCTGTTTCGGAATACAACAAATTGGCATCGCGTGTTCCCATCATCATCATAATTATACACGTCAGCTAGAGGTGGGAAACGCCTCAGCTACTGTGCCGCAATACATAAATGAAAAGGAAATAAATACAAAAGTTGCATGCCACCTGAACTACCAGCAACGGATTGGCATCGTTCCGGTAAGCTATCAGCCGGCTACTAGGCAAAAAGAAAAAAAAATGTTGTTTTACGCTAAGAAATGAGATGGTAGGTGGAGGGGGAGGCTAAAAGGGATGGGGAGAGACAAAGAAACTCACAACAGGAACGTCACTGAAGTCGGCTCCTTGCTATGTCAGCAAGTGTATCCAGCCAAACGTGTTCATCGTCTTTTGGACCCCAAACAGAGAGCCGTGACGCTCCAACCGAGGCCAGCTCCGAAGTGAGGGCCTTCATTCCTCTGGACCAAGTCATCGCTTGGCCACCCCTCCTCTTCTTCCATCCACATCCCGGTGAGCAAACAACGCACGTCGTGGAAGTCGATGGGCTGGCATGCGCAACATGTGGTCCAGCCATCGGAGCCTGGCGCGTGAAATGACGATGCTGAGCGGTTCAGTTCCTTTTCCTGTGCCATAAACAAGGCGTCGAACACGCTCGTTACTCACGCGGTGTTCCCACCAGAGGTGAGCCAAACAACGAAGGCACCGATGGTCGAACGTAACTCGCCTCTTCATGTTTGCCGATCTTAGGTGCCACGTTTCGCAACCGTACAATAAAGTCGAACGAACCGCTGTATTATACACTCTATCTTCAGGGCGAGGGTAATGTCGCGCCGCCGCCATAAGTGGCGAAGGTTAGCAAAAGCACTTCGAGCTTTCGCTATACGCTTCGTAATGTTGTCTTCGATCCCATGGGCGCTGCTACAACTTCCCAGGTAGTTGAATTTCTGAGCGAGTCCTAGCTGATCCTCACCAAAGGTCAGCGCAGGAGGCGATCCCTGCCAATCTTGGAGGAAAGCCTTGCATTTCGGTGGTGCGAGGCAAAGCCCGAAGCGGCTGACATCCAGTGCTAATCTGTCCAGCGCGGCTTGGCACGTCTGCGAGCTGTCACAGATGAGGGCAATGTCGTCTGCATACTCCAAGTCAAGAAGTCGTTCTTCTGGGAGTAGCTCTACACCTTCCAAGTCATGTCCTGTAAATTCAATCTCCATGACTTCGTCAATAACGAAGTTGAAGAGGAAAGGTGACAGCGGGCATCCTTGTCTCACACCGCTGGAGATATTGTAGGGTGGCGACAGCTTGCCGTAAGCCCCCACTCTGCCCGTGCTACGCGCGTATAATGCTCGGATGACGTTTACATATTTCTCGGGCACACCTTTTCTGAGTAGACAATTCCAAAGGGCGCATCGATCAACGGAATCGAAGGCACCTTTGATGTCGAGGAACACGAATACGGTGGGCCGCCAATATGTGTGACGGTGCTCCAACAACTGACGCAAGGTGAAGATGTAGTCGATGCAGCCACGACCCAGACGAAACCCGGCTTGTTCCTCACGAATCTGGCTTTCACGAGTGCCAGTCAGTCTGTGAAGGATTATGGAGGCGAGTAATTTGGAAGCGATGGAGATGAGACTGATTCCTCCATGGTTGCCACATACCGAAAGCGAGCCTCCTTTGAAGATGGGATCAATAACGGAGCGGCTCCAGTCTGTTGGGACAATCTCCTGCTTTCACAGTTTCGTTAGTAATTCATGTAAAGCATCAACAAGAGCAGAGCATCCGAATTTGAAGAGAGCTGGAGGAAGATCATCTGGTCCCGCGGCTTTGTTCAACTTCAACAACCCGATCTCAAGTTCGACTTCTGAGCGAGAGGGTGGATCCGAAGGGACAGCCCACGGAGCAAGGCGATCACTGGCCGGCGAAGAATCGAACAATTCTAGCCGATTAAATTGCTTTCCAAAATGCTCAGCCCAACGCTCCAAACGTTTTGACAAATTGTGGATAGGCTGTCCACTCTCATCACGTATAGTTTCATTAACACCAGGTCTCCTGCTGCCCGTTTCCCGTATCAGACGGAATAACTTACGATGGTTGCCAAGGGCAGCGGCCACTTCCATCTCTGACGCACGATGAGGCCACCAAGATTCGCGGTCTCTCTTCAGGCTAGCACGGAGTTTTGCCCGGAGCTCTTTGCGAGTTTCATTGTGCTCGTTTCCAGCCGGAATATGCCTTCGAGCATCTATAAGTTTCAGAGACCGAGAAGAGACCCGATGTCCATATGGGCTTTTAGACATACCACATGAGGATTTGCCCGCTGCTAGTAAGGTCTGTCAAACATGTGACCAGTGGCCATCAATTGTCTCCAGTGAGCGCTTACTCAACGCGCATGTCAGCGTAATTCGATACACATTCAGAACAGCTGGCTTTGTCAGTTGGCTGGTGTCAATGCGCTCACAGCGTCGTCGTGGGCGTCCGCCAAAACGCATCCGCATGTCAGCACATCCGAGTGCATGATCGGTGTCCACACATATGCTCCAAATCGAGCGACAATTCTTGATGCAGCCTCTCCATCAGCAACTTATCGCAATGTGATTGATTTGCGTCCAAGGCTGGTTCGAGGCTGGTGGGCGCCAAGTCACCCTCCGAAGGGTGCTGTGTCGAAAATTAGTGCTCGCAAGAAATAAGCAAGCATCTTCACACAAATCAATTAACCGCTCACCGTTATCATTACGGGAGCCTACGCCGTGCTGACCGCCCAGATGCATTTTATCAGTGGACAACTTTCCAACTTGCATGGTCATATCCGCCGCCAACACAACAGTGTTCGTGCTACTTCTGTGGCGAAGGAGCTGCGTCAGTTGGCGGTAGAAGTCGTTCTTTACCCAATCATCGCTACAGTTTGTGGGTGCGTAGGCAGTGATGATGAATAGACACCTATTAGTCCCGCGCGACTTCGAAGCTTTGAACGAGTCAGCCAATCGGACCGCACACATCCGGTTACTGACTGGAATCCAATCAACCAGATCAGCTTCTGGCCGGGGACTCAGGACAATGCCAACACCAGCATGGCGGTGCTAGAAACTGCATCGTCACCGGATAGGCGCACTGAGAAAGCACTCTTTCGTCGCCTGGAGTTGATCGCAGAGTGAGTACAGAGCTCGAGTCTTGCAGGCAGGCCTCTGATAAGCAGCAGATATCGATCGAGAGGGTCTCCAATGTTCGGGCAAGTGCTGCCTGTAGACCGATTTGTAGTGATGTACGTACATTTAGGCATGCCAATCTGAAGGAGGATCGAGGGCTCTAAATGCAAGCCGATGAACTGGAACGAGCAGCTTGATTGGACATGGGCTTGTCGACGGGAGAGGAGTGACGCTCCACGTTCACATGTGAGTTGAAATTAGAAGATAAATGTCTAGCAAAGCATGCTGGGGCGAGCCAAGAATCGGGGGGTTGAAAAGTGGGGGGATAAAAAGGAAGTTTGGAAGGGGACGATAAGAGTGAAATAGCGTAAGAGTGGGAATAAGAAGACGGGAAGGCTTGAGCAGTAGCATCCAAACCCCTATCCACCCTGCTCGATGCAGCAGATAGGGCACCGTTGATTATCCTCTGCGGTGGCCAGCGAATCAGCAATTCCTTTGAAGTGAGATTCATGGTATTGCGTGGGCAGGATACTGGCAGGTTGCCCAGGTCTAGACAGGAGAACGATTAGGGTTCTCAACCAAAGTCTTTGGTTCAGAAACCTGACCGCAAGGCAGCGGGTTTGACGTTGGGCTACAAGGAGTCCGTTTTAAGGAATAAGGTGCTACCCTCATTCCAACCCCCAAACTGGAGGACCAGAAGGCTGAGTTTGTCTGGCCTCTAATCATTGACCAATCTGGTATGAGTGGCTCTGAAGGTGCAAAAGCACCACCCAGCATAGCTCAACGGATCACTGAGGCACACAAACCATCGCACCACGGTAAGATCAGACATCATTGCGATGGATCGCGTGTTACCGATATCTTTGCATGTCACTGCCCCTTCACCGTTCTGGACTGGCTCTGCGGTTACCTCAAATGCAGAATGCTGGAAGATTAGAAAATTAGTTTTTCAGATTTTATTTCTGTACTACCAGTTCTCAATCCATCCGTGAGGTTGAAAACCGAGGATACTTTAAGGCTTCTGCGGTTGCACCTACGCTCAGAAGGTCCACGTATATTTGATGCTCTAAACCTGTAGGAGAAACCCACGTTGACAGAGGCCTTATTGACCCTCGATAAACATTGGGATATTCCAGTGAACTTCTCGGCACAATGTTGAGCAGCTGAAATAGACATCTGGTGAGTCAGTGGATACATTCATTTCCCGTCTTGTTTGCTCTGTTTGAAAGTGTGACTACAATCGCATTCCCAAGAAAAAAGTGGAAGAAACTATGTTAATACAACAACTGATTTCTGGTCTCACGGATTCTCGGATCGGAGAGTCTCTTAATAGTGAACGCAGAAAAGCTCATATGGAACAGGGCCTGTGGCGTGGCTCGTGCGAAGGTCGCAGTCACGGAACAAAACACATTTTTCCTCTCTAATACAGGAGCTACTGAAATTGACTGTTTGGATTCTACACGCTCTCTGACGCGATCCTCAGAAATAAGTGGAACCGTTGTGCAAATGCTGAACGTCGTACAAATGATAAGTCATGTCCTGCCGGAATTGCGGTTAGACTGGTCATTTTGCTCGGGTTTGTCGTTCCCGCGTCATTTCTTTACTTGATTCTGCAAATGACTCTAGAGCTTTCCCGGTCACCACTGAACAATCCATATATGTCGTTAATGAATGCGAACATCGACTTTCGCCTCCAACTAAAGAACCCATACTGCCTTCGCCAGATATTCGTCGTTGTTTTTTGAACTTAGAAATAAAACCATTTGTCTAGGCATGGAACTAGATTCCGCGTCATCAAGCACAGTTGTGCCAGATTGTTTTTACAAACAGCATTTTGGTCAGCTAACTGTACATTCTTCCGCTTACACTTTCAGCAGCTACTCCAACGGTGATGTCCACATACTCGGTTTGATTACGGTTTCAATGTTTCTTATAAACAACAGGTAGCGTATAGTTGATGTCTAGAAACCTGGTAGTAAGCGTCTATTGGGACGTAATGCCATGGTCTTATTGAAGGTACCAACATGCGTCAGCCAAATGACCGCTGCCAGCGTCAACGTTCATTTGTTACGTTTTAGTTACCCAATTCTCTTTCTTCTGGAGTCCCAAAACCAATGCACGCATTCGGTTGAGCGCGGATTACAAACGGTCCAACATTTCTCAATCTAGGCCTGCACCTCTGGCCAAGCGTGAGGCGTTGTCGCAAGCTATGAAAAATATGGTCACGGAAGACTTGATAGAACCCATACAGTTCAGTTGTTGTGGAGTTCTCCCAGCCGGGCAACTTCATTGCAAACGTTTCGCCACCACTCGAGGTGGCATCTTCAGTGCAGAATTGATAAGAGTTAAGTAACAGTAGCTGGTAGAAAGCAAAATCAATAATGCATACTGTCAGCAACCACCCCATTTCTTATGTAGGCATACAGGCTATTAAGTTTGCCTCGTTCTCATCACTTAACCATTGGGTTCTGTGTTCGTGCTCGATGCATTTCATTGGCTGCGAAAATGCTGTTGCGAGGTGGTTGGGATTATCGCACTCGGATTGGTGCAACTGGTGTGGATGAGCAGTCTGGGCTCACATTGACCATGTTGTTCATTATCTGCGTGCTGGATAAGGTTCATTCGAACAACGGTTGTTAATCCGCTTGGACTGTCCATGTCTCAGCGGCTGGTATATTAGACCCATGTTGATATACATGTTGAATGAGTTCGTGGTTGAGAACCACGCTTCGAGAAACTCTCTCCCCTTTTGTGTTTCTCCTACGGTCAAGATCTCTACTTTGTTCCAGTCGAAGCTGTGTCCGTCTGCATCCACGTGTGTTGAAACCAATGAGGTTGCGTAATGTTTCTTGAACGCACTTTGAGGTTCATGTTTCCTTGTAGACAGCTTCCTTCGGGTTTGTCCCACGTAGTCCTTTCCGCAGTTTACGCAGTTTATTCTATATACGACATTCAGTCCTTCTAGCGTCTCTCGCTTTCCTCTTGGTTTTGGCAATGTTTTCCTCAGGGTGACGGTTGGCTTGTGGGATACCATGATATGATGTTCTTTGAACAACCTGGACGTCATTTCAGATACGTTCCTTATGTACGGCAGAACTATACGTTTCGTAATAGCTGACGTAGGTTCGCCTTTTGTGGGTTTGCGGTTTAAGCATCTTCGGAGGAAGCTCTGTGGGTATCCGTTGCTTGCAGATGACTTGAGTAAACGCTTTTTTGCTCGTTTGGCTTCTGTCGTATTGCAGTGAGTTGCTATTCTACGGAACAGTGTCTGCATACAGCTTATTTTGTGACATCTTGGGTGGTTGCTGGTGAAATTAAAACTCTGTTCGGTGTGCGTGCTTTTTCTCTAAACTGATGTTTACAATTCGCCGTCCATTGTTCTGGCTACTAACACATCCATAAAAGGGTTTGTTGTCTTTCTGTGATTCCATGGTAAACTGGATATCGTCCATAGCATCGTTGAGCAGTTGTTGTGCAACCGATGCTTGACTACATTTGAGTATCACAAACGTATCATCGACGTAGTGAACCCAAAAGTTTCGAATTAATCATTAGTAGCAGATCTTCTTCCAATTTTTTCAGGACAATCTCTGCGATGAGTCCGGACACGTGTGATCCCATCGGTGCGCCTTGCACTTGTTTATACCTTTTTCCGTTGAACGCAAAGTAAGTTGAGAGACATAAGTTGAGAAGTTCGCATACGCTTCTGGTCGTCATGTTCCCAATCTTCATTCCGCTGTCGTCCAGAGGTATTGTGATAACTTCTTTGGCCAGCTGTAAGTTGACGGAAGTGAATAGGGCGGTTACGTGGAAGGACATCATGGTTTCATCGTGTTCTATTCGCAGGTCTTTGAGCTTCGTCAAGAATTGTTTGGCATTGTTTATGGAGTGTTGCTAGTTACTGATTAGGTGCTTGAGACGCCCCCATAGTATTTTGCCAGGTAGTAGGTGGACGTGCCTGGAAGTGACACAATTGGTTGTAAGGGTGCTCCATCCACTACCGCCCGACCGAGGATCACCCAGTAGGCGCAGTCGATTTGCGTTGATGCAAGTATCGCCTAAATGTCTAATCAATAGGTACCTTCGCTGCCTCAGAAAGGCCTTAGACGCATTGCAGAAGTATACGTACTGTCCGGATGCTGCACTGTGAACGACTTAGTGGTCGGGTTACCATCCAGGCATCTCATGCTGAAAATGCGATTATTCCAAGTCCCTTCACTACATATCAATCGAAATAACCTACCTGAGAGGCTTCGAACACGAAGTCGTTATTTGGTTTCTAACTTGTGGAAGATAGTTTGAATCGATCGCGAAGTTCTGAGTTCAGAGCGGTTTGGAGAAAATCTGTCTGTTTTGTTAGGCAACGCTACACTTTTGACACAAAAGCTTCGTTAGACCATGTGAATAAGTATGCAATTGGAGCGGCAATTTTAGCGGAGTGACGATAATGGCAACAGTAGAAACATGGGCCAGGGTGTTATTGCAGTCACGGGAAATGGGAGCTAACTGGGGAGTCATTGCGTTTTTAACATGAGAAGTTGCAAGAGTAACCTGATCACCAAATATAGCATAGTGAAGCCTCCGCACAGTACCTACACTCTTGCAACGATTGCAATTAATACTTCCATGGCCTTTTTGAGGCAGCGGATTGACCTAGTGACCAGACGTTTATGCAAGAATGCATCAAGGCAAATAGGCTGTGTCTGGATCTAAAGACCGCCAGCACGCCTCACAATTACACCGAGTTTTCAACAGGTCTTCAAACTTACACTGAAACAAGCACAAAATTCAAAGGAAAGGCCAATTTATGAGTTCGAAAGTTTAATATATGTACATGTTAATGCTACCGGTTCTAATGACGAGCCCGGATCTGGTGGAAGCTACTGCAATTTATCTGATCTATCAGACAGGGTTTTGTATGAAACGGAGTGTAAATTGTCGGAGGAAGATCCGACCTTTACTATCAATAAATCTAAGACATTTACGTAAACATTTATTCCAAGACTTGAGAGTGCGATAACAAGGTTACCCGCTGTGAAGGCGGAGACTATTGGCACGCAGTTAGTAACTATCAATAAATTTCAGGAACCGGATGAGCCAGGTTTTGCGTAAACGGAGTACATAGCATTGAAACAAATGTTTTAATGAAACAAATGGAGTATTTGGATAAAATGAGGTAATATATAGGGACGGGTCCCCATAGAGTGGCCGCTGATAAAACCGTGACCACAATAATTAATAAGAGTAAGAAGGAGCTTGGTAACTGTTTGAGAACGGTGAATGACGATTTAAGAATAGGCAAGCAGTACAGTTTTTACTCGAATCCAACTCCACCTCCTTTTTCTGTCCTCCTTAGTTTCCATTTGTCACAGTGCCGACTGGGTGGTTACACATCAAATGGCTTTGAAATCTAGGTTTCGGGGTGATCTACTAGATTCCGTCCTTTCCATAGTTTCTAAAAACTTACAGCCTTATTTGTTGCAGTCTTGCGTTCCAACAGGCCTACTATCGGGGTGTCTATCGTTGTAAACCATAGAACAACATCGTCTAAGCGTGATACAGGCAGCCTAAAGCAACAGGTCCAAGATTCCTACTTCTAGATAAGAAATATTTGCATGTATAAAAACCACTTTAATATTAAGCTTGACTCACTGCAGTGGTGGACAGAGTTCGCCGTTCATCAGTAGTGTACTATCCGAGATGATCATATTGCATCACCACCAATTCACCGGCATGTTCACCATAGCAAATGAACAATTGTCTAACACGGGTTAAAAGCACGTGTTTGGCAGATCCCGTAGGGTGATTCGGGTAAATTCAAAGGTATGTGAGTCATCTACCGAGCATTTACTGAGATATTTGTGTTGATAAGTAATCTTACTGTAGAATAAAAATCGATCGCAAGCCTGCAGAAGTACACGGTGGGCAATGATCCTTGACGTAATTCGTTAGAAAAGTGAAATACAGCATCTCACTCATGCGCCACCTGCTTGGGTCCATGTGACGCGTAAATCCGGCAGAAGGACATGAGTAATGAAATCCACAATAGAGTAGTTTAGGTAGCAATGTGCTAGGAGCTAAGAGCAACATTCAATCGCTGTTGATAAAGTCCAAATTAGGGGAGGATACAACTGAGTTCGGGAGAGAGTTCCAGGGTTGGCAAACCCGAAAGGAAAAGTAATTCCGTCGGTACTATAAAAGGCTGTATTGTCCACTCAATTTCAAACAGTTACCCCTTAAGCAGAGTGTTATGGCTAAGTTTCAACAAATGACGGCATACGTGGTTAGGGTCACACGATATTTGGTACGCTAATATGAGATCGCCTCGTAGCCTTCGGTAGCATCCGCTATAAAACTCCCAACAACTTTAGCCTTTGCTGGTAATAGTGATTGCGTAGGCCCTTGAGATTCTTTGTTGCTCTGCTTTGTGGTACCTGCAGCGCCTCTAGGTCATGCTTCAAGCAAATGCTGCCAAGCTTGGATGATGTATTCAACGTGAGGACGTACATAGGAATTCTGCATCATTAGGAAGACTGATTAGTCAAATCTCCAAAATGTGTTTCGCAGCAGGCCGACATTCCGGATACCTTTTTCGGTGCTGTAGTAGAACTTAGGTTTAACGATGCAGTAGCTTGCCATTGCAAAAAGTGAGGCAACCTTGCAGCAACTAACATCATAGATTCACGAATGTGTATTAGACAGATACAGAAAAAGGAAGATCTTCTTCAGCTACCAGAATATTGCACATTTCTGTCCTAATCCGGAAGCAATCAGAGAATTCCGACATCCACGATTAAGCAAAGCGCTAACGAATGCGTTCACTTAAACTCTGTTGAAGTAATTATGGAGATGTCATTAGCGCTGTTCCACCCAGCTGCAGCGTCGAAGTTGGGACCCAGTAGATTACATGGAGTAACAGAAACAAACGAACAACTGAACAACGTTTGATGATGGGTAAAAACATACCTTTGACAAGTCTCGTAGATTGGTGTTGTGACCACTTTGCAGTATCGATCATGCACATATGCACTTACATTATTGACGGACATTTGGCCATGCTTTACGTGTGGATGCATTACAGGTGGTGGTAGCTGGGAGGTTATGCGAAGGAAACCGACGCGCGGACAATAGCTGGAAAGCCAATCAACACCGTCAACGCATGTTGGCCACGATCACACAGGCCGGATAAACAGTGAGGAATTGTTTTGCGGTGTTGTTGGCTAAAGAATGGTTTTAGTCCCGGACAAAGGCAAGCGGATTGCCCACATGAGACACTGACAGTGAGCGGACGCCGCATGGCGCGATGGCAGCTGATCAAGCGAGTGAGAGGAGGGGACGGAGCTGACAAGTGGAAACTCAATCAGCGCCGACAGCGCAAGCTGACCACATTCGCACGGACAGGATGAACAGCCCAGCATTGAAAGGTTTCGGTGTGGTTCTGTACCATCACTGCACAATATGACCGACGGTTGCGTCTTGATTTAGACTCATCAGGTAGAGATGGCCGAGCTGGGAGTGGAACTCGGCGCATAGTGCTTGGCTGCTATCGCGACTTTAATCCTTTTAAGATAGAAGTAGTCAGAACAGCTAGGAATGAACGATGCGCGCGAGCCAGCGAACTCAGGCAGATAAATTACCAAAAATACATCCTCTGAAATATGCTTCAGTAAACTAGTGATTCCAAATGGTGTACAGTATAAAATGATCCTTTGTTTGGTAATAAAATATTGTCGAATCGTTACCCAGTTTTCGTTATAGTTCTCGATGAGATGTCACAAAACTCCACGTCAATTACAAGAAAGTAAATAACAGCATATAAATCGTCCTCAGTGAGTTCCAGTCTTTACGACTGAGTGGACTGCATGGTATTCCTTTTCTACCGTTCGTCAAGACCTTGAGGCAAGTGTCCCTGGATTCTTACTAGACTTCAGCAAACCCTACAATCGCCGGTTTAGCGACATTAAAGTTACTAATTTCGAAGAAGTGATGGCTTCACATTGTCCAATATCCGGTACCTGCAGTGAACAGTTTCAGGAGAATATAATATCAGAAAATGAGACTGCAATAAGTTAAGTGAATGCTTGTGATATTTTCAGGCAGCTAGCGAATGTCCACAAACAGTTGGTGGTTTTGCCTTGTAACCTCATACATTTACACTCGAGGCAATCGACCGAAAAACTGTTGTTGCGCTGAGGTGATCTCAGTTGCCATTTTACATGCTTCCAAGTTGAAAAGCAGCATTTGTCGACAGTGGAATGTCGCTATAAACAAAGTATCTTACGTCATGGTGGAAAAATAGGGCACTTGACCCGGGTCTACCTATCTAAAGATATCACGATCTCTAAGGTGCCTCACGTAGATCGTTTAGCTTCCACAGGAAAACCACTTCAATCAAACACGATTTGGAACGTAACGTCGAGTACCGGTTGTATTCAACCATCATACAACGCACAACTAAAAGTTGAAGTTTAGTTGTTTAAAATGGAAATTGGTACAGATGCCTCGTAACGATAAACCACGCTGCAACTGTCAACCGACTGTCCATTCTAACCCCTGTCAACCAAAATTAGCTGTCATACACCTGACAACCGACGCCATTCGTAAGAAAGTGCACTGTTCAAGTTTGGTATCATGGGGAAAAGTGGATTTTACCGGCCTACGTTGTGACAAATGACTTTTCAACTTCGCTTGGGCGTAACTGCCTTAAATGCTTCACGGTAATGCTAGAGATTACAAAGTTTAAACCCGTTAATCAGAGTGTGGAGGATGCGCCCAAAAGATATTCTGATCTTTATGATGTCAAATTGCGAAAAGCACATCAATATCAGGCTAATATCTAATTACAGCAAAGAACTCAGTCCCGCTTATTCAGTGCACGTACGTTGCCTTACTCCCTGACGTCAGAATTGGAAGGCACGATAAAACTTTGCAACAGGCAGAAATAATCAAACCATCAATGCAGTGATTGGGTAATGACAAATTCTCCCCATGAATTTCGATGCGAGTTGGCCTGTAATGCTGTCGTGTGGTGCAGCTTCACACGGAGTAGCCGTAGTTCTTTTCAAACTTTTTATTACTTTTGGCACCCTGCGACCCACCGAGAAGAATTACTCCCTGCTGAACCTAGGTGTGCTTATCATTATTTTTGTGCTCACGTAGTTTTATCGGGACGTTTTGGTTGGTCATTTTTATATCCACAGGGACCAGAAACCAGTTCTCTCGTTGTTAAGCAAGGAGAAAGGAATGCAACAGCTTTCCTCGCCTCGAATGAAAAGGTGGGCTGTGCTATTGAGCGCATTCAAATACAATCTCCAATGATACAAGAATATTGTAACACTGCTGCCGATGCATTGTGTGGCCTACAGCAGCAGAGTGCAACAAAGAACAATGAACCTCTGGAGCGCATTAACTTACTGGGGCACCTGGAAAAGATAGCTATTTGGAGTGAGCTGCTTTGACGACCAAGACCATGTGATGTCGATGGCGAATCGGTGCTTAATCATATAATGTCCAACAAACAGGACAGACGAATTGAAACTACTTACTTGTCAGATGATAAATTTCACACGAAGGCAATATATTCTGAGACTCGCACAATGTTCCACTAGATGAGCTACCACACAGTTGTTGAGAGTGTTGCATAACCAACACCGTGGCGTGAACGGAATGGAGGAACTGGCATGTTGTTATTGCTGGATGCTAAACATCTACAAGAAAGTAGAACTGCTGCTGAAAAGTAAGGTTTACTAGAAATTTTAGACGGAAAATCCACTGCTATTCCTTACATGACGGTGGCTGGAAGGGCCCTAGCAACGAGTACGAGAGAACAACTATGGTCCCATCGGTAGGATGAAGTGTCTACATTTGAATGATGCCCCGCTCTAACTGGGTTGAACTGCACCGCATCTCATGTTACTTCTGAATCAATCGTTGCAAACATTTTCATTATCTTTGTATTATCTTTGGCAGCCCCGAAACCACATGCACCGACCATGAGATGCCATACACCAGTAAGGAGTTTCAATATTCATGAGAAATTGGAGCTTTCAGCACGTCGAGTCCGACTCGTGCCATCGCGCATCGAACTGGCTATCAGAACATGCAGTCCAGAATATAAACAGTAGTTACAATGCAAGCCGCAAGTTGGATATTGGGGGTTAGCTACGAATCACCACAACCAACACCTGCGCAATCTGCTAAACGCTAGTCTACCACCCATTTTCCAAACTCCATGTGTGATCTTATTCGATGCACCCATGGGTTTATTCCAACCCCAGTTGTCGCACTTATTAGCTTCTCTTTGTGCACCTCACCTCAGCGGTCACACCGTATACCATACATTGGTGAATTCTCGCCCTTGGAGTCACATCCGCCACTTGTTTCCTTCACACCACGCATTCGCTTCGGAGAACATTACAACCTCCTTTAAACCACTCTGTTAAAATAACACCTGTTTTTTACAGCGAACCAAACAAGGGGAGCCATGTGACCCAATACAAGAGATGGGGGATCCGGCTCGCTGACTCTGGATTTTAGCATCTGGATGTAAAGTCGAAAGTACGGTGAACGGCACTTTAATGTATACCTCGTAAAGAGGTATGCTGGGCACGAATTTAACTATCAGCCTTGTGTTAGTTTGGTCAGGGAGCGCTATAAGTTGCTCTAGCCATAAGCGACTTTCTCGTTTGCACAGTCCGTTTTGCTTTTCGTGTCAAATCAGGGCGGTCGCACTTATTCTGCCCTAGTACACAGCCAGGATTTCGACTCTTAACTCTCATCATAAACACGTTTGCATACACTCATTCGGTCCAACTTAAGTAGAGTGATTTATTGCATACCACCGTAGAGATCTAGCTTGAGCGAATCATCTTTTATCATTACAGCACCATTTTTGCACTCTTTCCCCAAAAGCACTCGCGTGCAAGTTTACAAATCCCGGGCTACACAGTAACACATATAGTCCAAAAAGAAAGCCAAGGCCGTGATCTACACGACAAACCATCAACCACAGCTATCAATTGCTTAGCGAAAAAGCTGTCGGACATTTGGTGTCGCCTATCGCTCAGTCCCTTTTGTACACCACAGAGCCTATTCCGAACGCAAGAGCCAGGTGCCTAAACATACTCAACAAAGCCATGTAGCGCATCGCAGTGTGTTGCAAACGTGCTAACATCGGCCATTACTATTCGGGGTGTCCTAGACAGACAAGAATCCACTCACACTCTTCCTGAGTTACAGTCAAGAGCTTAGTTATTGACCTGAGTGACATCGACCGCAATGAGTTGTAAGGATAACCAAACGAAGCCGACCCCAGCGCGACGAAGATGAACTAGAATGTGGTTGCACTGCCGGAAATGAAAAGGTAAGCTTAAGCTTCCAGTGTTCCAATCGCCTTAGCAAGTTTCAGCCTGATTATTTTAAGCTCACGGCAAACCAGCTGAAGTTGTACAAGTGCAGACCACATTCTCTGTGGTACTGTGCAGTATATGCTCATCCCAGTGGTAAAACTTGTACATGAACCATCTCAGAAATACGAAAGCTTGGTGGCAACGATTACACAAGTCGGGAACACCACAACCGCTTTATTAGTAATGAGTGCAACAGTGGGTAGGTCCAACTCCCTCCAATTGGTCACGCCTCAGACTTGATGAATGAGGCTGGGAAACGCATTAAAAATGCCTCACCTGTAACTTTTAAAGTCATTCGGCGTGTCAATGTTATAAGCGGCCCGAATTTGCTTGAATCAACCACCCTGTAGGGGTTATTACTCTTTCACATTTTGTCTTTCCTGTCATCAATTTTATCATGACAGCTTTTGTACAGATTTTTGAATTAATGATTCCAATACATTTCTTCGTGCCCCGCGTTCCGACATGCTGATATTTGGCTGTGTTGCTTCTGCGTGCGTACGGTGCCGTCCAGTTTTGCTTGCGAATCGGATAGTATACTCGGAATTACTATGGAGAGTCTATTTCCATTTTGCTCGACGTGTGTCACAGGTATAGCGCAACCTATGATTTGAACTTAAATGTGATTAGACTGTGAGTTGACTCTCCAACTTTTTGCCTTTACTGAGAGACGGAAACCTTCCTAGTATTCTTTCGACAATTACATAAATTGGTGATCTCGTGTTATTTTGTTTTTGAACACGCATTTTTATTATTATCTTAGTCATGTCTGACCAGACCTCATGTGTTTTACGGACAATTCCGTCGAACTCTCCCTTCCTACATTTGACATTTCTAATCCACGTGTGTGGTTTACTCAGGTAGAAGCTACTTTCCGATGTCGTAAGATCACTTCACACTCTTCCATGTTCTCCTACCTCGTCTCGCGCTTACCTGTCTCCATTGCCTCTGAAGTCATTGATATCCTTGATGCTATGCCTGCAGAAGCGCCGTATGATAAACTTAAAGCATATATCCTTAAACGTATCACTGCGTCTGATAAGGCTCGTCTGTAACAGTTACTTTCCGGCGTCGAGCTTGGCAATCGCACCCCATCTCAGTTTCTTAAACACATGCGTTCCCCAATTGGTTCGTCGAAACTCGATGACTCAATACTCAGCCAACTATGGACGAAATGTCTTCCGGCAAACATCACAGCGGTTTTATCAGTTCTTAGCGACGATTTCACTCTGGAAAAGTTCGCAGAAGCTGCGAACATAACGCACGAATGTGTCTTTAAGAATACTCTTAATCACGTAGCTGAGTCCACCACAGCCAGTTCATCTCATAGCACTACGCTTGATTCGAGCAACGATAGTATCTCCCGTCTAGAACTCAGCATGTCTGCTATTCGACGTGAACGCACTACTAACCGAAGAGATCCACGTGGCCCGCGCCGCAACACATCACGCTCACGTCAGCGGTCGTACTGCTACTTCCACCGTCGCTTCGGTAAAGCAGCACGTAACTGTCGCCCGGGATGCAATTATCCGAAAGGAACTCCGATTTCGCAACCGGGAAACGCCAAAGCCAGCCAGTAATGGCGACGGCTGTCGCTGGCCAAATCCTCAGTCACCTTCTGTACGTGTTCGACTCCACGACTAAACTTCATTTTTTGGTCGATACGGGTGCAGAAATCAGCGTTATACCACGATCTTTGGAAAAACGCGCTCTGCAACAAGCCGGACTTACGTTACAGGCGGCTAACCAGACTAAGATCGCGACATACGGCCAGAAGCTGTTGCACCTAAGCCTTGGTTTACGACGCGAATTTCCTTTTATCTTTACCATCGCAGATGTCCAGAAACCCATAATTGGCATCGACTTCCTTAGCGAATTCGGCCTCGTTGTCGACCTACGTTGCAGGAAGTTACGGGACGACAGCACTTCGCTCACTGTCCCTTGCCATCTCGCCCCAGTCACTTCCGTCGGACTTCGCGTACTCATGCCAGACACTACGCCGTATTCATCATTGCTTCAGCAATTCCCGTCTTTGGTCCGTTCTAATACCGACTCTACCGAGCCTAAACACGAGGTTCGTCATCATATCGTCACCACAGGTCCACCCGTGTCAGCCAAACCGAGACGTCTTCCACCTGACAAGCTCCAAGCGGCTAAACGTGAATTCGAGCACATGATCAACTTCGGAATTATTCGCCCATCCAACAGTTGTTGGACTTCCCCGCTTCATCTGATACCCAAAAAGTCCGGTGATTGGCGTCCATGCGGTGACTACCGAGCACTCAACGCCGTTACCATCCCCGACAGATACCCTATCCCTCATATTCATGATTTTTCATTGGGATTGTCCGGGAAATCCGTCTTTTCCAAGATTGACCTTGTGCGAGCGTACCATCAGATTCCAATGGCACCTGAAGACATTGCTAAAACGGCCGTTATCACACTTTTCGGTTTGTACGATCCAGTTGTGTGCCTTTTGGCCTTCGCAATGCGGCACAGTCCTTTCAGCGCTTCATGGACCAGGTCCTCCGTGGCCTAGACTTTGTTTTTATCTACATCGACGATGTCCTAATAGCCAGTGCCACGCCAGAAGAGCACTTGAATCACCTTCGACAAGTATTCGAACGCTTCGAGCATCACGGGATAACCATTAATCCTGGTAAATGTCTATTTGGTCAATCTTGCGTCGATTTTATTGGTCACAAAATTGATAGCAAAGGCATTGGTCCCGTCCCTGAGAAAACCCAGGCAATCATGGACTATTCACTGCCCCACTCCGTTAAAAGCATGCGCCGATTCTTTGGCATGGTTAATTATTACGGAAGTTTTATTGACAATTGTGCTGCTGTTCTTCAGCCTTTGACTGATTTACCTAAAGGTAATCCAAAGAAGTTCATCATGACTCCAGAAGCCGAAACAGCGTCTGTTACCATCAAGCAGAAGTTGAGCCAGTTAACTTCCCTGAGCTACTTGGACACCGACGAGAAAGCTACTCTCGTTCTCAAGACTGATGCCTCACAATCCGCTGTCGGTGCTGTACTACAACAACTAATCGGCAATGAGATTCAGCCGCTGTCTTTCTTTTCTCGGAAGCTACAGCCAGCACAAACGAGATATAGTACTTTCGGTCGCGAACTTCTCGCGATCTACTTGGCCGTCAAACACTTTCGTCACGTCCTTGAAGGACGACGTTTTGTAATTCTGACGGACCACAAGCCTTTGGTCTACGCTTTTCGTGCCGCTTCCGACCGCTATTCTCCGAGAGAGACACGACACCTGGATTACCTCTCACAATTCTGTGTCGATATTCGCTACCTCGACGGTCCAAATAATGTTGTCGCTGATGCACTTTCACGTGCTCACATACATCAACTGTCGTCCTCTCCAATAGATCTTGAGGAAATGTCTGTTGCCCAGAACAACGATCCTGAACTCGCTCAGCTTCGATCGAATACCACATTGAAATTCTTGCAATTACCTATTTTAAACTCAGACGCAAGGATTCACTGCGATGTCTCTACCGGTAAGCCAAGACCGTTTGTTCCACAGTCTTTCCGGCGAACCGTCTTTGACCATTTTCATGGACTATCGCATCCTAGCATTCGATCCACTGTGAAGTTGATTACTGATCGTTACATCTGGCCTAGTATGCGCTCCGATATCCGTCAATGGGCTAAACACTGTCTCAGCTGCCAGAGCAGCAAAGTACACAGACACACTATCTCTGCTCCCGGAACATTCTCACTACCTGAGGCGCGTTTTAGACATGTCCACCTAGACATAGTCGGACCGCTTCCTCCATCGAACCATTTTACTTTCATTCTGACTTGTGTTGACCGTTTTACTCGTTGGCCGCATGCCATTCCTTTACGTGACACATCTTCAGAATCTGTTGCCCGTGCATTTTTCGACTCATGGATTTCCTTCTTTGGTGTACCATCTACGGTCACTACAGATCGAGGATCTCAGTTTAGTTCCACCTTGTTCCGTGACTTGAATCGTCTGTTGGGTTGTACCCACATTCGGACAACTGCTTATCATCCCGCTTCGAATGGCCTTGTCGAGCGTTTCCATCGACAGCTTAAAGCCGCCATCACAGCTAATTCACCTGACCCACATTGGTCTGAACGCATCCCAGCTGTCCTTCTTGGTATTCGTAATACCGTCAAAGAGGATATTGGATGCAGCCTTGCCGAACTCGTCTTTGGCACCACTCTCAGACTTCCAGGTGAGATGATTTTGGATTCCTGAGTCACTGGTGAGATGAATCCTGTGTCCTACGCCGAACGTCTCAAACAACACTTCCGAACAATTCGACCTACGTCTACTCGCTTCACTGCCCGCGAACAACGAATTCATCCGGACTTACACACTAGTCCTTTTGTTTTCATTCGCATTGATGCAGTTCGCAAGCCGTTGACACCCCCTTATGAAGGTCCTTTCAAAGTGTTGTCACGGAAACCTAAGTACTTCATACTGGAAAGGAATGGATCGAAAGAATCTGTGAGTATTGACCGTCTTAAACCCGCTTATGTTGAACCTATCGTTACTTTGACTGATCCCAAGTTGTTACCCCTGTTGGTCAACCGACTGATTCCAATGCTCCAGATCCTTCATGCGCTTGCTCAAGAAATGATCCCAAGCATACACGTTCAGGAAGTTCTGTGTCTTTCCCCGCCAAACTAGCTGAGATTGTTCCCTACGTAGCTATATCGAACGTTACCTTACCAGTTCACGCTCTACGGGGGGAGTTTTGTAGTGGTTATTATTCGTTCACATTTTGTCTTTCCTGTCATCAATTTTATCATGACAGCTTTTGTACGGTTTGTTTGCATTAATGGTTTCAATACACTCCTTCGTGCCTCGCGTTCCGACGTGCTGATTTTTGACTGTGCTGCTTCTGCGTGCGTACGGTGCCGTCCAGTTTGCTTGCGAATCGGATAGTATACTCGGAATTACTATGGAGAGTCTATTTCCATTTTGCTCGACGTGTGCCACAGGTATAGCGCAACCTATGATTTGAACTTAAATGTGATTAGACTGTGAGTTGACTCTCCAACTTTTTGCCTTTACTGAGAGACGGAAACCTTTCTAGTATTCTTTCGACCACTACAACCCTCAAACCAAATGGAATAAGTAGGACTAGAGTCTCTTTCATCCTCCAAAGGCTTCTGAAATTTCAGGATGAAGTTCACAACAGTGTTGGTTAGCACCTGCTTATCTCCAAATGCAACAAAAGCTTAGGACTTCAGTAACTTTCACTGGAGCCAATAAAAGCATAAGGCGAACCTGTACTTACACAGGCCTCACCGATTGTATGCAACCCATCGGGGCGCTCTACCTCAGCTCTGGCTAAACAAGAAAAGAAAATAGTTCTGGTGACGCTCCAGACGACTGTACCGCTAGCCAGTTTCAGTTGGTGACCCCTGAATTTTGTGTTGCTGCTAACTTTCAGCAGGTATAGGTAAGAAATCAAGACATAAAATACTATCAAGGCATAAAATACCATGGGCATTCTACGTAAGCGTTCCAGAATCGAGGTCAAATTCTTTAAAAGGAAAGCGACTCGATGATATAAACCAATGTAACATCATAGGTGAAATCATAGGTGTTGCAGCTAAGTTAGCCAACATTATGCAGGTCATACAAACTCAAATACTACCGTGAACCCATTTGTCTAAACTTCCGCCGATAAGACAGTAGCTGTCGTCATCTTGTCTAAAGAAGATATGATCTTCCATCCATATTTCTCCAGCTGTTTCGTGGAACGAGTTTAGACAAGCAAAACACGAATTAGAAGAATCTAGTAAGGCAGCTGAGGCTACGACTATACTTGTCCACTAGGTTTCCGAGGCTGGAGGACACGATGAGTGCGAAACGACTACCCAAGCTCAGGCGCGGTGGAGCTGCATTCGCGAGACCTTGTCATTGGTAAATGTCGAAACTAGATCGAACACCAAGTTATGTAAACTGGCAGGTTACACAGGATGCGACCCGAGAATTTTGATGGTGGTGCTTCAATCCGGGGTGATGTCAACAAGGATATTTGAGTGCTGGTATGCGGGTCGCTTCTGAATTCTGGTGTAAAACAGAGTCCTCTAAGAAAAATATATAATAGTGTAATCGAACCATTTCCCGACAACGGTTCGGATAACACCACTCAGCTAGCCGACAAAACTGGTGAACACACCTATAGGTTACATACAAAGTGAGGATCAATGAGGTAATCATGGGATCCCTCGATCTGACACAGATGAGTTCGTCATCACAACACCCGAAAAACGATTAGTGACCGACCTTCCACCGTTCGGCACAACAGCACAATCAAAACACACGTTACCCGACTCAGTAATGAGATCAGAGAAACTTACCTGTATGCACACCAACGTAAAGGTCTACTGAATAAACTGACTTAACTGAGGCTACGTAAAGCCTCATAATTCTACTACCTCATATTAGTAAACGTAGCTTACTTGCACTCGGAAATTACCGACGTCGAAGGCGCGATACATGATATGTCCTTTCTTCAAAGCAGTCGCGCTAGTAAGTATGGTAAGGTGATTTTTTACTACCACGGTGACATGCAGTGCAAATCGGTGGTCGATAAAGAAATTCTGCTAATGGACTAGCCCTGGAGTAGCCTGCGACTGAGACGCAACGTCACTTGCCCTGTGGTAGTTGTTACCTTCTTCCAAGCTCCAACCTAGAGATGGAATTCCCTCTGGTATTAGTCTTGGGAGGTGTTGTACGACGACGATACAGTCCTGTTCGCATCTCAGACTACTTAAATGTTCATGATCTGGAAGTTCCGGCATCCCCAATGAGCAATCCAAAGCCGACCTGCCAGAGCATATTGCGAACATTCTTCTCTTCAGCCACGTCAGTTCGCCCACCCGATTCAGAGCGGGAAATAAACAATCTGCGCTTGATTTAGTGTTGGCGAATAATGAGTTCATGATCGCCAAGCCAACGGCTGAGACTTCTCTACGGCTAAGTGATCACGTAACAATACTTTTAGGCTATGAGTGTTATGCGGAGTATCGATAGGAAAGGTGGCTTTTTTCGGACAACCACCCAATACGACATGCTGACAGAACTTGTGGGATATGTCATCTGGGAGTTTTCGGACAACTGTTCTATCGATGCTGCATCGATAGACTTTGTTGGTAGATTCAGTGGTCTGATATTAGCTGTATCGGGAAACGGGTCCCTTCGTTCTGCAACAGCACCATCATCCATTCAGAGCAAAACCCAAAAAGCATGGCGATAAGGGACAAACGGTGGCGTATGTACAGAGCAATCTCTAGTGCGGAAAGCTGAAGCAACTATGTAGTACAGCGTAGTCACTCTACCACACTGGTCTGGGAGGACAAAACAGCACAGCAACAGCGCCTATTGGTAAGGTTTTGTGCTAATAACGTTTCTCCACAGACAGGTACACAGCCTCCGGAACGTGAAGCGTGATGTCCTCCCACTGATCTCAGTATACGGATGCGCGCAAAGCACAACGACGATGCGATGAAAGCTCTAAAGCTGCAATATTCCGGCGTACCACCCGCTTGCATCACTTACCCGTCTCATTCTCCCTAACTTCATTACATGCACACCTCACGTTTAGCTCAGCGAATGTTCTGAGGAACGTGCTAGCATTGCGTGCCCATAGTTCCGCCAAAGTTGACAGCATTCACTATAACCAACTGCAAGTGGCAGTACTAGAACAGTCAAACTACTATCCCGGTTCTTTCAAACGTGTTTGACTGGGCAGCCGGTTCCTAACGTATGGAAGTAGCCTATCATTACCTCGACTTTAAATGGTAGTAGCCGTCCGGAACCTGCCAACTCTCATCCATTGATCCTCTTTCCCCTTGGTCCCATAGGAGATGGAGTCGATTATTGCTCAGATATTAATGGGTCAGGTTGTAGGATATTCCATCATAGCGCCGAAGCAACACAGAGCTCATCAGCACCAGTGATGTACCACCAACCTAGTGATTGCGAGTGACAGCTGGACCGAAGTAGCTGATAGTGGCACCGGAACCGATGTCGTCTATCATGAGTTGCCTAAAGCCTTAGACTGCTTTTATAACCAAATACTTCTCCAAAAGCTGCAGACATACCGAATCAGGCAATCTGTCCTTGGATGAATCGAAAATTTTCTCCTTTCAGCAACCTCTTCAGGTTCGAGTTCGACGCCTAATGTCCGATCCTACCGAGGTGGACTGCAGTGGTCCCCAAGGGTCAGTGTTGGGTCCATGTTTGTTTTTAGTCTCCATGTACGACCTCGCATTTTGCGAATGACATGAAGATATGGCAGGCGATCCGTAATCAGGAACAATGGTCATAACGGGTAAAATGCACGGGCTTAACATGTCCCGTACGTTGATAATAGAACTACGTGAAAATAAAATATGACGTGAGTGGAAGATCACGATCTGCTGTAATGAGACTTGGGACGTGCTTTTGGGTTTTCAAAGACTTGCTAGTTCCGTCAAACGCAGACAGGTGTGAAATTGTACATGTACGCCACAAGCTCATTGACGCATACAAGCTAAGGGACCATTTCTTGAAGAGCGTCTCACAGGGGATCAAACTTGAGGTGGTGATGCAAAGCGATCTCAGCGGTTCGGAACAGTCGGTAGAGGAGTGCGAAAGCGCGAACCAACGTGTTGGTCTCTTTCAGCTTGTTCAACACTTCCATCTTCCTGCGAATACTTACTCCATTTTGAAGCCCCATATGGGTTACCCGATTCAGGCCGGGTTGAAACGCTGTCAACCTACACGGAAGAGCTCAAAGGAAGAGCAACCAAAAGCAGTGAATGCTTTGCTTTACCAGGCTTATCAGCCGTGAATGTAATCCCAAAAAATGTGCAGCGACAATTGTCGCTGGCCACGGGGTGACCTCATTTTGACGTAGCAGGTTTTGGAAAACTCCGGTCACGTTTGTCCCCAAGTAAAGAAACTTAGCCAAACAACAAATCTGAGGTGACACCATCTGATATTGGCCTGGCAATACTGTGGGTTGGAATGCCACGGGAATTATCTTTTCGCAGATCGTTTGTCGGCCGAGCAAGGCTCTTTTGACTTTTGTTATCTCTGCGCACACATTTCCCGATTTTCAATAAACGACTTGACGATCCATTGCGCTATTTGTATCACGAGGTTTGCATTCCGCTTATCGAGTGACGCATAGAACGTTGCGCTCACCAGCGTCAAGAAATCGGGTAGACCAATGTATAAATGTGTTAAGGTGAATGGTGAGTCAACAGATGCGCACTTCACTTTATTGTCCTATGCTTTCCGAACTTATGCAATTCACACAAACCATCCTACGGCATTTGTGAAACGTTAGCATTTTTACCTGAATATACTATTTTACAGTGTCCCATTGCAAAGCAACGTCTTTGCAAGCAGCCCCGTGGAACTCGGTGAAGATAGATGGTTTACTTTTCGCACACCGTAGGACACCGACAGAGTAGACAGGTAAGTCGCTAGATGTGTTAATGGTTGGTAGATCACTAGGGAGCAGAGAGCACTTGCTTCGCTTAACCTTCCGAAGAAACTTGAAGACGATACGGAAAATGCGTGAGGATGCTAAGAAGTCAAACGAGATTTGTTTCAAAGATTCTGATCCGGTGTATACCAGGCTGCTTCACGAATCAAGTTAGCAACCAACTCACTTATGCCATCCACAGGTGACCAGTCGGAGCTGCAACCGGTGGATAGTCCCTTTGAACATAGCCACTTTAGTCATGTCCGGGCATGCTCAAACTAACAGCAAGCGCCGAGACAGCAATCGATCGCGACTGACAAACCGATTGATGGGAAGTTTAGCACACAAACCGACACGGAACAACCACAGTTGAGGCGGTCCAATCGCACACCAACGCCAGTTGATCGGTTTCCATTGAGGTCAACCGTATTCAGCAGAGAAGAGAGGAATAAGGTAAGCGTACTTTAATTCTTCATAGGTTCATAGGTTAATAGGACTGTAGAGAGCAGAGGGAGAAATCCTTTGTCAGCTCCATCGCTTCCCGGTCATTGTGTGGAGGCCGCGATTCGATGTTATGCCGTAATCCACAAGGGACCTTGACAATTGCACTGGAAGCTGCAAGGGCCCATCGTACTCAAAAGACAAGAATCTAACATTCGCTTGAAACATTCCTCAGTCTGAGCATCGACCACATGCTTCGGCAAGTTATTCCAATCGTTGACTACGCGAGTTGATAGAGCGAGAGCAGGATGAATCCGGAGTCTTCTGGGTTTAAACAGTTTCCAGTTGTGGCCTCGAGTTGAACTGTTTGGATTGGATTGAAAGCATGCCTGCAACTCCGTCCCCATCTCTCCTCTCAGGATGCGCCTGGTGAAAATCAGGTCACCGCGACGTCGGCGATAATCCAGGGTGAACAGATTCATGCGCTGAAGTCTCAGGGGATAAGGCAAGTCCCGTAACTCCAAGATGTGTTTCGATCCACGCCGTTGGACCGTCTCAATGAGGTCACATTCGAACTTGGTGAGAGGGAAGACGGTAGGTAATCCGTATTCGAGAATAGGGCGGACATGGGAAGTAAACAATAGTCTGAAGATATCCGGAGACGAACGCGAGAAGGCTCGTCGTATGGCATGGGACATCCTGTTGGCAGCAGCAACCCTTCGTAACGTGTCCAGTGTAGTCCGTAGATCAGATGACACCAACACCCCGAGATCTTTTTCAAGGATTGAGGTTCTGAGCAACGCCCCACCAATGTGATACGTCCCGAAAGGCTCAGAAGCACCAATGGGGAGGACCGAGCACTTATCGCGATTCATGGGCAATCGCCATTTGACTGACCACTCATGTAACGTATCAAGTGTTGCCTGTAATCGGTCCGCCTCGTCAAGACAGGATACCTCCATCCACAATTTCAAGTCATCAGCGTAAATCAAGCAGTCCGACTTAAGTTCCCCCTGGAGGTCATTGATGAAGATCTTGAAAAGTTCTGGGCCCAGTACCGATCCCTGAGGGACACCGCTAGTCATGAGCACAGAAGCGGAGTAAGTCTCGTTCACGTCGACTCGCATTGCCCGGTCGTCCAAAAATCGGCGATCCAAGAGAGAACGTTCCCAGAAACACCGAATAATCGTAGTTTATAGAGGGGTCTTTCATGAAGAAGCTTATCAAAGGCCTTGCTGAAGTCGACAAAAATAATATCCAGACGTTTCCCAGCGTCTAATGATGTCGCCCATCTTTCACGGGCCACCAGCAGATTCGAAGAACAGAAGCGCGCCCGCCGAAAACCATGCTGCGCACAAGAGATGACGTTTAGGTTCTCGAGGTGGAGAAGAAGTGCCCGCTTGAGAATCCTCTCCATTATCTTGCACAATATTGACGTTAAACAAATGGGTCGATAAGTGGCAGGGTTTTGACGATCTCCTCCTTTGTGTATGCGTTTAACAATCCCCACATTCCAAGCGATCGGGAGCCGTCCAACTTCAAGGGAATGTTGAAATACCCGGCAAACAGGAGCGGCAATGTAATCGGCCACAGTCCTGAGGAACAGCGGATGCAACCCATCAGGACCCGGCGAGGAGCTCGGATCTAATGCACGAATGCCTTTGGCAACGACATCAGCGCTCATTTCTACATGCTCAAACGAAGAAGGGGGTATTGGCATCGCGTCACTGGGAAATGGCTTCTCCATCGAGTAAACAGACGAATATTGCATGGCAAGGAGACTGGCTTTCGCAGCATCAATCGTCAAGTAAACCCACATGAGCCAAGGAATACAGAGCAGGAATATCACTGCCTGCTCTGATACTTCTCTTCAGGTAAGAGAAGAGTGCCTTGGGAGTTGTCTTGGATTGCAAAGCCAAACCGAGTTCGTACTTTTGCCGTTGCTCTCGTTTTTTCAAGTTGCAGATATTCCTGGCCATTTTATATTCCGAATAGTCAGACCCGGATTGCGTGAGCTTGAATCGGACCCACAGTTTCCGTCTTTTGTTCATTAGGCACCTCAGTTCTCGATCAATCCATGGAGGACCTCTGGCAAAAGGTCTTTTGTAGACAGGAACGACCTGCTCAACGAGCGAAATCATTTTGGAGTGCAAAAAGTTCCACTCATCATCCAAATCCAAGGGTTCGGGCATACTCCAGTCCACACTACTGGCAGCCTTTTGTAAGCGTTGGGGATCAACACGCCAGAAATTTCTGCGGAGGCGACCTTGGTTGTGGAGAGTAAGTCGTCGAGTCCAGAGAAATGTAATGACACAGTGATCGCTTTTACCAATGGGCTGAAGAACGGCTAGGTCGGTGACATCTGATTGTGCTGGTGAGAGTACAAGGTCAAGGATATGGGGTGTTTGTCCTGCAATTATACGAGTGGGCATTGTGACATGTTGGAATAAGTTGCATTCGATAACCATCTCTAAAAGAGCGAAATCAAAAGCGTTTGAAGCGGGAACACAATGCAGTTGGTCCCAGTCGATACCGGGGGCATTAAAGTCACCCAGCAATAAACAGTCCTTGCCTCCACCATGCATTTTGATCGCGTCCAGCAGACAAGCTCCGGAACCCAATGGGGCCCTGTAGACTACACCAACCATGAGAGATCTGCATCCGTCATGAACACGGCACCAGAGAGTTTCGAAGTCGCCTCCGCTGCCACAGGTAGCTTCAATCAGATGGGCCTTGAAGTCCGTCTTCCAGTAAAGTATTACGCCGCCCCCAGGTCTTCCTCCATGGCGGTCTGCCCGGTAAAGGTGGTATCCAGGGATCTGCACCTCCGAGTCCAGGATATCCGAGGACAACCAGGTTTCGGTGAAAGCTATAAGATCCGACCGATTCATGGAGGCAAAAAGCTGAATTTCGTCTAGTTTGTTTCTGAGACTGCGCACATTGGAAGAAATTACACAAGTGCTTACCTAGTTGGCTACTACCGAACCCTGTTTTACATTTTTAGGTTAAATGACCCTTACTTTTGGCCCTATTAGACAATACAAAAATGTTTCGGCTACAGGCCTCAAATATTCGTTCCATTGCGCTCAATGGTCCCTGGAGCAAACTTAACGGCTTTTTAGAGGGAGTAGCCAAGGCAATCGTTATACAAGCTAGCAGATCAAAAAGCGCGCTTGCCAGCTAAGGATCATGTCTACCTATTAGAAGCAAAGCTATAGAAATGGGTTTGTATTACCAAAAGCAGCGTCATCCGCATTCCCAGACTTCCGTGCGTCATCGCAGCTTATAATTCCAAGTAAGTTAAAACACAGCACCACTTTCCAATGTCCATACGTGTGAAAACAGTACGCGCCAACTGCTATATTCAAACGCTGAATCAGTGGCAAACGTAAGCGAATTTAGGAGAACGATCCAGAATTGTCCGACCCGAAAGAAGACCACGTTTTGTTGACGAGTTAGAAGATTGTATTGCTGACCATATTTCAATTTTTTACCCCTGATTTAGGTCTTTCGGCCCTATTTAAAATATGGAGAAATACATGACTGCTATGTGTCAAATTTGTTGCATCAATATGAGATTCTTGTTTACCCACCAGTAGAGTCCACTGGTGGTGCACAACTAATTACAGATGAGTTTAAACTCCAGAGCGCCCACTGCAAGTGACAAATATGCTGGTTCTTGCCATTGGAGCTGCAGTAAATCAATTGGAACAAGCAAAGTACTTCTGCATGCGTATACGATGGTCGAGTTCCTATGAGGCTGTCTAAAACTCGTGCGTCCCAAGCTTATAGGTATAGGTGTGTCAATAACAAATTTGCGCAGCTCGGTACTTGCAGAACTTGAATGGCGGTAATTTTCCCACCGATCAGTACCAGGCCTCATCAAAGTCGCACTGGACGACGGGCTTGTGCAAAGATTTTGTTCGCTCGTTACTACTTAACAGCACAACCGAAGCGTAAACATTTAGGCGATTGCTCTTACTAATTTGTTCGCAGCCTTAACCCTACCAATTGGACACGGGTAACTGCCATCGTGTGCCTGCCCCGACGCCCTTGGTGTGCTAAATACTGGTAACGAAAGACGATCGCATTTTACCCATGTGAATGGCTCCTCGGCACTGTTCGCAACATAGCAACAAGGAAACAAGCTATACACGAAGCTCAAGACCAAAGTTCTTTGCGATTCGAAATGGTGTTCCAAGACTATTTGAATTGGAAAAACATGTTATAACTGGAACAGAAGGTTCCTTCCCAATTGAGTAAGTTTGCGTTTAGTGGAATCAAAACAACGACATCGCACACCAACTTCCATTTGGCGTGGTAGGAATTGTAACAACAACCCACCCATATAACGCACCGCTGTGCTGGCACAAATATATGATAACCTGACAGCGATTGTGAAGCGTGCTATGCTTGGAATAGCGTCTGCCTTGGAACCAGCTGCAGCAGAACTCGAGTCCATTTGTCTAGACTTAAGCTCAACATTGGAACAGAGTAATAAAAACAAGCTTATACTTATCAGCGTAGAATCAGCAACCCAAACCACCAAAACTATCAATCAGGCGGGCAACCAATGTCTTCCAACTTTGGTGCCCCGATCTTGCAGATAGTTACTTATCCAAGGGTGATGGCTGTGTCACATTATACTCCATTGGATTCGGGTTTATCTGATACTACCATGAGCCTGACAACAAACGCATCTGTCGACGCTGCATGCAGATCCGATGCAAATTTAGCGGTTGCATCAGCAACTACCCCAAGGAGCGATGAAAATGACACGAAAGCCAATGTGCCTATCGAGCCGCCAGCAAAGAGCCTCACTCTCTTACGCAAAACTGTAAAAACTAGGGAACGGCAGAGATTGTTGGAGATAATATGCTCTAACATGCCTGAGTCAACGACGAATCGTATCAAACAAACTACTAGACGACTTGAAACTCTGGAAAACCATATGCCACGCAATGAGTATCCAGGCCAGATGGGCTAGTTTGGTTCGCGTCTTCCGCCATCCAAACTCAATGCACTATGGCGCACCGAGGCTATTTCGTGTGACGACTCAGTCGGCCGAGGAAGCGAAGATCACCGTTTTGTCGGCTCACTGTTTTCGTGCTTCGTCATGCGACGTTAGTATGTCCGTTGATTTTCCTTGTAGGGCGTGACTATAAAGGAAGCAAAACCCAGGACAGTACTACAAAGAAAACGACTAAGGATGGATCATTGTCAATGGTGTCAATCTTTCCAGTCTTCCGACAAGTCACAAGCGCACCATAACGACCTGGAATAGTGGTGCTACACCCGCGGAGCCCTCTCTCTTCACGATGTGATTGCTGACTCAACGTTGAGGTTACCAATATCGCCTAACTATGACAGATATGGCACAAGGGTGTTGAAAGTCCTGATCTATTCCAGACGAATGGTTGCTAGGATGTTTGGAAGCTGGCAAGAATTGCGCACCAATCTATTATTTGTTTACTTATAAACTGTTATCAGCGAGAAGACTGAACGGGATCAAAGTCATGTCGCCATTGGTCAAGGGTTCATAAAACCAGCGAACTTTTGTTACTATCCCAAATGTATGCATTTCCGAACTGGAGCGCAGTGCAACTCCACCGCCGTCCGAAGAGGGATAAGCGAACAGTCAGCCGCAGATCAGCTCTAAATGATTATGTATTAGGGGATCTACGAAAAAGCCCCAAACCGCCTTGGGCAGTAGGTCAGGAGTACATCCCAAAACGATTGTCCGCCGGCCCATAAGTGTCGGCTTAAACTCGCGGGGATACTTTGCGTATTCACACACGCTTCTGGCATCCGTAGCTCGCAACTGTTCGTACACAATTAATAAGACCTTCTCAACGAACCATCTGAGCCTCAATCGCGTCAAGCCACAATGTGTTGGGACCTCACTGTCGCAACCGAGACCTGGCTCAACGACGGGATTACCGAGGTCGAGATCGTACTACCTGGTACGTCACACTTGCGCAACGACCCACCCACTAAGGCAGGTTGTGTAATATTTTTGCTCCTTTCCGACCTAATCATCGACCGCATAAACAACCCAGTGGGTCAAGCCGTAGGCTACTCATGGCACTGCCTACTAGTGAGGCAGGCCCATTTATGCTCGGCGGCCATTGTTAACCGTCAACCAGTGTCCATTTTGGAGATGGATCATTCTGCGGCCTCCACTATACAGGATCAATTGGAGCGATCTAACATCCAAATGCTCCTGTTAAGGATTTCATCCTGAACGACCTAGAAACTACGGCCACTCTTAGTGAGCACTACAAGGCGAAAATGCAAGAGCTAATCGCTTGTACATCGCTGTACAAACATGTCACTTCTCCAACACGTCTCAGAACAGAAAACAAACCGGCCATCTTGGACTTCGTTATTACCAACGTGAAACTCAGAATCGACGTAGTAATAACAGGTACTCTTTTGGGTCGCAGCGATCACGAGACACTAGTGTTCCATTACATGTGCTACGTAGAGTATCTTAAAGAAAATATCAAGGATTCTCATGACGCAACCAACAGTGATGACCTTCCCGACCTCATTGGTGCAACAAGCTGGTCTTTCCTAGCCGAATGGTCCCTTGAGGTGGCCTACGAGGTGTTTGTCAACGGATTCAACTGAGTCATGACAAGCACAACAGAAACCAAAATCCACTGTTCGCAAGGAGGAAGTCGTTCCTAAGGGGTAGGATTGCTAGATGCATGGCATTAAGGGGCTTGGGATGGCTCGCCCACATAGCCTGTCTGAGTGAGGAAGTGTGAGATTGCTACACAACACAAAAGAACCACTGCGCCAAACTCGCCCGGGAGGATGAAATAAAGGACCAACAAGACCTGATGATAAAAGTGTGTGTCAACTCCAAGATGCTACACAGACACGTAAACAAAATTCGCATGGTTAAGCGCGGAATTCCTACTCTTCACACAGCATGCCGGTTAGCGAAAACAGCACATGAGGCGGCCAAGGTGCTTGGACAAAAAAGCAATCATCTTACATCCAGCCTAGTCAGGTCATGCCTCCATCTGACATTAGCCGTATATCCGTTATAACTACTTGTTATAATTGAGAGAACGCCGCCTCTGTTCTGATTACGTAACGCCTGATAAGACTGTCGCTGGCACGGTGGGAGCACCCCTACGATGACGACTTGGAACGCTGGCCAATCGAACGGAATTGCGCTGACCTGACGACGCTAGCTTAGTCGGTGAGCCGGAAAATTGAGCGAGCGTGTGAACGATCCTAGCCCTCGGAACGGAAGCACACGAGAGGGGGTTACGATAGACGCGCGCTAATGACTTAGACGCGAAGGCTGGCCAGCTAACGACGCACACGCATTCAAGTGCCCCGACCGACTCCCAACTGAGGCGAAGAGAAAGAAAAGGCAAGTGGTCCTCTGTAGGCTCTTTTACGACCAACAAAGGGCGATCACAGCCAATGCTATGGGTTATTAAGTTAGGGAACACAGTCACCACGAAGAAGTGGTAGTTTGCAAATGAGCATTGTCGCAAGGTGAGCAGTTGGGCGGCGTCTCGGAGCGGCTGAGCTCTGCTGCGTTGTGGGGCGGAATTGAACCTCGGTTTCCACAGCTATTCTGCCGGGGTTTCCGGGCGCGTTTTTGCGGGAATATTTGACGTGCCCGCACCACTACTATTGTACTGAAGCGGCTGTTGTCATTGCGCTAATATAGCTCCACAAGTGCAGAAGAAATTCGTGCAAACTTATTGATAGTTACTGCCATGAGTTCAGTTGGGCTGTTAGCAATACTCTTTCGGCGTCGCATTAAATAAATGCACGTCCTAACTATGTGGTTGCACACAATATTCACCCTAATCTACAAAAGTCGTAGCCATGTAGAACTACCCAATTATCGCTCGATAACTCATCATCCGGCTATCTACAGGAGCATGGATTCCATTTTAGCTGAGACGCTCAAGGAGCACCTGGTGAGCAACAAAATTCTCTTCCGGAGCATCAGACATTTTGCCAAATTCGGTCCTGTACTGCTGACCTGTTGTCAGCTCATGCATGCCGGACGGAATCCATGGATGCTGGTGTTGGAGTAAATACCGCGTAGCCGGTTTGCTCAAAGACATTTAACTGTTTGGACAATCTTATTCCACTGCACAAGCCTCAGAATTATGAAATCCCTTTCTGGGCTGGATAGGCAAGTTTCGTGTTCACCGTCATCTGAAGGCGAGTATTTGCACCACGTATATGAACTATTCGACGTCTGGAGTGGCGTACCTCAGGGCTCGGTACTCGGACCTCACCTGTTCCTGGTTTTATAAACAATCTCAAGTAGGTGCTGTCTTCAAACTTCCTATTATTGGTCGATGATCTAAGGATATGACGTGCGATCAATACAGTGGAGGATCACACAACCTTACAAGATGAGCAGGAAAAAGAGTACACATGATCCATCCAGAACATGGTGCAGTTCAACATCGCCAACTGCGAAGCTCTCAACATACACATGCAGAATACTTACAACTACCGGCTAGAGCTGCAAATTCTACAGCGGACTTCTTATGAGTGCCATCTCGTCGTGCTCGTGCAAGATGACTTGGTTGTTTGAGGTAGACGGAAAATGGATAAAAGAAAGCAAATAAGCACATCGGTGTTCTTCCTAGGACGTTTGAGAAGTTCGACGCTCCAATCCTTCCGCATGCAGAGTACGCTATCCAAGCGTGGCAACCCTGACAGAATAACCCATTCTCTACGCTCGATATTGCAAAACGCAGAGCTAGGAAGAACATCAGAGATTTGTCCCGCTTTCCCTACCAGCTGAGATTGAGCACACTAAAAGTGCCCAGCTGAAGTTATCGGCATCTACGGGGAGATCTCGTAACGGTATATCAGATCCTAAGGAACGCCAACCACACATGCCACGATCTTGAAACTAATTCAGAACACATCTCTGATGAGGCGTAAGTTTAAACTGGCCAAGCAGTACAGCCGACTAGAATGCCGATGAAGTTTCTTCTCTCTCTGAGTGTCACAGCCCTGGAACTTCCCTCCTGTGTATGTAATTAATGCACATTAGCCAATACAGTAAAACGACTAGACCCTACCTGGACACATTTCTATCACGTCATATAGTCCATGACTACCAGATGGAACAATGGTATCCTGTGGGTAAAGAAACAGAAGCTTAACAAGTGCTGTAAAATGGCAAGAAAGTGAACCCCAAACTGTTGAAAAGAAACCAAATTGACAGAAGGAAAATCATTTTGGTGGGCTCATCACCGTGTTCACAAGAGGCATATTTTTTTTATACACGTTAGCTAGAGGTGGGGAACACCACAGCTACTGTGCCGCAATACAAAGAAAAAAGGAGAGAAAAAAACTGGTGAAAGCTGGCTATGCTACCGGTAACGGATGGGCATCGTTCCGGTAAGCTACCAGCCGGCTGCTGTGCACCCAAAAAATTATTATGCAAAATCATAAAAGGCTAAGTAATGAGATCGTGCTTAGAGGGGGAGGCCAAGAGGGATGGGGTGGGACAAAGAAACTCACAGCATGAACGCCACTGAGGTCGGCTCCTAGCCATATCAGCAAGTGTGGTCCAACCAAACGTGTTCATCGTCTTTCGGACACCAACCAGAGAGCCGAGATGCTCCAACCGAGGCCAGCTCAGAAGTGAGGGTCTTCATTCCTCTCGACCAAGTCATCGCTTGGCCACTCCTCCTCTTCTTCCATCCACACCCCCGGCGCGCAAACAACGCACGTCGCGGAAGTCGGTGGGCTGGCATGCGTAACACGTGCCCGAGCCATCGGAGCCTGATGCGTGAAATAACGGTGCTGAGCAGTTCGCTTCTTCTTCGTGCGCTATCTACAAGGGCGTCGAACACGCTCGTTACTCACGCGGTGTTTCCACCAGATGTGAGCTAATTTACGAAGGCACCGGTGTTCGAACGTAACTAGCCTCTTCAGTCCGCTGCTTTAAGCGGCCAGGTTCCACAACCGTACAGTAGGGTCGAACGTACCACTGCATTGTACACTCTACCCTTCAGGGTGAGAGTAATGTCGCGCCGGCACCATAAGTGGCGAAGTTAGCAAAAGCGCCCCGAGCTTTTGCTATACGATTCGTGATTTCATCTTCAATCCCACGGGCGCTGATACAACTTCCTAGGTAGTTGAATTTTTG